>CM055101.1:31422518-31739682 GCA_029204225.1 Diphasiastrum complanatum
ATTGATCTCCCATATTTTTTCCTTTCAAACTCACATGTAGGGGCAGAGTCCCTGTAGGCTAGCTTTTCAAGGGGGAGACCTACCATCATCTTAAATCAGACAGAAGCAGAGGAACAGACCAAGTACAAAACCATCATGGGTAGAGTTTGTTAACAAGATCCTACCTCAAAGATCGTTCTCATGAGGCATGTGTGGAATGTGGATTAGTTTCCATGTTTTTTATCATCTACACTTAGCACTGCAGTCTGATAAATGTTTCGATTTTTTTTACATCCCTAAACGTTGTTTTTTTACCACCCCAACACATAGATCTAAAAAAAAAAACCAAAAAAAACAAATTTTTGTTTTGGTAACGTTCCGATCCGGAACTCTTCCGGATCCCGGAACCATTCTGGAACTCTCGTTCCGGAATGCTCCCAGAACGCAGCATTTCGGAACTATGTGCTTCTATGGTTTTGATCTATAGAGTTTCTATAACTAACACTTTCCTAGTGAGGGAATGTGTGATCAAGAGTAATAGAATTGGAACCTAGCTTGCAAATTTGAAAATGTACGTTGAAGAGCCTAACATCTCAAAACAACACAACAAGCACTTCCAAAAAGTACTTCTAAGAGCAAAACATCTTAAGAAAACACAACTAGCACTACAGAATTATTATAAATGGTGGATAGTGGTCTCCAATGTTGATTTGTCATGTCTTAGCTACCCTCGATAATTTTTGCGATCAGTAAGCCACTCATAATGAGGCCATCAGATTTACGTAGAAGTTATGAGGGGCCAAAACTAAGACTGTCGCCACGCCCTACCATTGGAGGTCGAGTAATATCCAAATAACTAGTAAATGTCTGAATAAATTCCAAATAGCAATTCAAGGGCCCAACTATCTATACTATATGGTCCCAATGACAAGTAGTGGCATGCATTTAATGCAAATGTCATGTCATGGTTACCAAGAAACATGTTTCCAACAAAGGTTATTTTTTGAGGAATGTATTCCCATTCTTAAGAACATTTCATGTTGCCTAGGGAATGTTTCCAAGAGCTCCCTAACAATTCCAACATGTTTCCCTTGGCAAGCAATCACTTGGACCTAATTTCTTGCAGGTCTTGAAGGCCTAATCTCCAGAAGAATTTTTTTTTTTAATGACGGCGTTTCCTCAAAAATGTTGATGGTTTGTGTAGGGTTGTGGATTGGAGATCAATTAGAGCCCAGTAGGTAGTTTTTATTTGCTAAAGAATAAAACCATGTTGACATGACATTCTTCTCATTCCGTCATTTCCCACCCCTAGAAAGTTTCCATTCTCACAGGGTCCAAACATTCCCCTTGTTCTTGTTTTGTGGTGACTTTGGTTCCTATTCATAATAATTGGCATGTCACACTTTCTCGCAAAGGAAGTGTTTTATGTTGTTGGAATACAGAAAATGCTGATTCATCAAAGTGAAAGTGATGATGGCATCGAGGTAAACATAATTAAGTTCATATGATAAAAATGATGCAAAATGCAAGGTTGATGTGCAATATTTGTGAAGTTATAAGCTAAGCTCATATGGAAAATATATGTTGAAGTTGATCAAAAAAGTAACCTCTAGGAAGACGCTGCCAAAATGTTGATGTCATAATGGAGAAGTTGCAACATAGTAAAGGAATCCTCACAAAAGAAAAATATGAGATAGCTATCACGCTATACAAATGGACCAAAACTACAAGATCAAAACAACAAAAGCACCTCAAAACACTTAAAGCTCAAAATAGGACAAAATCCTACATCATGCTCACATTGCCAAACCTTTACCCCAAGGCAATAATGCATGAAATCCAAGTCCGCAATAACACAATAATCATGCAAGTCAGCCTTGATAACATCAACAATGTCTTGATTGTTACCAATTGTCACAAGGTCATCCACATATAAGACAACACATGCAATCACATCATCATAAGTCAAAATGTAAAGGTTAGAATCTAATGCGGTTCTTACCAAACCTTTGGATCTATCATCTAAAGTAGTCATCAAGTCGACCATAACAAATCTTGGTGCTTGTTTGAGGCTATACAACACCTTCTTGGGCTTGCATACTTTGTGCTCTTGGCCTTTAAGCTCAAACCCCTCAGGTTTAGACATGTAGACCTATTCACTTTGACACCACTAAGAAAGCATATTTAACATCTGATGAGTTGCAACCATGATGAGTTGCAAGAGCAATAACAAGACGTATGGTTGACCATTTTGCTACAAGTGCAAATACTTTCTCATATTAATACGTTTATGTGAAAGTGTTTCCGTATCATCAGTCTTCCATGCTTGTTGCTTTTCTTTTTTCTTACTTTTGCCTTGCTTATTCTTGATGACCAATGCTCGATCATCATTAGGTTGCTGGTGTGCTTTTACAAAGTTAGTTGCTAAATTTGTAGCAATATGCTGGCCAATTCTTCAAAAGTTAGTGGCCTCTCACTTGAAGCAAGCCTGCCCATGAACATCTGATATCCTTCGCCAATGCTGCTCATTGTCATTTGAACTAGTTCAACATCTCTTATCCTCTCCCCTAGTAAATGGAGTTCATGACACAGTGCTTTGATTCTGGTCATGGTCAAGAAACCAGGAATTTGAACACCTTTCTCCATTTGGACACTATTCACTTGGTTTGTGCTACTGACGTGGTCTTTGACCAAAATATTGATGAAAGCGAGTGCCCCTTGTGTGCTTTCCTATCATAGTCATAATTTTTCAAAGCTCTTTCTCTATTAGGATATTTTCCATCTTGTTGGAGTCTAGTTACGACTCTATCATGACCTTGGCACGGCCGGTCACCAGAGGGCCTGAGGCCAAGTATTGGCAAGGGCCAGTGACCGAGGAGGACATCAGTCCCAAGTTGGGACCGGTGTGTCACGAGCAGTGACCCGGTGTGGCCGCCTGACAAGTTGTCAGAGATGCGGTGTGTCTGGGCCGTCGGGACCCTAGTCGTCAGTGACGAGATGCTAGTCGGCAAGTAGTCGGGGTGACCAAGAGGGTCATAGGTCTTTGGCGGGGCACGGGGGTGGTACCCTATGAGTCACTCAGTATTCACAGGTCACAGGGGCTAGGCATGCCAAGTGGACTGATCACCCACAGGTGGATGCCATGTGCCAGTTGACGGGAATAGCAGGTAGGACTCAAGGAGGGGGTGCCTATGGTTGGGAGGTTGATTCTACACACCGGCTTTTAGGATTCACGAGCTTGGAGAGACTAGCTTGTGACAATTGGTATCAGAGCCTCGTTCTAGAGAGAGAAAACGACTTTCTAGAGAGAGAAAGTGTAGAAATTGTCAGATTTTGCTTTTTTTTTAAGGATTTTGGAGGGAGAAAACGTGGGAGACAGATTGGAGAAGAAAGGTGGGCCTCTAGCGCTGCTGTTCTAGCATACAGGGAACCCACAAACACCCGTTTGAGGGAGGAAAAACTTGGCAAAAGAAATCAGATGCTCCAGCGCATTTTTTCAGAAGGATTTTCGCTCATAACTTTCCAGAGCCTTCTCAGATCCTGATCAGATTTTGGGAGCATGTTTCTAGTATCCATAGCGATCCTTTAGAGCCATTATACGCTGGTATTGGAGCAGATTTGCCTCTGTTTCACTAAAAAGTCGGTTTCCAAGCAAAAAACAGGTCAGATTTTTGGATTGGACATAGCTTCTCCGATTCATCTCCGATTTCTGCTGTTAGAGTTTCAGATTGGGCCTAGTAGGAGGGCGACCTACTGCTAATTGACCGTTCGTGAAAAGCTTTTGCCGTTTGGAAGAAATTCGACGTCAAACAGCCCGCATTTTCCTGTTTTTTTCGACTTTCAAGCCGATTTGGTGCCCAAATTAAGTTCTTTACCGACTTGTGTACCAGCGTAGGACGCAAGGGAAGTACTACCGTCAACTTCTTACTTTCAAAGGCTACTGGTCTACCCTCTTGGCTCAACATTGCACCTACGGCAGTGCCACTTGCATCCGTCTCTAGGTCAAAAGGTTTCTGGGTGTCCACAATCTTGAGAACTGGAGCCATGGCCACAGACTCCTTCAAGTTTTCAAAACGTTGTTGAGCTTCAGCATCCCATCGAACCACAGTGTTGTTTTTCCTTAACTGGTCCGTTAAAGGAGCAGCTATCCAGGAATAATTCCTAACGAACCGCCGGTAGAACTTACAAAAGCCTAAGAAAGACTGTAATTGGCGTATATCGGCAGGCCTCGGCCCCCACTTCGTAACCACAGCCACCTTGGCTGGATCAACCGAAATACCCTCAGCTGTCACTACGTGACCCAAATACTCGACACGAGTCTTACACAACTCTGTCTTCTGAACATTGGCATACAAGACAGAAGCTTGTAACTTGCCCAAAACGGTCTTGAGATGAATCTCATGCTCCTCAACCGCTTTACTAAAAACCAATATATCATCAATAAAATTGACGACAAACTTGCCCATATAGTCTCGCAAGACATCGTTCATGAGCATCATGAACGTGGTTGGGGCATTGGTTAACCCAAATGGCATAACCAAAAATTCATGACGACCGAAACGGGTTCGGAAGGCCGTCTGGACGTCTTCATCTCGAATCCGTATTTGATGGTATCCACTTTTGAGATCTATCTTACTGAAAATGGTTGCACCTTGCAACGCATCCACTAGATCATCAATCCTGGGCATCAGATACCTGTGCTTTACAGTGATCTTATTCAATCCCCTGTAATCTACACACATCCGGAAACTACCATCCTTTTTCTTATCAAGTAAAATAGGAGAGGGCAAAGGTGAATAACTTGGACGGATGTACCCCAACTTGAGATACTCCTCCAACATCTTTCTGACTTCCTCTTCCTCTTTTAGGCTCATCCTATAAGGAGGCCTACATACCGGACTTGCCCCTGGAACACGCTCAATACGATGATCAACGTTCCGACTAGGCGGCAATCCCTCTGGCATATTACTAATTAGCACGTGTTTGAACTCACTTGATGGGTCACATATAGACTGTAATGCAAATACATGTGCACTAGGGGATGCAAAAGTAAATGAAGCTTCTTGTATCTGATTATTACCAACATAACAATCAAAACTGGAATCAACATTCACATACACACACGAGCAAAAGCTATATGCAATTATACATGCGCTCAAGGTGTAAAGACATTATTTATATGGTGCTGAGTTTTATGTGTACACTGATCATCATACTTTAAGGTATCTTTACACTCAGCCAGATTTGAAGGGCCGCCAAGCTCGGTGGGCCAAGCTGATGCAGGAATTTCATTTGGAAATTCGCTTCCGAAGAGGGAAGGAAAATGTGGTCGCTGATGCACTATCTCGTATACTGCATCAGATGAGCTTTACTGTGGTTGACAGTGGTCTCATGGCGACTGGGAGTTTTTGAGAGTCCCTAGTCACTCTAGGGGCTTGAAAACTGGTAAGTGTGCAAAGTTGTCAGCGTGTGTGGCCTAATGCGCGCAAGGTAGTCGACCAAACGGAAGAGTCAGTCGAGGCTGTCGCTTTCGTAAAGGCACACACCGGTACATATTTAACATACACCGTGAAGAATGGTATGTTATTGAGAAATGGAAGAGTTTTCGTGCCAGACGTGAACGATCTTCGTGGTAAGATACTTCATGAATGCCATGATAGTCCCTGCGCAGGGCACCTTGGTATTGATAAGACCAGTGGCCACGATTGCAGCGGGATGTAAGAGAGTATGTCCAGCGTTGCACGGCTTGTCAGGAGAACAAGGCCGAGAGAGTAAGTCCTCCGGGCTTGCTACATCCACTTGAGATACCTACAGGAAGGTGGGAAAGCGTCTCTATGGATTTTATTGTTGGGCTACCCAAGACCCAGAATGGATTCAATTCCGTTATGGTAGTGGTAGACAGGTTTTCCAAGATGGCTCATTTTATCGCAACGACCAAGAAGGTCACAGCTCCGCAAGTGGCTGAGTTGTTTATTCAGAATATTGTCAGGTTACATGGTCTTCCGAAGTCCATAGTTTTTGACAAGGATCCCAAGTTTACGGGAAATTTCTGGATTGAGGTGTTCGCCAAGTTGGGAACACAGTTGCGGATGAGTAGCTCTGAGCATCCTCAGACGGATGGCCAGACAGAACGAGTGAATCAGATCTTGGAAGATATGCTTAGGGCATATGTGAGTTGTACGCAAACAGACTGGGTAAAGCATTTACCGCTATTGGAGTTCGCGTACAATGATAAGAGACATGCGTCCACTGGATTGAGTCCATTTGAGCTCAATTATGGTTTCAGGCCACTGAGTCCCGCAATCATAGGAATTCTGCATAGGGTACCTAGTGCTGTAGAGTTTTTGGCTCAGATGCAACAGAAGCTAGAGTTGGCACGAGATAAATTGTCCAAAGCTGTAGCTAGGGCAGAGAGTTATGCTCATGATAACCGTACCTATCGAGAATTTGAGAATGGAGATTGGATGTATTTACTAGTCCCTTCGAAGTCGAAGGTGCTATGCACAGGAAAGTGCACCAAGTTATCTCCTAGGTATTGTGGACCATGGTTGATAATTAAGAAGGTGAGCCAAGTAGCTTATAAGCTACAGCTACCTGTTGGATGCAAGGTGCATCCAGTATTCCATGTTAGCAAACTGAAGAAATGTTTGCATGATGGCGATAGCCTGGTGGAAGGTCTAGTGTCTCTTGAGGAGAAAGACACCACAGGTTATAGGCCAGACAAAATCCCAGATCGAAGGGAGCGACAATTGCGGAATCGTCTCCTTCAAGAGTATCTAGTAACCTGGAAAGGGCATCCATTGTTAGATGCTACCTGGGAGATGCGACAGGCGTTGCAGAAGTCTTACCCAGAGTTTGTCATCGAGGACCGAAGACTTGCCAGAGGAGGGAAGGATTGTTAGAGTCCAGTTACGACTCTATCATGACCTTGGCACGACCGGTCACCAGAGGGCCTGAGGCCAAGTATTGGCAAGGGCCAGTGACCGAGGAGGACATCAGTCCCAAGTTGGGACCGGTGCGTCACGAGTAGTGACCCGGTGTGGCCGCCTGACAAGTTGTCAGAGATGTGGTGTGTCTTGACCGTCAGGACCCTAGCCGTCAGTGACGAGATGCTAGCCGGCAAGTAGTCGGGGTGACCAAGAGGGTCACAGTTCTTTGGCGGGGCACGGGGGTGGTACCCTATGAGTCACTCAGTATTCACAGGTCACAGGGGCTAGGCATGCCAAGTGGACTGATCACCCACAGGTGGATGCCATGTGCCAGTTGACGGGAATAGCAGGTAGAAGGACTCAAGGAGGGGCTGCCTATGGTTGGGAGGTTGATTCTACACACCGGCTTCTAGGATTCACGAGCTTGGAGAGACTAGCTTGTGACACATCTCGAATCTCCATACAACCTAATTTTACATTTTCCCTAGCTTGCTTGCCTCTCCAAGTACCGATTTGCTCATGTTGGCCATTTTTATCTATTTTTGCACTCTTTTGATGATATTTCAACACTAATGGCCACGATGTTGATGCTCGTTAAAAAATACACCAACTTGGTAGAATATACCCAAGTCCACCTCCGCCAAACTTGGTGTAGATCAGCCAAACAAATTAAATTTACACAATTCTTGATTGGGTATCTTAGGCAATGAAATGGTGAAGTCAAGCGTGATAAACATTATTTCTCCACTTCGGGGCGATCTCTCTGTCTGCCGGCGCACCATAGTTTGCACCACCTTTTGTTTGGGTTAATCTGGCTTTCGTACAGCCAAATAGTGGGTAGAAGGCTAAAATTGACGTCAAAATTTTCTTTTAAGGAATCTCCTCATTGTTTATTTCACAGATTGAATAACACTTAAAGCTTAAAACATGAGAATCACCTCAAGATAGGTAAACCTAATATTACATAGTGGGAACTCATTACATGTCCCCGACACATGTCAAACTGAAATAAATACAAGTGTACACACTACATGGGTATTTTGAAACCTGTAGTAACAAAATACTTTTGGAGGTCAAACTTCAATTTTGACTGATAATGTCGTTAAACTTAGGATGTCTGTACTGCAACAACAAGGATGTTAATGTTGCACATTGCGAAAGCATAAAATGCCGAAGTCTCAAAAGGAACTGGACAATATGGCCAAAATATTGATGCTGATGTCATGTTAGTTGTAAGATAATGAGTGAATGCATAGAGAAAAATGTGAGATAGCTATCGAGCTATACAAAAGGACCAATACTACCAATAAAAAATAGTGACATAAACGTCATCACCAATGAATGGCATAACAAAGCTACTCTATCCATAGATTCAATGTGTGCTAATATTGCATCCTGAGAAGAACAGTGACTGCATAATGGCTGACTAATACCATCACGAATATGTGGTAATAGCCAATTGAGTTTGCCGAAACAAATATGCACAAAGTAGACTTATAGGCCTTCAGTGCCATGCAAAAATGGAACGGTAGAAGGATGGAGTTACGAATAGAGCCACAGCTGATCTAGAGCTAAGCTATGAAAGCATCACATAAGCAAGACTTAAGCTATGAAAGCAGCACATAAGCAAGACTTAACCCTAGAAAGCAGGAAAGAGAGAGATTAAGGAGACTAGAGAGAGAGATCAATATCATCAGCTGAATATCAAATGACACAGTTTCCTTACTTATAGCCAAGAGGAAGCCCTAAAAGGAAGCTTCCGGTGGCTAGGGCCCAACTGGGAGGGAAAATAGTGCACCCTCCAAGAAGGCCCCCACTCTCTAGTAATATGTCCAAATGGCCTAATAATGAATATTAAGGCCGCAAGTGATGGTGTATGATAAAAGACATCAATAGGCTCCCATGTGGCCTCCTCAACAGGACGACCATCGAACTGGACCAAAAACTGAATCTGCCGGCAGCATCGACTATGGTGAAGGCGAACTTGGTGAATGGCAGCTGGTAAGAAAGGGAACAGCTCAGGATCAACATCATGGCGACGAAGGGAACATCTCGGCCGCGTCATCTGAAACCAAGCAATATGGAACAACCAGGAATGCCAAGGAACCAGAAGAAGATCAAGCAGCAACCAGGAATGCCAAGGTATCCGTAATGCCCAAGATAGTAGAGGATCAGCCGAAAAGATAGGGACATCATACCAAGGTATCCAAAAAGCCCGAGAAGGTAGAACTGCATCAGCAACGGGAAGCCAATAAGGAAACTGGAAAAGAGATGGACACTCATCGCGAATAGCCGCATCATACACGTAACCATCAACCATATGTGCAAACTCAGTGATATAGGTGCCCCAAGAAAAGATAGCAGCATCGGAAGACCAGCACCAAGGAGTAGGAACATAAGCAGGATGACAGGCACACTGTAGTAGCATGGAAAAGCAAGCGATATGCCAGGAAACATGGATCATAAAGAGATCATCCTGACAAAGGATTTGGAACAACATACGTAGGCATAATAACAGAAGCTGAAACCGTAGACCCATGAATAATATCGAAATAAGGAGCATAGGCGACAACATCTATAGCATGGCGGTCAGGAACACGAGTAGCATCAAAGTACTCAACAACAATATCAAACCATGGAACAACATCATCAATAGGATCATAGCATGCTATGTCAGTATCAAGGACCATATCAGCCGCAACCTGTATATGTGAATCAGCATTAGTAGGAACCTGTATATGTGACTCTAACTCACTATGGGATACGATGACGAGCTTAGGTAGATCAATAACTATCTCAAGTAAATTAGGCAACTCGCTCAAACTGTGTGATATAGGATCCTGAAGGTCAGCGAACTCTGCAGACGTGTAACATTGGACAAAAGCAGCTCGACGGTCCACAATGCAAGGAATTGGAACTGAAGGGGCAGGTGTAGGGGTGGACATAGCGGGAAAAGATGAAGCAGAAGGACGGGGTTGGGAAAAGCGGGAAGGAAGGGTGTCAGAGTACTTGTGCTGTAAAGTACTGGCAAGAGACATCGCCTCAACAAGTGTGGGAGGACGGAAGGAAGAAACATCGTAACGTAAGGCACCACGAAGCCCAGCAATGTAACGAGAAATAAGCTTAGTGGGCGGTAGATGTGTGAAAAGATAAGAAAGCTCCATAAACTGATATGTATAAAAAGCAAGGTCACTGGTCTAAGTGAGACTACGGAATGTATCACGTTCGCGGTTGAGCCATTGAGGATCAATCATAGCATGACGGAGGTCACGGCGAAAGGTATGCCATATATGGAGCCCTTCCCGATCAGAATCAGCTCGATAAACTTGCCACCACGTGGCGGTGCATCCATCTAAGTGTAAAGCAGCCAACTGTATCTTCTGAGGATCAGTCTTAGGGTAGATCTGAAAATATGTGTCAAGCTTAGCAAACCAATTCTCTAATAAGTTCCCTTCAGAGGAACCGGAATAGGTAGCAAGCTGTACCCTATCACGAAAGTCTCGAGCAAAGTGTGGCTCAGGAACTGGGGGACGAGGAAAGAAACCAGGAGGTGGGTTAGGTGGAATGAACGGTCCACCACCAGGCTGACTAGCAGAAGAAGATGGAAATCCAAATGGAGGGGGAGTCCCAAATTAAGGAAAGACAAGAGCTTTTCCAGGACCATGAGGCTGTAAAGAATCAATATGTGACTGCATAGTAGGAAAGCCGGTCATAACTGTATCGAAGCGAAGAACAAGGCCATAAAGGGTTTCATCCATGCGCCGAAATCGATCGGATAAGTTTTCCTGAATAGTTTCACTCGGGGTAGGTGAATGTGACATAATGATAGTGGAAGGAATAGACGAAAACTTGAGGGAGCGGACTCTTGTCGTCACCCCAAATTAGTCTATTAAAACCAATATTATCACAACTAAGAAAGGGCAGCAATCAGCAAATGGAAAAAGTGAAAATGAAGGCTGTAAAAATGCGTTGGACAGCCAGGAGGGAAATGTCGAAAGATGGCTGGAAACGGATAAAATAATAGGCGAAAGTGACAAGTCGGAAGGGCTGGGGCAGCGATGAACAAGCTGCAGGATTTTGGCAATTTGGAATAGCAAACGATTACGGAATTGGGTGATTTTTGGATAGGAGGCTAAAGAGAGAGAGAGAGAGAGCGCTGAAGATCCAAGCTGAAAATGGGTGCTGGGCAGCAGCTAGTAAGATCCACAAATGTCCTGCAACATGATGGAAAAAAAAACCGCTGAAAATGATGAAGTAGGGCGTTGAACAGCCTCCAAACAATCAACAAAATGGACAGCAAATCGGTGGAGAAATCCGGCAAAGATGGCAAGGTAGTAGGGCGCTGGGCAGTAGCTACCAAAATCCGTACATAACCTGAAAAAAAAAATGGAGAAAACCGTTGAAAATGGTGATGAAGTAGGGCGCTGGACAGCCTCCAATCAAGCCACGAAATGGGCAGCAAATCGGTGGAGAAAATCGACGAAAGTGACAAGGTAGTAGGGCGCTGGCCAGCCTCTACCAAATCTGGAAAAACGATGGAAAGCTGATGAAAAAATCGACGAAAGTGATGGGTTAGTAGGGCGCTGGACAGCCTTTACTAAATCTGAAAAAAAGATGGAAATCTGATGAAAAAATTGACAAAAGTGATGGGTTAGTAGGGCACTGGACAGCCTCTACTAAATCTGAAAAAGTAATGCACAGGAAAGTGCTCTGATACCAAGTTACGAATAGAGCCACAGCTGATCTAGAGCTAAGCTATGAAAGCATCACATAAGCAAGACTTAACCCTAGAAAGCAGGAAAGAGAGAGATTAAGGAGATTAGAGAGAGAGATCAATATCATCAGCTGAATAACAAGTGACACAGTTTTCCTACTTATAGCCAAGAGGAAGCCCTAAAAGGAAGCTTCCGGTGGCTAGGGCCCAACTGGGAGGGAAAATAGTGCGCCCTCCAAGAAGGCCCCCACTCTCCAGTAATATGTCCAAATGGCCTAATAATGAATAATAAAGCCAAAGGCCGACCATATAGTCTAAGTGTCACTAATGAATAAAAAAGGGCCCAAGGCCTGCTTATGCATAAAGTAAAGTAAATCTAAATGGACGCGGCGAATGTAATGAGCCGAGTCCATAACTGATGGACACTACGACCACATACAAGCCAACTAGGTAGCATTCCAGCAATAATGCAATGCCAAGACCGAGAAAGAACACCAAAAATGAATTTAGTGTATGGAAAAGTAATGAAAAGAGATGTAGCCACACTGTTAACTGTGACAACATGCCTACAAAGTGTGATGTGTATGTACCAAGTACACCAATATAACATCAATCATGAACTTGTGGTATGCATGCAGTGTTGCGCGGTTGAGCAAATGGACCCCAATGTAAATGTTCAGAGCAATAGTACCAAATAGAGGAAGCATGATAGTCGTGATGGTAATGGTAGCTATAATAACCTGAGAGTAGTAACCTGTAGTAGTGTCAACTACAATGAAATACCGACCCAATTTTATAGTCAAAAAGTGCCATGAAAATGTTCTAGAGACCAAGAATGACATGTACAAATACCTGAGAATCTATAATTAGATTCCAAGTTAACTGACTTGATACCCCAAGAATGCCAAGTAGTTAAATGAAGAAGCAACTCTATATGTTACCCCTTTCATATTGATGAGATCAAGCCAATGCATCTGGCAGATTCAAAATCAACCACTATCATGTTTTCTCGCCAAGACCCCACATGATGAAGCCCAGAAGAGTAGCGCCCTTTGTAGATGGATCAACAGAGCCTATAGAAAGCTGGTGCCCACTTGTTCACAAAGCAGGAGCCATAGCAGCTCAGCCCTGTTACAGGTAGTGGGCTTTGGGCTGCATTCTTTTTCTTTACCTTTTTTTCTATTCTTTGTACTGGACGTGCTTTGTGATGTTGGGGTTGTATCCAACGCCATGCGTCATTTCTTGCAATTATTCATGTACTTTTGAAGTTTCAGATCTCATGTTTGCTAGTTTCACCTTGTGTGCTGGTAAATTTTGAATAGGTTTAGTTGTCAGGCTATTTATTAGTGGAGCTTAGTAAGTTTAGTGACTGAAAATACATACAATCATTAGAAATAGTAACTGCATGCATCCGCAGATAGGTAGTGTGTGCCATGACTTCATTGGGAAATGATTTGTTGCAGGTGGCTGCAGGCTAGCGTCATAACCTGCAAGCCATCTGCAGCTACGTCTTGTCATGATGTTTAAATACCTAATTTAAGAGATGGCCTTTGGACAGCTTTAAAGTATGGTTTATATCTTATGATGTTGACATGCTATTGTTTGCTCAGGTAAGTGCAGCTGCTGCGGAGCGCTGTCTTGATCCTATTCCACTCGAATCTGCTGTTGTTGAGAAACTCATCCTAGCCAAGCGTGCAAAAGCTTCAGAATTTGAGGGCACCTCTTTACAATAGTTGTTCTATGATAATTCTTTGTTACAAAAGTGTTAAACTTGATGTTCATAAGCATGCCATGCAAAAGTTTTCATGCTTCAATCTGGTCGCATGCATGAATCGAGAGTATGTGTCACTCAATTTCTCTGGGGTAGACATGATAACATGCTGGTTAGCAGGGAAAGGAGAAATCTTGTACCACCAAACACAAGTTTTGCAATGGTGATTGAAAAACTAAGCAAATTGTCTTCTAAAAAAATTTACTCCAATCTTTTGCTATGTACAACATGAGGATTTCTCTAGGTTCTAGAAATAAAAGCTGCAACATTGTCGGAATATCAAAATTTGTATACATTTGATACGTCTTTTGTCAAGGTATTCCCACGTCAGATTTTTGTTGCAAGCTAAAATTGATGGGTTTTCTTATCTTATCTTCATATTTTTGTTGCAGCCTAAGTTTTTCATCATTTCACAAGAGATTGAATAATGGGGCAACCCAAGATTTCCTTCATTCCAGAGCAAATTCTTTGCTGGTAAAAATATGCCCACATGTTTGATCAGCTAGCGATATGTAACATTTGGTCACTATGTGTGCATAATGGCAATCTTCAATACTTGTTGGTTGTATAACCCAATTGAAAATTGATGCACATTAAATCTTTAATCTTATTAGACTCTCTGCAAAACATTTAATGTCAAATATTGCCTTTTGATGCTGCTGTTTGGTTGCTTCAAATTTTGTAGCCTTGACAGCTCCATGAGACTCTTTAGTGGTGCATATACTCAAAAACTGTACTAGGAAAATCTTAACAAGGATTTCCAAACCGAAGGGTCACATCAGATTCACGGGTTCTTCTTAAGGTACTGAATCCTAGGTGTTCGCATAACATTAGTGCAATATGGTTGACATATCAAGCTTCTTTACCCGCTATTTTCTGTATTTGCAAGTGTGGATATGAATAGAAGTGCATTGAGGACCTAGTCGTATGCTATGTTCGTTCCTCACATGCCACCAAGAAATCTGTGTGGATACTAAATGTCTGAACCAATATCGAATATTTGACCGATTATTGTAGCAATGCAGGTAAAACTACATTCACCAACGTGGCTCCTATATATATTGTTCCTAGCTTGTTGGGATCTATTCAAGGTCGTGTGGGTGAATTTGTGAATAGTTGAATGTGGTAGTTGTTTCACCTACAATCAAAATTCCTTGGCATACACGTGAGGTTGTTTCAAATGTCATGCAAAACACATTGTTTTTTTGCTTTCAAAAAGATGATTCAAGTCACCCTCACAAAAAATATTATTAGGGCAATCCCTAAATATTTGAAAAGAAAGTCACATTTGATTATGATACCATACAATATTACTACAATAAAAAAATTATACAACCACAATTCTATTCCCAAAAAATCCCACAGGTGTCTTTTAGCAAAAATGCACAGGTTTGCAGAGCGTGAAGTAACGGGCAGAAAGCGGTTGATGCACGGAGGACAGTGACAGAAAACTAGAATTAGTTTTAATTAAGCCTAATGCATTTCTTTTGATTAGAGCTTTAACTTAATCAGTTCCTTGGATTGATCACATAAAAGATCAACGAAGGATATAGAGATCAAGAGAAAAAGGATAGAGATCACAGATAGAACAGATAGAACTGTAAAAGTTCGAGATAGTTTCAGAGTGAGTTTACAGATTAGCAGTAACTAGTCATATTACTCGTGAGAGAGAACATCTCTCTCGCTGATCTGGGAAATAGACAACGCTCAAGAAAAATATTGTAAATTCAGTTTTGATAATAGAAGCGATTTTCACAATGCTCTGTTCTGTAATGTGTATGATCTACAATATTAGAATGCATGTTAGCAGTAGATAACTTTCTGCTGTTGTTTTATTCAACATTATCTGTTGTTTACAAGTTTAATTTTACAACAGATCGTCAGAAGCAATTTGGGGCTTGGAAGAGAATTAGACCGTAGTCAGTAGCAGTAGCTACGGTTGCCAAATCAGCTCTATCCATCATCTTCGATTCAACTCGAGATCCCACGATTCCCATCAGTGGCATCAGGACGCGGTTGATTTCGAATGAAACAATTTTTACCAAAGTACCTACAAGAGATCATCAACAAAACATCACATAGTTTCTCTTGACAAAGTAAGACTAAACCCTTGGAAGCATGTGATCATGGCTCAAGGTTGAGGCCCAAGGTTTAGGAAAATGACCAATACCCATGGTAAGGTCCTCCTAACACTTCACAAGGTTCCATACTTCCATCCAAGGCATAAACACCTTCATGCCCTTATCCAAGGACACAAGTATTTTAATCCAAAGGCACCTACCCTTATACAAGGGCGATTTGCCATTTAGCCTCCTAGATACTAAATGGGCACATAGGGGCTACTAAATGAGCACATAGGGGTTACTGAAGTACTGCTCGTTACATAGGTATGAAACATTCCTTTCTCCTAAACTTAAATTTTTTCTTGTAAGAAAAAATTTGAAAAATTCTTTTGGAGACCAGCCTCTTTTTCCTAGGTATCTTCCTCTTCTGACTTGCTCCCTCCACCTGATTAAAAATTTCCAAAGCACTCTACTCCTTAGAGTTCTTTGTCGACTATTAACAATCACCTCAGGTTCAAGTGGTCCACTTGCGGACTCATCACAAAGCTCTACTAGATCTTCCACAGGGACCAAAGTTTTTCCAACCTCCAACGAGGGTTTTAACTTACTAACATAAAAACCTGAATGAATTTCAACATTAGCTGGAAGGTCTAGCTTGTATGCGATCTTGTTAATTACTTGGATAACCTTAAAAGGACCGCAATACCTAGGCGCCAACTTTACACACTTACCAGATTTCAAGCCCCTAGAGTGAATAGGGACCCTAAAAAATGTTGGATTATTCTCCTACTAATCGACTAATCAGCATTTTAATCTTTGTCCAACTTTTATCCAGACCTGCAGATTTCTTCGTATTTTTACACAATCTGCATAACTACTCGGAAACAATTTACAGTGTCATGATTTTTGGGGTTTTCGCCTTTCAAGATTTTCTCTCACTTCGACTTTTTCGCAAAATGTCAGATGTCTCAAATATTAAGAAAATGCCTTTAGCGAAGACCTTCGCGTTTTTCACATTTTTTGCAAGACAATTTATTGTTCATCTTAAAGGCTACAGACTTGCTCTAACCGTTTAGCAAGTAAATTTCCGAGAAGACTATCTGGATGGATGCCAGCACATCACAGCCAACTGGATGACGCATTTGAGGACCTAATTAGTTGTCCTACTATTGGACGTTGTCGCATTTGCTTAGTATAAATAGCTACTCATATTTTTACATTTGGGTGTGTGTTGATCTTACAACATTGATGCGATCAAGAGATCAGCAAGTATTGAATAGTTAGCTCTCTCTCTCTCAAGCCTGCAAACAAGGACACTCTTGAGCATTCTAGCTCACTTCTTTAGAGTTGATTAGGGATTGCTATTGCACTCACTGCCTATTAGCATTGCACTTAATTCAGACTTTTCTTTAGTCGCTCAAAGATAGCTTAGAGTACGCGGCTTCGATCCGCAAACTTGTTGTACTCATTTTTCGCGACTAATTATTTGTTTGACAATTCAATGCTAAATGTTTGGCTACGTAATCACTGTAGTACTAATGATTTCAAAGTTAGTTACTATAAGATCGAACATGATTTCTATCACTATTGTTTTGTTCGAAATTGATAAGCGTAGTTATGCATAAAGAAAGAAAAAGATAGTTTATTCCGCTGCGCACGATAAATTTTCTTTCATGTTGTTTGAATTCTTTTTATTTGATTCTTTTCGACCTATCTTTTGCACACCTCTTTCCAACATGGTATCAGAGCGTTGATTCTTCAAGGCCTACTATTATATCAGAGCACAAGCTCTTATAGTTGATATTTTTCGTGATATGAAATTATTCTTCAGTTCGAATCAATTTGTTTCAGTATTAAAGAATTGATTTCCAATTGTAGCGCCGCACAATATCTCTCTTAACGTCGTCAAATTAAAGTTTCAGATGGATTATCAATGTAAAGTTGGTCTTAATGCATACAAGCTGAATGGATCCAATTATCATTTATGAAAATTTAAGATGAAGACCTTGTTAATCGCCAACGAGTTGTGGGATGTTGTTACAGGTACAAGAAAATTGAAGGTACATGGCTACCACTGGATTAAGACTTTGAACTAAATGGTCACTCAAACCGAATGGAGATAAACATTATCTACAATGAAGAATATTTGACTATGGTTGAGGTGGAAGAGCATTGGAAGCTTGATTTTATCAGAACAGAGCTCATGCTATTACAAACCAATCTACCAACATATTTCAGATTTATCATCAATGGAAGACTCGTAAGTACTGTATGTTTATTGACATTTCAAAATAGCACAAAATGATTGAAAATGATATAATTTACAATTATAATCATCTGAATCTATATATGTATAAAAATTTGAACAAGGAGGAGGAAGTGGATGAGCATTATCTACAAGAATAATAGGATTGTCCAGAATGGATGTAGCTATATTTACAATCATATCTAGTGCAGCAGTATCTACATTACCAATGGGGTAAGGTTGAGGAGAATCTGTGGTATTGGCCCTCCTAACTTTCTTTGGGGCTCTCTTGGGGGCTGGCTGCTTCCTAGGCCGCTTGGTAGGGAGGTCAGTCCTATCTAATGAATTAGGTCTGGGAGCAGCCGGCTGAGACATGTGTAGCTTGGAATATCTTTCTCGCATCCTCATCAATAGTTGGAAATCCTTAGACATAATGGTTACTCTTAGCATGTATAGCTAGAAAAAATGAATCTTCAAAAAAAGAGCTCATATAGTCCTCAACAGCCTCTTGAAGGCACTGAAGAACCGAGGGAGTAAATCTGACAAAATGACCAAGATCATTCCTAGTAATATGACGGATAACACGGTAAAATGGAGCTCTCTAAATCAGTAGATTGGTTGATCTCTGATATTTACGAATATCAGAGAGCCACCTGCTACAGTTGTGTCTTCTAGTTCGAACGGGAGGGGTAATGGCAACGACAGGGGCTGAGGATGCACTAGTAGAGAAGAATTTCCTCTTCGTCTGTTTTCTCCTCTCCATAGAGGTATTCTGAGGGATATCGCACTTGTGTGTGATCAGCAAGATAGGAAGGGGAGGGGTCCAAAGTGTTCGCAGAGGAGCGATATGTATGGAAATTCTATATGGCATATGGGACCTGTGCGAACTGTCAAATTGTATAAAATGGACACGTGGTGACTGTCCAACCAATGATTTGACGACACATGTCAAGGTGTCATCTCTCACGTGTGCGATCGTACGTACGAATAAAAAAATGACACTTGTTGTCCATCCAACCAATGAACACCAGACACGTGTTTTGATGTCATTTCACATGTGTCCAGCTGTCACATCACACGTGCCAAAGCGTGCAAACGAATCGGGAGCCAACACGTGTTCGTTGACCGTTGACTGCACGTGTGAAAAAATTCCCTATAAAAAACATGCAATCCGATTAATTTTTGCTTCTTTTTTTTTGCGTGCGCTTTGTGTTGCCTGTTATTTCTTGATCTTTACCTGCGCACAAGTGCCATATCCCGGTTCTATCTACCGTACATATCTCTCTTGTGCATGCTCTTTGCATTTTTTCGTATTGTCTCCCTCGCGCACATGTGCGATTTTTGCCGTAGTACCATAGCCTCGTCCTCAGGATCTACCTGAGATTCCAGCCTAACTGTATTTCTTACTAAATTTGGGATTACTGACAACCTAGACTACTTCCACAGCCTATTTCGACCATATTTACATGTTTTCAAGACTGCACAACCCAATTCTGAAGTATTTTATGAACATTATGTTAGATTCAGAGATATACTCAGTATACCTGTTATCTCCATAGGTTCACTCTCCTACATGCATTATAGTGATCTTGTCCATTTCTTCCTACTGTTCAGGTATATACTAGATAGAATGTTCACTAAATTGTTTGATCTATTTAAAAGCACTTCAATGTGTCTTTACTGCGACAGAAAATGTCGATTTGTTGAATACCAGACTGGTTTCGTACTTTTTCTATTAGTTCAGATCCCAGATAGTGAGGAAGTTTCTATTGTTGATCCTCATATTGCATCATCCTCAGTTCAATCATCCTTTATGGATATTAGTCACTTCCTTATCAACACCCCTGATAAGGATAGTGATTTTCTTGATGTGAATATTGATGTGCTTCGAGATTCTTCCATTGGCCAGAATATTACTGCTATTGAGCCGATCCCTATAGATGAATCTAAATGTCTCTTTAATTTGCTAGTGTATTATGTAAATGACGATGTTTATATTACTATAGTTGATTTGTGTCAGTTTTTTGACTATCGTGAGGATGAGGTGCTATGTTTATTATCCGGTACAATTTTTGAATTCTCCGAATTTGTAGATTTTGAAACAGATTACCTTGTTGCTGGAATTGATTATGATGATGAGGATGGACTTATGACCGATGAAGAATGCTTGATGAGGGCTTTATTAAATATTGCTGCGCATGACGAGGCATACTATCTGATGAAGAATTCACGACATTTCAATCCTAGATGGGCTTCCCTCGTCCATCATTAATGCATTTCATAGATGATTCTTCTTCAGTAGGTGGTCATAATATTGATCATCCTGATCTGGTTGCTGCTGATGATGAAGAATGTGTAAGTGTTTAAACTTTCTTGCATTAGATTGTTCTTAACTGCTGAATGTATTTTGATTTAAACTTATATTTTTATTGCAGGATGCTCTCATAATTGATGACTTTGCTGCAAGACGAGGTGGTTACAGACAACATGCATCATCATTCCAGAGGGATAGTGGACTTGGCCACTATCTTAGGCTTTTTTTTTAAGAATGAGATCTGTATTGCTCATTTGAAGATGAGCCCAGTTGGAGAGACTCTGATAATGGCAGTTAAAGCTTTATCATTTTATCTAGGAGGACACAAATTTGTTAAGACGAATAAGATCATTTTCGTCAAAAGATCTTATGTTTTGAACATTCTAGGTTTTACTAATGAGAACATTCCTTTAATAAGCTCCCATTATTCATTGTACTCTACTTATATTGATCTTAGTTGAAATAAGGATAATGCACATCTATTAGATGCATACTCTAGCCGAGAAATTTTTCATGACAATACAGCTATAGAAGCTGACACAAAATCTGATGATGAATAGTGAGCACTTTGTATTTTGTTATAATACAATCAATACATTTATATTGAGTATTTTTTCTCTCTCTTGTTTCATAAATTTGCAAGCAATTCCAAACATGTCATGATTTGATGACAATGATGATTGAATGTCTTTGTTATCTTCTACTCAGCAATCATCTAATTGTCTCTTCCTGTATGAACTTGCATGTTTTTCTAAACTTGTTGTATTGTGTGGACTTTGTTATATGTCGAATCTGAACTCTGCGGTAGAACCACTGAAACAATTGACAAATGTAGTTTCGTTTTTCATTGGTTCCTCCAGGTTGTGTTTTTCAATGAAATGTTGCCCGTGCTTGCCAATGTGACTTCTCCATTCCTTGTGATGACCAGACACTCATGCTTCCATGTGTTTGCAAAAAATGTTGTATGATCTCTTAGTATGTGTTGCAGATGTCAAAACCATAATGTCAGTCTTATGTTTGGATCTAAATATATATGAAAAATTGAAAGCATCTTGAAGAATTTATAATAATCATGTAATGAGTGATGTGATCTTCTCCCCATGCTTTTGATACTGCATCAACAAACTCGACACAAGTCCTTTCTTATCAATATCAGACTCATTTATCTTTTCTTAGAATAGCAATCATACTATCAAGCTTCTTCCATACATCAACTTTTAGTACTCTAGTTTTGCCGTCTTTCTCGAAGTCCTGAGTGGCAGCAATAATATCTGTCCAGACTGAGTGTTGAATATTAGAAGCCTTACCAGTATGATTTGATAGGAATTGATGTGCTTTTGCTCCTCCTATGCTTGGCTTAGTTGGCATATTTCCAGTCTTTCCTGAAAGCTTTTCATCTTTTTGAATTTTGCCATGTCCCTTATGAAGGCCTGCTTTTGATAACACTTCTTCTAATCGAGAGATAGCTTCCTTTGCGAATGATGCTGGCTTAATATTCCAAGCAAAAAATATATGAAGATAAATGATCTTTTCTATTAATCTAACTTCTGCATAAAGAGTGCAAACATGCACATTTTTCAAGGGGATAGGTAGCACAGGCTTCCAGTTTGGATATGCATATTCTCTAGTAATTCCTGTACTCCTAGTAACATCTTTTGCCTTTTCTATGCAGTACAAACAAGGGTTTTTAGATGTAGCACCGTGAGAGACATTATACATGCATTTCAATGTTTTCAAATCACCTGCTAAGCTCCATTCAACATTGAAGTCTCCAACTCCTGGAACATTGAGAAGTCCTCCATCCATATGGTCCTTGATGATCCTAGGATAAGATGTCCTTGAGAATATCCATGATAATATATCGCAATCCTCCTTCAGCACCTGTCCAAAGAATTAATCAAACTTAGTTTACAAAGAATTAATACTATTCAATGAATGTAATGTAATAATGAGGCTAGTTACCTGAAACGTTGCCAACCACCATATATCATTTTCTGACTGGACACTCAGTGCACCATTTATGATAGTTATACTAACCCTCTCAAAGACTCTGTTATTTTACACTTTGCAAACTCCTATTGTTCATCATGATACGCTCAGTGGATTTGTCTGTCAATATTGTGAAGAATTGAAAAAGATTATCTATGTTAGATATAGGGTCTTATGTTTTTTACATCAAGAATCTAGGTGTAGAATGTTGATAGGAATAAATTTGGCATAGATGGCAAATTATGCATTTCCACTTGTAATGCCACTATTGAGCCAAAATAGAGTAAGAGGCTAAACACTTGCTAATTAGAGTGTAGACAAGTGTAAAGTTTTTGTTTGATGAATTCCAAGAGGTCCAATAGGATATAGAGGTGGAACCTTGTGAGGTCCAATAGGAAATTGAGGTGTGCTTGAATATAGTCCAATAGAATTAAGAGGTGCATAGATCAATGATCCAACAGGATCAAGAGGTGACAAAATATGGTCCAATCATAGTTAAGCATAGTGGTAGCTCGTGGACCTACTAGTATCATTGTACTCCTCATTTTGAAGTTAATTGATTTGGTGATTTCATGGATTTTGTGAGTTATTGGATTTCTAGCTTTCTCTCTCTACCCGAGAGCTGTTGATGCATTTTCTCTCTCTACCCGAGGAGAGTAGCTTGTTTTTACTTAGATTATTTTTTGAATACTTCCCACACGTGTGAGTGAGAGTTGAAAGTGATTGAATGCATGTAGTAGTGTGTTTTTGCCATAGGATTCAAGATTGATCTTGAATCTCAATCTAGTCTTGATCTTGGTGCATCTACACACCTTAGGAGATCACAAGTACATGTAGTGGACAGTCCACACGTGTGAAATTCAACATGGTATCAGAGCCTACCTAACGTTACCATGCATTTTGATCCATCTAAGTGAAAAAATTTTCATCAATCTTGAGCTAGAAGTTGTCAAGGCCCATTTTCCTAGCTATCTTGTTCAATCTTGGATCAAAAGAGATCAAAAGGACATTGATTGGGTCTGACCTGGTACTGTACGGAATCAAGTGCTCAGAAACGTGTGAGGAACATCCAATTTCAGTTTGGAAGTTCTCTCTCATGTTTGATCCATTTATCTTGTTTGATAGCTTGTTTTGAAGCTATTTTTGTCTAGTTTCTGTTGCAATCAATTTCATTCCATTTGGTTGAGCCAATCAAAAGTTATAAGCTTTTGAAGAGGGTTAGGTAGGGCACCTAGACCTTGGTGGACACATTTGGTTTGGTCAAGAGATTGCTTGGTTGATCCAAAATCACGGTTGTATGCTTGCCAATCTCATCTATATGTGATCTAGGCACTGTTTTGAGATCTTAGCCATTTTGTTTCATGCTATATCATTGTATTTGAGTCAAATTTGGTTTCTTAGTGTATTTCACACGTGCTAAGAGTGTTAGATCCTAACTTTGCCTATACTCCATCATTTTATGTGAAATAGATCTTGTTTTAGAGAGATTTGAGTAGCTAGTGAGAATCAATTCACAAATTGTTGTAAGATCTTTCATAGGAGGAGATAGTACTCAATTATTGGATCCTATTGAAAGTGTGTAACAACATTTATTGTTCATCATTTGAGTTTTCTTCACTTCAAATGTCTTCAATGGGTTCATCCTTGTTGGAACCAAGTGAAAGATTGACCACTTCAAATTATTCAATTTGGAAAATGAGGATGGAGTCCATCTTGATCCTTCAAGACGTGATGGACATAGTTCTTGGCCTTGAAGAAGAACCACAAGTTTTTCAAGAGGTTCAAAAATACAAAAAGAGATCTAGGATGGCTCTTTACTACATTAAGATGAATGTCTCTAATGAGATATTGAGGGAGATAGGTACTTGTACAATAGCCAAAGAAGCTTGGGATTGTCTCAAGACTATCTATGAGGCTAAGAATACCTCTAGGCTTCTCACGCTTAGGAATCAAATCTTTCAAAGTAGCCAAAAGAGTGATGAGAGTGCATCTAGTTATGTTTTGAGAGTAAAAGATATTCATAGAGAGCTTGCTTGCATTGATGATTCCATCAATCAAAATGAGTTAGTTCAAGTCATTCTCAATGGCTTGAGAAGTGAATTTGATAACCTTGTCCAATCCTATGCCATTAAGGAGGAGCTACCAAGTTTGGAGGCTCTCCAAAGTGTGCTAATTTCAGAAGAATCAAGACAAGAGTACAAGCTCTTGAGGATGGACAAGCTTTCTCTCACTCATAATGATGGCAAAGCTCTCTTTGCCAAGGATAAGCACAAAGAGAGGAGCAAGAACCAACATCAACAATCCTCAAGCAAGGACAAAGTCAAATCCAAAGACAAAGATGAGGAGGAAGATGATTCCTCTAATGCTTCATCATCCAAGCTCAAGAAGAAGAAGAAGATCAAGTGCTTTTACTGTGGCAAGAAAGGTCATTATGCCACCAATTGCTTCAAAAAGAAGAATCAACTCAAGCAAGCCAATATTACCAATGAGAAGGAAGACACTATTGCAAGTGATGGAGAGGGATCTCTTATGGTCTCTAGTTTCTCATCTACTCCTTTCAAGAAGGACGGCCTATGGTATATTGATAGTGGAGCCTCTTCACATATGTGTAGCTCCAAGGACTCTTTCTCTTCTATTTCACCTTATGATGGAGTCAAGAAATCAATATATACTGCAGATGATTTTGAATGTCCTATTGAAGGCATAGGGAACATTCCCTTAAAGCTGGCATCCTCTAAAGTTTTTTATGTGCCTAAGCTTACTAAGAATCTCATTAGTGTTGGCCAATTGCTTGATAATGGCCTTGATGTAAAATTTAATGTTGGTACTTGCACTATCAAGAAGAATGATGAGATACTTGCATTAGGATCTAGATTTGGAGGCATCTATAAACTAGATGCAAATGAATATGTGAATGCTTGTAATGTTGCTCTTGTGAACAAGCTCTCTATCGAGGAATTATGGCATAGGAGGTTGGGACATCCCAACTACAAATCCATGCTCTCTATGATCAAAGAGGCCAAAGCTATTGGCTTGCCAAAGTCATTCTCCAAGAAGATCAAGCCTTGTGATGCTTGTGCTATTGCTAAATCTCACAAAAAGCCATTTACAAGATCTTCTATCAAAAGCAAGCATCCTTTGGAGTTAATCCACTCGGATGTGCATTTCTCATCAACTATAAGCAAGGGAGGAGCCACTTGTTTTGTTACTTTCATTGATGATTTCACAAGATTCACTTGGATATATCTTCTTGCTTCTAGATCTATGGTGTTTGATCATTTTTTTATTTTCAGAGCTTATGTAGAGAAGCAATTCTCATTCAAGATTAAAGCTCTTAGATGTGATGGAGGTGGTGAATATATCTCCAATAAATTTCATGATTTTTGTGAGCTTGAAGGCATCACAAGAGAGTTCTCTTGTGTCTATTCTCCATCTCAAAATGGAGTGGCCGAGAGAAAGAATAGATCTCTATGTGAATGTGCAAAATCTATGAGAATTGAGGCATCTTTGGCCAAAGATTTTTGGGGAGCAGCCATTAATTGTGTAAATTATCTTTGCAATAGGCTCTCACATATAGCTCTTGGAGGAAAGTCACCATATAAAATCTTATATTTGAAGAAGCCTAAGGTTGATCACCTTAGAGTTTTTGGATGCATATGCTTTGCCCATATTCCCTTGGAAACAAGGAAGAAGGAAGATCCTAGTGCATGCAAAGGGATGATGGTTGGATACTCATCCACCAAAAAGGCCTATAGAGTCTTTGTACTCTCTACTTCTCAAGCTATTGAAAGTAGAGATGTTGTCTTTCATGAAGATCAACATTCGTCTTTGAAGAGGCCGAGATCAAGAAGTCTATGGATGCATCACCTATTATTGATTTTAAGACAATTATGATGTGATGGGGCCAAGAATTGAAGAAGACTCTCCTCGGATTTTCGCACCAAGAAGATCCATGAGAGATAGATCCGAGCCTAAGAGGCTCTCATATGTTGACAAAGGCAAACAAGTGGATCTTGGTTCCACTAATTATGTTTTTTATGTCTCTCATGAAGAGCCAAAGAATGTACAAGAGGCACTCAATACTAAGGAGTGTTTTGATGCCATGAAGCAAGAGTATGATGCATTGATCACCAACAATACTTGGGAGCTTGTGGATCCTCCATCCAACAAGCATGTGAATGGTTGCAAGTGGGTATTTCGGATCAAGTACAATCATGATGGCACCATCAACAAGTATAAAGCAAGATTATGTGCCAAAGGATTTGCTCAAATCCATGGCCTTGATTATGAGGAGACCTTTGCACCCATTGCAAAGATGGTGACAATAAGAATTCTTATTTCTCTTGCTTGTTTCTTTAAGTGGAAGGTGTTCCAATTAGATGTATCCAATGCTTTTCTAAATGGTTATCTTGAGGAGGAGATCTATATGGAACAACCTCAAGGATTCATCAAGGATGAGTTCAAAGTGTGCTTGCTCTTCAAAAGTCTTTATGGACTCAAGCAAGCACCAAGATCATGGTATTCAAGACTTAATTCTTTCCTTATCTCACTAGGATTTACTCCTAGTGACTATGATCCTTCCATGTATTTAAAGTTTGTTGATAGTAATATTGTCATTCTTCTAATTTATGTTGTCATTCTTTGTGGAAGTTGTACCAATCTAGTTGGTGAAACTAAGCTAGCACTTGGATGTGAGTTTAAAATGCAAGATCTAGGAGAAATACATTACATCCTAGGCCTAGAGATTGATTTTTATGAAGATCATATTTTTATATGCCAATCTAGATATGCTCACTCTATGCTGAAATAATTCCACATGGAAAATTCTGAGAGCATAGATACTCCAATGGAGCAAATTGTAAAAGATCCTGATAAAGGTGATGAAAGATCCTTCGAGGACATCACACTTTTTAGGAGTCTTGTACGCTCCTTGATTTGGCTTACCATTACTAGGCCCAATTTAAGTTTTTGTGTGCACAAATTGAGTCAATTTATGCAAGATCCTAAGATCCATCATTGGAAGATGGCCAAGAGGATTCTAAGATATGTATCTTCATCTTGTAATTATGGTCTACTTTATAAAAGTGAAGATCTATCCATTGTTAGCTACTCGGATTCGGATTTTGCAAGTGACAAGATGGATCGAAAGTCTATTAGTGCATACACTATCTTTCTTGGAGGCAATCTAATATCTTGGCTTTCCAAAAAGCAAGATACTATATCTCTCTCTTCATGTGAGGCCGAGTACAAAGCACTCACTACAACCACCAAAGAGGTGCTTTGGATCAAGAGATTATTATTGGAGCTAAAGTGCATCAAGGAAGATGATCTACCAATGATCAAGTGTGATAATGTCTCGGCCCAAGCTCTTGCCAATAATCCCATATTTCTTGCAAGAAGCAAGCATATAGAAGTGGCACACCATTTTGTAAGAGAAAAGCTTATTGGAGGAGAAATCTATTTGGAGCATGTCAACTCGTCCTCTTGTATTGCCGATCTACTCACCAAGCCTTTGAGCAAAAGTGCTTTCATCAAGCATAGATCTAATCTTGGAGTTATATCAAGATCAATGCTCAAATCTTCATAGATAATTTTTTAGGAGGAGTGTGAAGAATTGAAAAAGATTATCTATGTTAGATATAGGGGTCTTACGTTCTTTATATCAAGCATCTAGGTGTAGGATGTTGATAGGACCAAATTTGGCATAGATGGCAAATTACCCATTTCCACTTGTAATGTCACTATCTAGCCAAAATAGAGTAAGAGGCTAAACTCATGCCAATTAGGGTGTAGACAAGTGTAATACTTTTGTTTGATGAAATTTAAGAGGTCCAATAGGATTTAGAGGTGGAACCTTGAGGGGTCCAATAGAATTTGAGATTTGCTTGAAAATGGTCCCATAGAATTTAGAGGTGAATGGATCAATGGTCCAATAGGATTAAGAGGTGGCAAAAGTGTGGTCTTATCATAGTTAAGCATTGTGGTAGCTCGTGGATCTACTAGTATCATTGTATTTCTCATTTGGATCTAATTGATTAAGAGATTGAGTGGATTTTGAGTGTAAGTGATTGAATGCATGTAGTAGTGTGTTTTTGCCATAGAATCAAAGATAGATCTTGAATCTCAATCTAGGCTTGATCTTGCTGCATCTACACACCTTAGGAGATCACAAGTACATGTTGTGATCAGTCCACACGTGTGAATTTAATAATCTTTGGCAGGGTTGGCGTCTCATAGCCTTAACAAAAGCATCCCAAAAACATTTAGGTCAAGACATTATTTGTAGACTAAATTCTAAATTAACGAATGCTACAAATAATAGTAGAAGTGCTATACAGAAGAGGCAAGAAATTCATAGAATGGCAGAGGTCAATAGAGCTTTTGCACATCTTTGTTAACTTGAAAAGAAAACAATATAGGAAGCAGGGCAACGATTGAGCTATAAGCCATAGCTTACCTATAATTAGTGATGAAGAACCTGAATTTTAGAAATTGCAACAACAATCTTAAAATTTTGTAAGCCAGCCAGCAATGAATTTGCTCTCCCTGCTCTCCCAACATGCGTACGATCCTTGCAACGAAGTTTCAATTTCATGGCCGTGTTTTCCAACAACCAACCAGTAACTTTTTCAATTTCCTAGCATTGTTTTCCAACAAACAACTTATGCATCTTTCACCAGGCGACAACGTTTTCCAGCGACCAGTGATCAGCCAGGAGTTTTTTGCAACGATCAACTAGTTTGAGCAACCACCCAGTAGTCTTTCCCAATGACGAACCAAAAATGTTTCAATTTGCTAGTGTCACAGAGCCAATACTTTTTTTTCACAATTCAACCTCCTGCATATTCACTTTTCTTTGACGAATACGTTCTTGGGACTATGGCTGGTGTTTCCTTAGATGCCACAACAACGCAGATGAGACTGCATGCAATGCAGCAACAACAAGCAGTTTCGATTAGCAACAAACGTGAACGAAAATCTGTGGAAGCCGCACCAACAAAACAATGTGTAAGTGAGACAACCTTCTCTTTCAGGGACAAACTAGGCTTGTTTGCTTCAACAGTCACTGAAACCTCTGAATCAGATGTTGATTCAGTTGTTTTGTGGAGAGGCGATACAAATACAGATGGAGGTGGCATGGAACTGTGCAAGAGGACATGTTGACTGCGAAATGTTCTTCGCATTCATTTATAGTAGAAAAATCTGAAGTGCCAAGGTACATATAGCCAATCTGAAGTGTCACGTAGGCAACAAGATTCCAGGGCCAACAGACAACAAGTTTTTTTTTCCTTCAGTTCCTTCTTTTTGCTTTTGAACTTTTCTTCCAAAACCTTCAATTGCTTCATGGCAGCTTCAATGCAGGCAACAATGATGGCCACGCTTCGGAACAACAGGGCTATCTCTCCACAGTTGCGATTGATCCTTTAGGCAACAAATTTGATCCGTTCCTGGCTAGCCCCAGCCCTGGCGCTCTCACATATAGCCACGAAGCCAACAAGATAGAGACAATGACACGCATATAGTTCCTAATTTGAGAAATCAAATCAACACCCTCAATTGCATTTCAAATTTACAGTAAGATGCCACATGGATAGGCTGAACATTGAGAAAACTTTGGTGATGGCATAGGCCAGAATTGTAACAAGCAAGCACTTTTGAGGCTTGTAAGAAGCCAATATGTTTGAAAGTTTTTCAGTGTGCTACTAAGCTTTTTCCTTGTTTTTTTAAATGGAAATAGCTACCCAGAATACTAATTAGTTGCCAATGGCTTTTATAGCCTACCTTTTTGCCTTTTGTAGCTTACATTTTGCAAAAGTTAAGCTATATTTCACATTGCTACATTTTGGCTTTTTTATATTTCTTGTAATTTGTAAATGTTCTCCTCCCTTCAAAATTTGACTATGTCATATAAGCTACAATTTGCTACTGTATTTATGTTGCCTCTGTAGCTTAACTTTTTATCGCATCAACAAACATCATTTAGACTTCATTGTACACATTCTCTTACCTTTACAAATTTACTATATTTCATATAGGCTACATTTTTCTATTGTATACTTATGTGACTGTTTTTCTCCTGATGACTCTGCTAGCGGGTTTGGTTTGCTCTTTTAAGTTTGCTCTTCCGTAGCATGTGGCCGTATTCCTCTTTCTATTGCTCGTATTCTTGGTGATGCTCGTTTGATAGCCTTGGATAAGCCTGGCGGTGGAGTGCGTCCCATTGCTGTTGGAGAGGTTTTATACAGATTGGTTTCTAGGGCTTTTGGTTTTCAGCTTCGTGACAGTTTTCATGACCACCTATTTCCTCATCAGTTTGGTTGTGCTACTCCTGGCAGTTGCGAGACAGTCATACATGCTTTGCGTGCTACCTTGGATCTTCATCCAGATTGGGTTGTCCTTCAGGAGGATGTTAAAAATGCTTTCAATTCTGTTTTCCGAGGGGCCATTTTCGAAGAACTTCGTGCGGCTCACGGTCCTCTCGCTCAGCTCATCCCGTTTGTTTGCTCTTTTTATTCCATGGATGCGCCTCTATATTTCAGTCATGCTTCTCGCTTAGGTGATGTTTCGGTTATCTCATCTGCTGATGGTATCAAACAAGGTGATCCCTTGGGTGGTGTTCTTTTTGCTTTGGCGCACTTTCGGGCATTGCGTGCTTCTTCTGCTGTTTTTCCTTCTTGTTTGTTTCCCTCTATTGCTGATGACACACATATTGTGGGACCTGCTAATGACGTCTTTCCAGCTTTCCTACATTTGTCTCAGCAACTTTCAGCTTTGGGCCTCACTGTCAATCCCTCTAAGTGCGTTGCTTGGTGTCCTCATGGCCTCCTTCCCGAGCTCCCTTTACCTACAAGTTTCAATACTCCGGTTGATGGGATTAGAGTGCTTGGTATTCCTATAGGTTTCTCGGATTTTGTGGCTTCCTCTTTGCGGGACACTTTGGACGCACATCTTCGTCACGCTGATCTGCTACCAAAGCTTGGCAATGCTCAAGTTGCTCTAGGGATTCTCACTCAATGCTTCGCTCAACGGCCAAGTTATATTCTACGGTGTGTTCCTCCCTCTCCTGATGTTTGGCTTTGCTACAAGATTTCGATAATACTTTATCAGATATTTTGGGTCGCTTGATGGGTTCAGAATCCTTTTGTATTCCCAATGGTCAGCTCGTTAAGCGACAAGTCTCTCTTCCTGCTTCATCCGGAGGTGTTGGTCTTTCTTGCACAGCTTCTATTACTCCAGCTGCTTTTATGGGAAGTTGGGCCCTTGTTGCCTCTGCACTTATCTCTCGGTTTTAGCAGGACAACAAGCCCATTCTTCTCGATTCAGTAGCTCATGTGGAAACAAGCATTCTCCCTTTCCAACAACATCTTCGTGCGGCCAAGGATCTCATTCCTCCACCTGTGCGAGCTTCTTTGCCTCCCTTTGAGTCTTTGCTTAGCCATCAGCGTGCTCATTTTCAGAAGTATCTTTTGGAGCGCTTCCACTCTCATGCTTTCACTCAGCTTCTCATTGATTCACCTTCCGATGAGACTTGGGCTCGCCTTTTGTCTTGTGTAGGCCCGGGTGCTGGCGCTTGGCTTGTTGCGCGCCCTGTTGTTCCACACTTGCGCCTTTCTTCAGAGTTGTTTTTCACCGCTCTTCGGATTAGGTTGGGTCTCCCTCATCCAGTGCTGGCAGGTTTGACAAAATGTTCCTGTGGTCACCCTGTTGATCCTATTGGCACTCATCTCATGCGTTGCCCTTCTGGCGGAGAGCATATTGCGACTCATGATTCCATTCGTGACGTATTGGCATCTATTGCTCATGAGTGCGGCTTTCATGTTGTTCGGGAGCAGACCCGCATCTTGCTTGTGTCTGATTCACAGTCGCCTCGGCGTCGAGTTGACCTTGTTCTTTCGCGCGAGGGGACTCGCACGCTTGGGGATGTTGTTGTTGCTGATCCTTCGCGGCCTGACCTCCTTCGTCGTGCTTCAACTACTCAGGGTGCCGCTGCTTCTCATGCAGCTCTAGATAAAGAGTGAGATTATTCACATCGCACTCCTGGAGAAGGCTTTATCCCTTTTGCTTTGGAAACATATGGGTGCCTGCATAAGAAGTTCGATGATTTTCTATCCTCCTGTGCAGGTTTTGCAGCGAAACTCCAAGGTCGTGGTGCCTCACCTTTATCTATCATTATGGCTTATTATCGTCAACGAGTTTCGATGACTTTACAACGCACTCAGGCACGTGCAATACTTCGACGTGCCGTAGTTGCAGGAACGCTGCTTCACAGCTTCCTGCACTACCTAAACTTCCAACTGTCTTAACTAGCGACTTACACCAAGCAGTAGGCTTTTTGTAGATACTCTACGAGATTGTTGCTTTGTTATACTTGTACAATATCTCAATTCGCCTTATGGCCTTTACGCTTTTTACATGCATTCCTTTGTACTTTGATGGGTTTTCCCATATATATATATATATGGCTTGTCTCTTTATAGTATTTACAAATATATGTCACACTTCTTGCCAATGCTACAATTTGCCATTGTAGCCTACCTTGGCAAAGCCTTTCCTGACATATACTATTCACAAATACGTACATACCTTTGCAAGGCTTGGTTTGTGTAATATTATACTATTCACATATTTCTGTTGTGAGAATTCATATCTCAAGACTTAAAAAGTGAGATGAAGTGAACTTTATATATATATGAAATATTGGCTTCCATGATAACTTACACATAATACATCATTGCTCACATAATGGCAATTGATATGGGGTTATTAAGCAATAGGAGGAGTATGGAATCCAGGAGTCCAGATCCAGTAACACACAGAAGAAACCTTGTATTGTATCATGAAACACAAAAGAGATGGTTCACTGACATAGCCTGAATTTTTTTCTTTTAAATGTGCCTATCTGTGGCTCTTATCTTGACAGCCTAAACTTGGCAATGTTTTAGTAGTTCCTATATGCTTTCAGCTGGGAATAATTTATTACAAGACCTGTCAAGCTGTTTTCATGTTTGGATTGGAAAATGGCAATCTGATACTGCCTCTTCTTGATCAACATCTTTTTCACAAATTACCAAAATTGGTGAGGTTTTAGACATTCCTTGACATTTGTGGAATAAAGTTTTACAACCCATCTTCAGCTGGATAAAGCTCTCACATCTTCACACTCACAGCTCACCACCAGATCTCTCTATACATGGAAAAATCAGATTCATCATGTTCAAGCTCACTGGCATAAAGTATCTCAGGAGCTGGTGTCGGAGCAGATCGCTGCAGCACAGGTGGATAAGCTTGTTCACCACCGTGGTATTCATAGTCTGGAGCTGGAGCTTGTGTTGGTGTTTGCATCCAGCCTTCATGTTGTTCAACGTTAAGATAATAGTCAGGAGCGGGAGATGAAGCCGACTCTGGGATATCTCCATGGCTAGGTGCAGCGGCAGAATAAATCGATTGAGTGCTAAAACTGCCAGATTTGTAGGAAGGAGTTGGCCCTGCTGGTTTGGCTGTGCTAGAGTTTGTTAAGTTTCGGTTGGGATTTGGGGGTACTGCTGAGGGAGGTATTTGTGGATTAGGCTCCTGAAATTGTGGTGGCAATCCAAACTGTGGTGGATTTGCTTTCTGCATTGCAGCTTGCACAGCTTTGTTTGTAACAATTGGATCTGCCAGCATCCGCCGAGGCTTTGCTGGTCTCTGTAGTTGGCAAACGTGTGGTAGATATATGCCTACAGAAGCAGAATAAACGTCGTCAGCCGATAGGAATTGCATATTTTGGATCGTGAGGGACTCGAGTATTTCATGTTAGTCTTCGGCTTTTGTTCATGCTTAGCATAGATTTGACTGGTACCTCAATGGCATTATGGTAAGAGCATAAACATATGTAGAAGACATGTCTCTTTTAGCAATCCTCTATCAATGATAGCTGACTCTAGGGTTAACCCTCTTGACAAGTTCCCCGGATGTCCTTGATATTTATGGAGTGTAGGACCATCCATTCAATTACTGAATGGTTGCCCTCATGATAAAAATATGGGCAAGCTTTTTTGAAATAAGTTAAAGTCGACAGATTTTGTGGTGTTTTTTGGGTGTATATATATACCTAAGTGAACTCCATGTGATGATCAGGACCAAATTGCTGCAAAACTATGTCTTTTCTTCTTTGTGATATAAAGTGGGAAATCAGAGGGTCACTAGCATTAGCCATTGCTTGCACTAGCCATCGAAATAGAAGGATTACTTGCCTTAGCCGCTGAAAAAGGTACAAAATACAGTGTCTGTGTGCACTTTGCAATTATTGGAATTAAATAATCTATGTGTGTCATCGCGCAATTGTAAGTTATGTATGTGATAGCTTATTAAATATTATAGTTCAATTGGCATGTGATCCCAAAAGTGGAGTTAGTACATGGGAGCGATCACTTAATGGGGCTTGAGTTGGCAAGATAGCATGCATGTGATAGCTTATTAAATATTATAGGTCAATTGGCATGTGATCCCAAAAGTGGAGTTAGTACATGGGAGCGATCACTTAATGGGGCTTGAGTTGGCAAGATTGATTATAGAGTCCTGAAAACCATGTCTGCCTCTAATTATTTAGTTCTAACAGAGTAAAGTCATATGCAGAAAATTTTGCCTTCACATTGGTAGCATGAAATCTAAAAATTTCATGTATTCTTGAGAATTATTGCCACCGTTTGGCTTGAAATATTGATCAGACAGAATGACAATATAATGTTGACTCATGTAAAACTTACTTGGTCACAGACTTACAGTTTTGAACGTTTTCATGACAAATTGCATAGCAACTAGATGTTGCATTTGATTTGGATATGAGAAACAAAATGCAATAACTAGTACGCCAATCTTTGTGCATGTCCATGTATGGGCAGAAATAAGCAGATTTCTATTTCTCGAAGGGCATGAATGGCTGCCACCCAATCCGATGCTCTTCTAGTCTCTTGTTATTCTAATGGCTTTGGTAAACACACCGAGTTTTTATATCGCCTCAATGTGCTACCATATCACTTTTGGCACTCATTATTGCTTGTTCTATGTCACTGTTAACCTCAACACCATTAACCTCAAATTAAAGTAGCCATGCTTTCTCGTTATGTACAAGTTTATCTTTTTATCATTTTTATTTTCCCAATAAATAAATGTTTCTAGCATGTGCTGTGTTATAATCCTTGGACCTTACCTCAACCGTGAAGATTTTTCTGCTTTCCTTTCAGGACATTCATTATAGTCCACTGCAAGAGTAGATTGTATATAGAGGCCTATAGTACATTTTGGAAATGAGCTGCTTTGGTATGTTGTGAAGAAGCATTATATTCAGTAAAGTTCTATTATTCTTGTTGCTAAGGTAAAACAGGTCGAAGTAAAAAGTATCTACGTGGAAGTTGAGATATGTCATTTTTGAATGGTTATGATCATAGTGAGATCCCCTCATTGCTGGTGGACTTGGACAGCTTAGAGACCACAAACAATTGTACTCTTCAGAGCCTTGTTATATGATTTGCAGATAGTATTCCAACCCTCAATATTTAACTTGATAAAACTCTTGCTGGAGAACTTTAAATAGTAAAACAAAAATCTTCGCTTACCATCTCCAGCAGCAAGCTTCACATAGAGGTCGAATATGTTGGGACAATCGTTTCTACATTCAGGTGAACAAAGCCATTCTGTGAAATCCTTTTCCAGAAGGATATCTGTGGACAAGCCAATGGTAATCCTTTCCAGGCCGCAGGATTGGATGCACTCGGTTGTTTCTATATATTCATAGTTCTTATCAGCCGTTATCAATGATGTCTACAAAAAGAACGCGTCTTTGTTAGCTATAGGATCAATATTTTCTGATGTAATTCTATTCTTTTGCTGCATTAAAGGGAGAGGATGGAAAACACCTGGCATTGATAGTGGGTTTTTCCTTTTATGTCAACACGTTTTTCCAGCACACATCGTGCTCCAGATGATGAAACGGCAAAGGCACAATCTTCCGCCGGCAGCTCCTCGCACTCCAAATTGCCTGCATGCATAATTCAATAAAGAAAGAGTTTTCTTCTAGAAGGGTTAAATTAGAGCCATACCGTATTACACAAATTCGAGTGATAGGTCTCCAGGATGCTTAGAGTAATTTTGTGAGCTATTTGATCATCTGATTTGTCAAAAATATATGGTGAGTATTTCGTATTCAGGTCAGCATGCATCCAGTTCCAGAAGATCTACCGAAAGCATGAGTCAATAGTGAGAAGGCAAGAATTGCTTCCAGCCACATGGCTGCTTTCTTTTCAGCCATGTTTCTTTCTCCCCACCACTCTACACAAAAATCCTGGTCTGTGGAAACAGGAAGATGGCTGAAAAATCCATTTTAAATAGCATTCTAATAGTGCAGCTGAGCAAACTTGTACTGCATACAACCCAAAATCCTGCACTAATTTCCTAGCATTAGATAAGTATAGCTCTACATTTAGATACTGCATCAGAGAAGGATTTTGAAAGAAAACTAGCAAGTATTCCAAACAGATAACATGCAACTCCAAGTAGAAAATTTTAAGGCTAGGAAGTGATTGAAATGAGCATGTGGGTCAAATTGATTATGAAACCTGTGAAAGTGATCTGCCCAAAATGACTTGCTGCAACAAGTACTCCTTCAAATTGAAATCGATTGCCAAAACTGTGCAAGTAATTTGCCCAATATCACTGTTGCAACAACAAGTACACTTAGGCTATATTCAAACTTCAATCCAAAGACGTTCCATCATGACAGATGCATCTCAAGGGATCCTTTAGGTTGCTTCCGAGGACACTAGATTGTGAATAGCCATTCGCTTTGGTTGCATATTTACTAACAAAAAACAAATTCTTCACAACTGATGAATGGAAACAGCTTGATCTAGAAAAAACCTGAAACCCATAACTAGAACTATTTTCATTAAATTTCCATTCGCTTTGTTTGCAGCTTTACCAACATAATAGAGTTTTCTGACAATTATTGAATGGGAGCTGGTATAATTCAGGACAGAACTGAAACCCATAGACAGAACATTCTTTGGAGATTTGGGTATGGCTTTACTCCTTGTTTGCAGAGCAAGCTATTTACCACCCGCCCGCTCTGGTTCTCTCTCTCTCTCTCTCTCTCTCTCTCTCTCTCTCTCTCTCAACTGAACGTTCACGTGACAATGAAAATCATAACCGTCATGATCTAAAATATAAGCCACAATAGTAATGCTGAAAATTACTTCATTATCATAATTTTTTTAGAGCAACATCTCTCCAACTTGAGTGGGAACCTGGAACTCTTGCACGAGAGAATTAGGGTTCTTTTGGACTTGTTGGGAGGCAAGAGCATTTGCCATGCATTGACCTCTCTAGCTCATGTTGTTCTCGAGCTAGGACACATACCATCAGATTATTCACATCACATGTTGATTTGCAGAGTAATTGGGAGATGGGAAGGCTTGTTCAAAATTCTGCATCAGTATCGATTTAGGTTGACTCAACACCCAACAAAGCCAACTTATCGAGCAAGGTTGGCAAGTCCAAAAATACTCCTTGGACTTGCCACTATGTGGCCCAGTGTCACCTCATATACTAGGTAGGGGCATGTCCACTATAGACTAAATGGGGATGACCCTTTTGGTCCATATTAATGAACAAGAACTTTTTATGATATACGCAAAAGCCTTGCCACGATTATGATGTGCAAGATTTTGCTATATGAATGGTGGCAATTAGGACTTAAAAGACAATAGCCACAATTTTCACTATCGTATATTCATTATTTCACAATGAGTGTTCATAAATGTAGTTATGATAATGTTTGTTTTGCAATCATGATTTTACCACAATGCTTAATTACTTTTACGTTTGAGAATTCACAATCCCACAATCAATTTTCAAGTGCTTTTCAAAGTAGCAAATTCACAATGTTGTAGTCAATATTCATGAAAGTGGTAACAAAGTTCACTATTCACTATTCATAGTCTTATTACATGATGTTAACAATTTCAATGTGAATGTTCATGAAAGCAATCATAAATTTCATGATGCAATGATTAATATTTCATGATCAACATTCACAATCTCGCGAGATTGTTCACGAAGTTCACAACATACAACTTACATCTTCATGAAAGTCATGAATTTTATTGATCATAAATTTATGATTAAATTCAAGAAAACAATTTGTACAATTAAATATTCTGATTTAGTTCACATTCAAATTATAAAAAGGTTGTGATTGTTATCTACAAAAGTTCAAAATGGCATTGAAGTCATGATTCATTATTCACGGGCGCATCATTAAAATAGCTAGACTTGATACTCACTATTGCAAAAATTGTTGGAAATTTGTTTTCAAAGGTTTGCACTTTTACCCATGTTTCGACCAGCATAGATACACCAAATTTGAATAACACCTTTTCAAGTCCTTCAAATTCTATTTTGTGCCTCAACAATATCTGAAGTCCCAAACATTCAAAATATTTAAATCGAATTTTGAAGTATTCAAATTTCCAAGCATTTGAACCATTTTCAATATCTTTCAAGGTAATTCGGACCAATGTTCATATCAATTTGAACTATTTCATTTTAAATGTTCTTCAAACAAATTTGGACCAATATTTGAATCAACTCAAACTACTTCAATTCAGATCTCCTTCGGACCAACAATTGACAATATTTAATATACATATTTGAATCTCACAACTGTCGAATTTGTTCGAATATTGTCTCGCCATTCTTCAAGCAGTAAACCAAGTAGTCATGTAGAAATTCTCTTTCTACTCTCTGTTGTTTAAAAAATAGCACGTTGTTTTTTAACAATTTTCATAGTGATCAGTCCTTATAGTTATAAAGCTTCAAGCTTTGCATTTCGGTTGAGTACATAAATTTCAAATTGTCATTTTTTTTACTCTATAACATAGACTAGAAGTAGTCTGAATATTTTTTTTTTGGCTATTTGTGATTACAAAGGTGAGATTCAATGAATGTAGCTATCAAACTCCTATTATGATTGCTTGAGGCTTGCTCATCGAACCCTCAGAAGTTGCATACTTGGGTGCCCTCCCAAAAGATGTTTTATGATCATATGCTATAGATCTAAACCTATTTGGAGGCTTCTTTGATCCCTACCAAGTGTTTGAAGATTGTTTATGATAGCTCTCTCTAGCCATGCAAAGCATGTACAAGTCATTTTCAGCACCTCTAGGAAAATTTTATGGTTTTAGGAAATTTGAGCAAATTTTGGAGGCCTACATTTTTACTCAAATTTCAAGAAGCAAAGATCCACGATATTCGTATAACATTGTTTCAAGTCCTTTAATCTCTATTTTGTGCCACATCAAAATTTAAAGACCTAGACATTCAAAATACTCATATTAAGTTTTGAACTATTAGAATCTCCTAGCATTCAGACCATTTCAAATCTCCTTCAAACAAATTTAGACCAATATTTAAATCAGTTTGAACTATTTCGATTTGAATGTTCTTCCAACAAATTTGACGAAATATTTTGTTGAAATTTACACAATCTTAGCTTGATATATTTTGGTCTTCTCCATGATGAGTTGGCATTGACACCTAGATAGATGCTTAGATAACCTATACTTTATGTATATTCCTCATTTGAGGTCTTGAAAACACCTTCCATGTGTCATCAGGTACAATGAGGCATATTACACTGGAGAGAATATATGGGCCAAAAACAACAAATTTTGTCCTAGTATGAGATCTGTCTCACATGCAAGTCAAAGTTAGGGCTAATTGGCTATATCAGGATATAGATGTTAGATTTAGTTCTAAAGTGGTTGAATACAAACCCTAAACTCATAGTTTGAGGTGGTTTTGTATATACATCTATGCACTCTTTGATGAGATCAATCTAGAAATCAAGATTTTGAGTTTATCTACACATCGTTTTGTGGTGGCAAGTTGTAGCTTGATATTAGACTCAATATGTGGTGTGTAATAACTTGATAAGAAGTTTAATTGATTTTTTAGAGGTCCTATGGGGTGGTTTCACCTTCAAAAGGTTCTTCTGGTGTCGTACCATCCAAAGCTTTCATAGGTGATCTATTTTGCACATAAGTTGTTGTAGATACAGTCTATGCCTAGTATGCATTGCTTAACCCTTTTGCCTTCATCATACTTTTGGCACGCCCCACCAAAGTATGATTTTCGCGTTCCACAACTCCATTCTGTTGAGGGTATATGAAACTGTCAACTATCTTCTGACTCCATGCTTTTGACAAAACTCTTCAAACTTGGAAGAGTTAAACTCTCCACCTCGATTAGTCCTCAAGACTCTGATCCATTTGTCTATCTTTGTTCCAATAAAAATTCGAACACAAATTTTCTTTTGGAAATATTCATGATTTTATCTTTAAGAAGTACACTCAAAATTTTCTAGAGTGATCATCAATAATAATCAAAGATCACTATGAATCAGATCAACAACTCTTGTGGCTCTAGGAGTACTAATTCCAAATGGCTTTCTCAAATGTTTGTCCAATTTATATGTTTCGCAAATGCCTGAATATGAGATTATCTTGGAAATACACATCATAGTGTCCAGCTCGTGAAGTTTCTTTAGACTTCCATGGTTGAGATTACAAAATCTCTCATGCTAGAGGGAACTTTGATCATTCACCTTCCTTGTTGTAGGACACTGCTTTAAAGTAGTCTCTAGCATGTACATCTGTTATCAGCACGCACCCCCTGAGCTACCACTCTGAACTAATTCTTTATGTCTTTTACTAGAAAGTTGTCTTTATAAAGTTTGACCTTGAAATCATGGTCAATCCAACAGAAAGCAAGTTCTTAGCTAAGTTTGGGAACTAGTGGTGCTTTCTTCACAGTAGTTCTCTATCCTAAAGCTAGCTACATTTGGATATCATTGACACCTTCAACATTGTGGACATTGTCATCTCCCATAACTACTTTGGAACTCCCGTCACTTATAAAACAATTAAATCAGAGTAGCATATATTCACACTAGCATAAATTTGAACGCAATAAGTCAATGGATTGATTTAGAAAGTAGTAAATATAAGTTAGGTGAAATAACGAGCATAAGACAATTGTGATGATAATCACGTATTCAGAACTAGCTCTGGTTCTATAACAACTTTGATGATTCAAAGATCGTTCGATAGCTTATCCTAACTGTCTAAATCTTAGTCGATGTAATAAAATATACTATGTCTATTGATTGATTGCAATGCTTGATCATCTGATTTCGAATATACTTTTATGCTAAGTTGTACATTTATTCAGACATATATATATATATATATATATATATATATATATATATATATATATATATATATATATATATATATATATATATATATATATATATATATATATATATATACAAATGTATAGAGATGTTTGAGCTATGTCGTTTGATATGGATCTTGGCAGCAATTGTGGCTATCACTATCCAGGTGGGCGACAATCGTGGACGTCACTATACGGATAGTCATTGTCAAAATAAGTACACAGTGTAAAAACTATCTAGTACAGGTGACTAGCTTTGGCTCACAAATGTCCAAGATCCTGTGCAAATAGTCTCAACACAATAAATATTGATATTTACCATCCTTCATTGCAAGATAATCCAAAGTCCCTCAATTAGGCCTCGAGATCTCATTAACAACAAATGTCTTCTCAGATTATATCTTGCTAGACAACCATCATTTGCACCATAGATTTTGATAGATCATAACCAGTGTAGTTGTCACATATTTTTTAATCTCCATTTTTTCCATATTAAATGAATCTTCTATCAAGCCCTTGTAAAAACTTAAACTCTTATCTTCTTGATAGAATGTAGAGACTTTACTTGAGAACTCTTCTGGATTTATCCTTAGGAAGTAGAGATCGAGAATTGAACTCTTTAGATAAAAAAAAATTATGATTTGATTATCATACTATCAACTACTACATCACAATAGAAAAACCATTACAACCCTCATTGTCTTTTGTTACATATTAGATCTGGGTTAATCCAACAAAAAAGTCAGATCTTCACTTGATCTCTTCTCTCATGTGATAGATCTAAATCCTTACAAATTAGATCTTGATGGGAATAAGAAATAATATCAATCATGTGTTGGATGGAACTGGTTCTTGGATTAAGTCAAAGCTAGATGGCTTTGATCAAGATGTTGCTCATGAGGATGTTGATGTTGTTGGTGAGGAGGAACCATCAACTTCTACTGCAAGACCTATGTTTAGGAGGTCATCAAGGGTGGGCCTTGGCATTTTGCGAGTTTCTCTTTGTCCATGATTCAACAAAAGGTAACGCATGGTGTGCTACTGATTTAATGCCACTTGGTACATAGTTGAAAATCCTACTAGCCATCAAACTCTATATAGGTCTATCAAAAAACACTTTGCTATCCTTTAAATATAGGTTTATTTGTATTATGGAAATATGTTCATGAAGTTGTAAAAGCTAGCTACTAGCCTACAAACAACAAAAAATTCAAATTACAATTTTTTTGGAGCTGATTTGGATAACACACTAGTGTGGTAGCCAAATCGGCTAAAAGAAATATATATATTATCTGTAAGCTAACATGCCAGTGTGCTAACTTTTATAGCTCTATGAAGATTTTCTAATAATAAAAACAAAGCTATATTTAAAGGGTAGCAAAGACACTCAAATAGGTCAATCAGAAGATACTTTCCTACCTTCTATATAGGTTTAATTTGTTTTATTGTGACACTGATTGAGACACAAATATAGAAAATAGAAGATAGAAGATCTATTTTAGATTATGTGTTCATGCTTAGGAGTTCAATTATTTTTTGGAAAAGCAAAACATAGGCTACCATAGCTCTATCTTCTACTGAGACTTAGTATCGAACAAAGTTTGTTGTTTGTGAATGTGTGTGATTATGGTGTTTCTTTAACAATTGATGTTGCATTAAAATGTAACAACTATCATTTATTGTGACAATAAAAACTGCATTCAATATTGTTAGAAATCCCACGTTTCATGTGTGGGCTAAGCACATTGAGACATACTGCTTTGTGCCAAAATCAATAATTCTAAGGAAGTCAAGCTATCTTATCTCTCTATTGATAAACAAGTGACAAATATATTAACTAAGACTTTGGGAAATGATTAAGTGTGACTTCTTTAGATCATTGATGAATGTAAGAGAGAACAAGCTTTCTACTCAACGTATAACTTTAAATTAAATGTTTATCATTTTTGTTTTTGTAAAGTTGACTTTTGAGGTCACAAGAAGCTTCCTAAATCCTAACCCTCACTTATTGTACTCATCCTCATTAGAGTGTATAGATTTGTAAAGGCTATGTGTGTGTGTTTTTATGTTATAGATTGCGCTTTGACGTTTCTATTTGTGCTATTGATTCGTGCTATGTATTTAAAAGATCAAATGAATGTTTGCTAGTACAGGTGATAGAATCTGGTGCGGTAGCAATCTTCCATTCTTAGTAACTTTATGCTACAATCTACTTGAGTTGCCCTTGATGTTTGGTAAGTAACAACCCTTTTCAATTTGGACATTGGAAAATCCTTGCACACAATTGTTGTGAAGTTGTTAGTGACAACTCAGCTTGTTTGAGCGATGGGGCTGCACCTTAATGAAATAAATCGAGTTTCTTACATGGCAAAGAGGAATGCAATGTCACCACCTGAAAAGCTTGCTCTCAAAGGGGTAGAGTCACAATCCCAACAATTAGTGAGGACTTGATGCCTGGTGGAATCTAGGGTGATTCTAGACTTGTTTTCCAAAAGGGCCAACCTCGACGAATAACAATGCATAGTTCTAATGAGAGCTTTTTTCCCACCTTAAAACTTGGGGGGCAAGTCGTTACATAACTTTGAAAGTGTGCGTGTGTATGGAAGCCCAACAATAACCATGGACATTGGGACATACCTTGTATCTAAGGAGCACGCACCAGTCTGGGCCCGATGTGTGCTCAGCCACTTTTTTTTCCCTTAAATTTTTGGCTGCTCGATGATGTGCTCGATAATGTGTGGTTCCGAGCAGCCAAAACTATATCCCATAAGCAATTTAGAAAATGAATTGTTGAGTGGTATAAGTGCAAACTCAGACATTACCTCATGTTATCGTCGGAGCATGCGTGCGTGCCTACGAACATTGGCGCTGGTGCCTAGGAATAAGGTCACGCCTAGCACTCGGGAGTGTGCATCGGTGCTCGAGAATCTCGCGGTGCCCAAAAGTCGATTACAGGAGCAGGTGCTAGTGGTTGAGAAATTTTTTCCTTAAATCATGTATCCCCATGGGTAGGCCGGGCCCCTTGTATCTAATGCTTTGGCCCCTACTCGCTGTGAGCCACACATTTTTTCTAAAGTTTTTTTATTAAATGGCTACTTGGAGCACCACATCACCGGGCCAGCTAGAACAATATCCCATAATCATTTCTAGGATTGTTCCAATAAGCCATATAAGTGGAACCCCGCCCATCTTCTATGTGCGAGTGGGTGCTTGGGAAGAACGCCGCAATGTTGGTGCCCGGGAAAAAGGCCGCTGGTGCTCAAGATGCGGGCGCCGCTTCTCGTTACCGCGGGTGGCAGCCTGGGACACAGGGACACTATTGCCCAGGACTCGGGGCATTGCCCGAGAAGAGTGGGTGGCTGCTTGGGACACGGGCACACCGGTGCCCACAACCCGGGGGCGCACAGGTAGCTCTGCCTGGGACTCACGCCAATGCTTGGGACCCTGGGGGCACTACTCGAGATGCAAGGGACCCAGGGGCACATTGCCTCAGGCATGCAGGTGCCTGCGTGGAGGTTTTTCCTGGGCACTCGTCCATTTGGGTGGGGCCCGGGCACTGGTGCCACGTGGTGCCCACCCATTGGGCTAGGGCCAAACATCTAGCACGTGTGGCCCCATGCTCTAAGGCCCCAATGCGGGCTCTGGCAGTGGCGCCACATGGTGCAATTCTACTGTGTGAAGCACACTGCATTAGGGACTAGGTATTCCTGATGCAAAGGTGGGCTATCGGCTGTAGCACTCCGAGCCGCTGGAGCGACGAGGGTGGCTATAGCAGTAGCCCACCGTTGGATCACGAATACCAGACATAGCAGTTGTGATCCAACGGCGCAGATTGAAAACGTGCTAAGATCTCTACTATGACTCATAACCTGGCCCTTCCTAGCCAACGGATGATGCCATGTGTCCAATATAACTCCTCACAAATGCTATGGCTCCATAGATTGAGAACCAAGGTTTCTTTGGTCTCAGGTTCAAGCCTCCCCTTGGAAACCAAGAAGCATAGATTGAGAACCAAAAAAACAGATTGTTGCCAAATCAGCATCGGCTCCAAGGCTTCATCCAGCTAGTCATCATCGACAATTACAGTCCAGCCACGTCAGCTTCGCTCTAAACCCTAAAACCCTATTTCTCATAGCAATGCTTGTCGCGCTATCTCCTCCTCATCCTCCCTCTCTTCTCTCTTCTCTGTTTCTGCCTTCGCGTTTTTGTCTGCAATTTTTGTCTTTCGATTCTTCCTCTTGTCTTCCAACAGATTAATATGCTATCTGGGTAGCTTTGGCACCTCTGCCTTTTCTGCTTTGTTGCTTTGTATTTGATCCTTTTTCATAGCTCTTGGTATGTGTTTTTCTGTCTTTTACGGCTCAGTTTTCAAGCTTTCTATGCTTCCTGTTGCTGCAATCTTAGTGTTTATCCACCTTTAGCACTTGTATTTAGTGAGCGTATTGTTTCTGAATTCTTTTATTGTCATTTGTGAGACATTTTTTCTGAGAGCATTTATAGACGACTCCGTTTCGGGAAGATATTTGAGGATCAGGAGATTTTTGCTGTTGGACATCTTTGAGTCTGTGGGTTGTCCTTGGCCGTTTATGAGCTGTTAGTGTCGGTTGCATTCATTTCGGTTCTCAGTTGAATTAGGCACACCTTGTTGAGGAGTTTGCTTAAGCGGAATGGCGTATTTCGGTAGACTTGGAGGTGCGCTGCGCCAGTCACTCGCCCGAAAGCTCACCCCTGGATCAAATGGCGGCGCAACAACAGTGCCGGCGATGTACGTTCGCAGCCGGGGCATGGCTTCCTCCAGGCTTTTTATTGGAGGTAAGGTTCGAGTCAAGATTGGCTGCTAGGGTTTGTTATTCCAACACATTTATGTAGGCCTTCCACATACATCCACAGCACTTGTTTGTTTCGATGACAGAGTGAAAATGTTTAATCTGTGCTTGAAATGCTACATTCTTATATTTTGGATACGCCTTTGGCCCGGCCAGGGCATTGGGCCTGGGTTTGCAAGCCCAACCCCACCCAAGCACGCATGCTAGATCGCCACATCACACATTATCGGATTGAAATGCTACATCTGAGGACTTACATTCACTGCATTCAATTACTTCTGTTAATTTTTACTGAAAAGTCCAGGGTATGAAAGATATGGCTTGCCCCATTTAGTTAGTTGAAATACATACATGTTTCTTTCTATTATTGCTTGAAAGAATTTGGTATGCCAGCGATTTGTAGCTTATCCCAATGCGGCATTATAAGTAGTTGTGCTTTCAATAGTCTGGGTTCTCACTGCACGATCTTTAATCTATAGTTTCAACGATTTTGACAGTTGAGAATCGCTTCAATTTAAAGTTTTGAGACAGTCAAAGTTACGAGAAACGTTCGCTGGGAAAAAGATAAAATTTCCATGATAACCGCATAATATTGAAAAGAAATCAAGCTTTTTCCGAATCTTTTGTAGTGGGTTGATTTAAACTCAATCTTTTTTGGAGTTGATGCAAACTATAATGCAAATTGGCTAGATTCAAATGCTAAGCGTACATTTTTTTAATCTTAACTTTGTGGCACACAAGTCCTACATAGCAGGCTGTTCTATCTCGCTACTTTTGATGGTTCTGAGGTGTTACAACCTATATTAACGTCCCAAAGAAGCTGTCAAAGTTTGGTTAGCGATAACATGCTTAACTTTCTCTATGATGATGTGCGATCTGCTTTGTGCTATGAACTGTCAAGTCATTGTGATACGTTAGCACTAGCAATTCGTGAATGCGCTTGCTTGTCGGCCTTGCTTTGCAAAGGCAAGACTGCTGTTTTGAAGTGGTTGATGGAAATTTTTGAGGCTTCTGAAAAAAAGGCTCACAATAGAAATGTCTAGAACTCTACTAAGTGGGCGTACATAGTGTTTGTCAATTAGTTGAGCTGTATCTGATAGCTTGTGCCTTGTCTACATCGGCTATTCCCTTAGCTTCTTTTATAGTAGATGTGGCTTGGCCTTCAAAAGGCAATAATGCAATCTGGGAAAATGAAAAAGCTTGTAAGGTTGGTGTAAAGAAATATTTTGATATAAGGTGAAATTTTTGTTTTGTACTTAAGAACATCTTATAGATACCTCTTCATGTATATAAATTAAAGCAAGTTCATGACGAGGTTGATTCAAAAGGTACTTGTGCCAAAATTATTGTGTTGGGACAGTAAGAAGTTGCCTGATTGCGTCTTGTTTAGTTATCAGGCTTATGTATCGTTCTTTCTTACGCAGGCCTTTCGTGGGGAACCGACGAGGAGGCACTTAGGGATGCATTCTCTGCTTATGGAGATTTGATTGAAGGTTTTGATTTTGTCTCATTTGGGTCAATTTACATTCAAATTTGAGAGGGTGCACTTTCTTAGGGATACAGTTTGGTTTGAAATGTTAAATGTGACAGTGTGATCTCATAGTTGTTTTATTATAGGAGGTTCAACAAGATTTGATGTTCAATATGATTTTTTTATGGAGCTGAAAAGTAGAGTATTGCTTGTTACAATAAGGATATACTAGTTGCCATCCTCTTGGTGAAAGTTATATTTGTGAAACATTGAATGATCACATTTATCTTAGAACCATAGTTCTTGGAACCGTTTTCCAGGTGGGAAACGGGAAACGAGAAACACAAGAAAACTCTCCCAATTCAGTGAAAATATCAAAGTTGTAATAAATCTTTTTTGTGAGATTGTCATTAGGTCAACACATTTTTCAAAACTCGTCTTCCACTATGATCCAATTTGAATTTGCTAGAGACCTTGTTAGACACTGTAGCTTTCTACACGCATTAGACATTTTTTAAGCTTGCCTTGAAAAGTGATAGTGTCCTAGGATGAAAAGCTCCCTTCTGCCATTCTAATGTTTTGTAAAAAAATTGATTAGCTGGAACGATGAGTATTGAATGCCATTGAGGTTGTATTGAACATACATGCATATCGGCTTTCTTTGTTTGTTTTGACTGGACTTGGAAAAGACAGCCTTCTTTTCGGTTCGTTTGATGATTGTTTCTTGTTGATACCAGTGAGAATTATCAATGACCGTGATACTGGACGATCTCGAGGCTTTGGCTTTGTGACCTTTGCTTCTGATGCAGAAGCTGAGACTGCTTTGAAAGCAATGGATGGCCAGGTAAGCAAATCTCCGTTCTCTTGATAACATACAGTGTATGATTTTGAAATTAAATCTCTAGGTTTAATTTAATTATAACCATCGTGACATCTTGGACATACATCACATGTTTGTAATGATATCGTAGGCTTGTAAATTGTCGTATGCTCTTTAATGTTATGCTATTTTATTGTATAACAGCTAATGAGCATCTCTTGTCCAAGTACAGGTTTTTTTTTTGGAAACCTAAATTCAGAAAAACGTTTCCAAGCATTTGAAATGCGTTTGAAATGTTTCACATTTGGAAATTTCAAATGTTTGGTTGCTACTCTGGAAGCCACAAATGTGTGCTTATTTATATTTTCATATGATAATTTTTACCACCTAAAACGTGGCCTCTTCTTTATTGGAACAAGGTTGATAGCTATTTCTTTTGATTTTTTCTGAAATGTATCGAACCTTTTAGGACATATCTGGACGCATTGTCCGTGTGAACTATGCAACTTCCCCTGGCTCTGGACCTCGTGGAGGTGGTGCAACTCGTGGATTTGGTTATGGGGGCAGTAGAGGGGCATTTGGCAGTGAGACGGGTGGTGATGACGGAGGCATGGGTCGCAGTTCTGCGGTCCTTGGGAATGACGGTGGTTTTGGTCGCAGTTCTGGGAGATTTGACAGTGAACAGGGTGGATTTGGTCGAAGTTTGGGGGGATTTGGCAGTGAACAAAGTGGATTTGGCCGCAGTTCTGGGGTATTTGGCAGTGAGCAGGGTGCATTTGGCCGTAGTTCTGGAGGATTTAGCAGTGAAGGAGATGTCGGTCACAGTTCTGGGGGGCGTAATAGCGAAGGTGGTGGTAGTTTTGGAAGCAAATCTGGAGTTTTTGGTGGTGATTCAGGAACTTTTGGTCACAGTACTGGGAGTTTTGGCAATGAAGGGACAGGGTTTAACCATACTTCTGGAGTTGGTAGTGAAGGGCGATCAACCAATGAAGGTGGAGGGTTTGGCCGAGCTATTGGAGGCTTTGGTACCGAAGGCCACACTTCTGGTGTATTAGGCAGTCAAAGTGGCGGGTTTGGTCGAGCTATTGGGGGTTTTGGCACTGAAGGAGTCGTCATTGGTCGCGGTTCTGGGGGATATGGTGGTTCTAGTACTGGAGGAGGTTTTGGAAGTAGTTCTGTGGCAGTTGGCGGTGAAGGGGATGGTGGTCACGAGCAGAAAGGCCTGGGCCTTGGTCTTGAGGGAGGGGGTTTTGGCAGGAGTACTGGGCTCTTAGATAGTGAGGGAAACGGTTTTGGTGGGAGTCTTGGGCCATTGGACTCAAGTTCCAGCACTGACAGTTGGACTGGTTTGAACCGTATTTCTGGGGGATTCAGCAATAAAGCGAGACGTATGCGACGCGCTGCTGGTGGGTTAACTATCAACAACAATTCTACCTCGGATAGCTGGAAAAGTCTGGATAGTTCTTATGGAAGCCTTTTCAACAGTACCTCTGATTCCTCCTCAGAGACCAAAAGCAAATTGGGTTCTGATTTTTGGAAAGATTTGGACCTTTCTACGAAGAGTCCTGGTTTTGGTGCTGCAAGTGATCCAGTTACTGATACTACTTCTAGCTCTAGTGGCTTGACTTTACCAGTTACAAATGCTTCTGCAGGTTCGGATGATTGGAGACGCCTAGTGGATGATAGTATTTCCAACTCTAGCGGTTTGAGCAGTACAATTAAAGAGACCAGTCTCGACGCTGCTTCAACAACACAGAGCATGTCTTCTGGTTCTGAGGATTGGAGACGCTTATTAGATGGTGGCACTGCTGACTCTAGTGATACAAAATCCCTGGAGAGTAACAGTCCCAGCTTTCCTAGTAGAGAAGGTTCAGATAATAGTAGCTCTGCTGGTTTGGGAATCTCAGACAAAGATAAAGTCTCTTCCTCTGATGACTGGAGGAATCTGTAAAATATCAAGCATGCAAATTGTGTTGACAAAGATGCCTTCGGGCTTTCCTCCTAACAATTTTACTGGATATTTTTGGGTACCTTGATGAATGTGGTGTGCAATGCAGTTGAAAGAATATGATAAAGCTATCCATTTCACTGTAGGTCAATCCAAACAGAGAGTATTTTAGAGTTAGCCAAGAAAGGTAGCTTCAAAGTGGTCATAATTTAGTTTTCTTGGCAAAGATATGATGGTTTGTGTAATTTCCTAGGCCAGCAGTTTCTGGTTTAATAATGGAGAAGAACAATATGTGAGCTTTATATCTTAATTCACAATGCCAGATATTGTTTATTGACTGATTGATCTGTTTGTTTAATTTATCCAGTCTTTTGGGCCCTGTTTGTCCTTAGGGATCATGAAATAATTATAGCATTCGTTTGTTTTATGACTTCGAGGTGCCATGTTGCATATTGCATTGGCCTTTAATATGAGAATGCACTGCTCACTATCATCCTATGCCTGTCCTTCGAGGATAAGCCTGCATAACTTTAAAGGTTGAGTGGACTGTGCCGCGTGAGTTTCTGATTGCTAGTGTCGAGTTATTCTTTGGTAACTCCTTTCTGTCTATGTGACGCATTTAATTAAGGTAATTGCTTTTTGGTTATCAATGTGTCTGCAATAAGAACTGCTCTCAATATACTTTCAATTTTGATCCTCAGTGGAAGCTATTTTCTTTGCATCTGAACTTAGTCCATGTCATTGTCCATCTCTCAGAGCTATCTATATATTGTGATTTGGCGGTCTGCTTCCTATCATTTCACTGTGCCTGAACGGGACCCAATCTGGTGTCCCCTAGGAAATCACTAGTCCAATCTGTTCATAACAATTAGTGGCCTACATCCCTTAGTATATTCATGCTCATCAAAACTCCATTCAAGGGCATCATATGAAAGGCTTGTTATGCGAGTATATCTCTCTCTACTTAAGATAGACAACTACAGTTAAAACTTTGAAGTCTTGGAAAATCTAGGTTCACCATTAATTTTCTTTTGCAGCGGCATGTCTTAATTTCGCAGTAGTCGTTTACAAGAAAGACTAACAGCCAAACATTCAAAGAACCAGTTTCACAAAAGTAAAATTTTGTTGAAAAGCAAAATTCCAAAGGAGCATGGTGTGAAAGTAACAAGTACAAGATGGAAAGAACACGTTATTCAAAGATAAGGCATTGGGCAAGCTAACTTATGTGGATAATCTAGGTTCAATCATTCATGAGAAAGACTTGTAATTGAATAACCAAACTTCCAAAGACCTGGTTTCACAAAATTAAAATTTGGTTGAAAAGCAAAAGTTGAAAGGAGCATGGTGCGAGAGCAATGAGGATAAGATGGAGAGAACACATTATCCAAAGAGAAGGATTTGGGCAAGCTAACTTATTTCAACATTAATTCTCTTTTCATTGGCGTGTCTTGATTCCACGCTAGCCATTTATGAGAAAGATTTTCCTAGTTTCACAAAAGCAAAATCTTGTTGAAAAATAAAAGTTAAAGTGAGCATGGTGCAAGGGCAGGAAGGATGAGATCAAGAGAATACATTGTCAAAAGAAAAGGTGGTGGGCATTCTCAAGATCATGCAATGGGGCTAATGTATGGACAAGATGATGCTATTATAAGCTTGAAGTGTAGGTTAGCCTTAGGCTCGAACATAGACTTTGGATGCCAAGCTAACCAACTGAGCCAACCTTGTCGGGTGCATGAAACATAATGCTTCTTGGTTTCCAAGGGGAGGCTCGAACCTGAGACCAAAGAAACTTTGGATGCCAAGCTAAACCAACTGAGCTAAGTGAAACATAATGCTCTGCATATAATGATTATAAAGAAATATGAACAAGTGGAGGCTCGAACTTGGGACCAAATAAACTTTGGATGCCAAGCTAACCAACAAAGCCAACCCCTTTGGGTGTAAGTGAAACATAATGGGCTTCTTGGTGGTGAAATCATTTATTCTATTCTAGAATCCGCTATTAATGTTTTGAAATCCTCTACTAATATCATGACACGAGGCAAGGGGATGGTCCCTAGCTTTGATGTGGAAATACCATATAGAAAAAGCAAATCACATAATTGTTTTATTCTTACGTCTCTTCGCACCTACTTGCACTAATCAATAGTAAAAGCTTATTGCATGGTTAGACTTGTAACAATGGAGCCTCTAGAACTATTTTTCGAATATTATCGATACAAGTTGCAAATTATTGTCTCCAAAGTAGAGTTTTTGGGTAAAGGATTCTAGTTGTTTCATTCAATAAAAGTCATTGTTCAACGTGAATCCTATCCAATGGTTCTTATTCCATGATAAACAAGTTTGTACCAATTTTGAGATATTATGATACTTTCACTTTCTCTATGAATAATACTAAAAAAAATGGAGGAATTTGGTTGCTTTTTATTTTTTTTTTTCTCCGAATTTCATACAACTTAGTCTCTTTGAATAGGAAAGAATTTTTCTATCCCCCAACCTAAAGACTTTGAGGTCTCCCAACGTGCTAATGTGTGCATACTGTATAAGCATTAATACATCACTACACTTTTTTGCTATGTGGATTTTGAATTTTCTTATTACATCGTTACACAATACAAAGTTTAAGAAATGTGTTGCGGCGTGTATGCTGAAGTCTTCTTGTGAAGGATGCCGCGGCTGCTATAGAAATCAGTAAAATGGTCGGAGATATATTCTTCGCCTCTGTTTGTTCGTAGCTGCTTGACTTTCTTTTCTGTCCACTTCTCAGCCCAATTTACATATTTTGTAAATTTATCAAGAGCTTATAATTTGTTGTGGATGAAGTAGATGACAACAAACTTACTGAAATCATCAATGAAGGTGATATATTATCTCGATCCTCCCACAGAGACTACGTCGAAAGGTCCGCAGATGTCCGAATGTATCAACTCCAGGAGTTTTGTCGTTTTGAAGGAGTCCTTTGTAAAGGGTGTATAGGACATCTTGCCTTTGTGGCATGCATCGCAGGATGTTTGACCGGTTGCATCTTTGAAGCTAACACCTGTGAATACGCCGTGTTGGTTGGCTTTATACAGGGCCAACATGTTCATATGACATAGTCTCTTATGCCATAGAATGTCCATGGGCTCACGAGTTTTTGGTATTTTCAATTTGAGTAGTAGAGACATCGAATCTAGTCACAATAATAGTAGGGTTTCTCACTATGGAGGGAAACCAAAGTTTGAAATTGGATTTGGACCTGCTATAAAAGGATGTAACTCGTGGGAAGAGAAGATCTCTCTCTCTCTCTCTCTCTCTCTCTCTCTCTCTCTCTCTCTCTCTCTCTCTCTCTCTCTCTCTCTCTCTCTCTCTCTCTCTCTCTCTCTCTCTCTCATTTCATGCTTATACATGGTTCCCTATGGGTCATCTATACATTGGTGCACTAAATTGGTGATATCTTGCAATTTTGTGTGTAGAATGCTCATTAGATGTAATATTCAGATCCATATGTGTGAAATATAGTAACTTACTATTTCTATATGGACAACAACTTCATTTCATGTTTTGACTGACGTTTGATCAAGATCTACTAGAGTTTGCATCTCATTCATAGTGTAGATGTTGATTTTTCTACATTGGGAAGGTTGGTGAATTGCTTGTCTTTCTAACCAAAGATCAAACAACTCCTTCACAATTCACAATGTTGATCTTTTTGCTTGATCATTGATAATGAGATGTATGAAAAAGTTGCCTTTTTCGCATTTTTCGCCTGTCAAGAATTACGTGCAAAAATGCAATGTCGCCTTTTTCACATTTTTTGCCTGTCAAGAATTACGTGCAAAAATGCAATGTCGCCTTTTTTGCCTATCAGAAATTACGTGCAAAAATGCAGTGTTGTCTTTTTTGCATTTTTTGCCGTCAGGAATTACGAGTAAAAATGCAGTGTTGCATTTTTCACCTGTGGCAGTTTACGTTCATTCATGCAAAATGACAGTTTATGTTCATTTATGCAGACAGACTGTTTACGACCATTTGTCACCACTTATCAGCAAGCAACTTTTGAGAAGAACTAGATGAATGGCAGTGGACACTAGCCAACTGGCAATCACATTTGATGACCTAATTAGCGGAACTGTCGGGTTTGTAGAGAGAGAAAATGTGACACTGTTGTCAAACTCCGTGTATTTCTGCAGACTGTCTAAAAACACTTGTAATTTTGCAGATTGTATAAAGACACGGGAAAATCCGCAAAATTGGATAAATAGTTGGATGAAGAGTAAAAACCGATTAGTCGATTAGTAGGAAGGAGAATAATTCAACAAGAGGGAACTTTGATGATTCACCTTCCTTGTTGTAGCACATTGCTCTAAAGTAGTCTCTAGCATGTACATTTGTTATCAACACGCATCCCCTGAGCTACCACTTTGAACTAGTCGTCGACGAGATAATCTCTACCTCAATATATAGAGAGTAGGATCCTCTTGTGCATGAACCCATGCAATCCCCATGCAGGTCAACCATAAATAGATCATAGCTCTTCATGCATTCCTCCAGCCTACATCAGTCACACGTACATGCACTACTCCATATGTCTCAATTAGAGTGTCTGGGTCCTCATTAGTCACCAACAGGCCTCAACGTGGAATAAAATCTAGGCGTGACCAATAATCTTGAAGACTGGAGGGCCGGTCTACCATATTAGGACTATTCCATGTCCTTAGCGGAATATGGCCGTAACATTCTTCCTCCCTTAAATAGGTTTTGTCCTCAGAACGAGAAAACAAAAACATGAAATTATTCCTTAAGCTTTCAAATCCTACCCATGAATCATTATTCTTAGTCTGATCTTTCCATTTGAATAAGTACTCAGATTCCAAAAGATACACTAAGCTATAAATCTTCCAAATGGGTTGATCTACTCCAAAATAAAAATTCATCACCTTCATGTAATTTCAATTACATGAAACACTGGGCAATCTTACTCAGTTATTTCAGAAATCAAATCCAAAAGCTAAAGAAATTCCATTTCAATATCTTGCAAAAAATAATGCTTCTTAGTACAAATATTCTTAGAATATCCAAATATTCTAAAATACCACAATTCAGTCAAACAAGCAAGGTAATCTAACTCTTGATGAGGATGGATTGGATGTTCAAAATACAAATGGTGATGCTTTTGTGATGTCTTCTTGCTAATGATGGAGATCTAGATCCATGGTGGATTGATATTGGAGCAAGTTTACACATGACTTTTCACAAAGAGTACTTCACTTCTTTGTTGGCATATGGAGATGACAAAAGGGTGATCTACATGGCCAATGATGGTGAGTGTGCAATAAAATGGATTGGCACAATTCCTATTTCTCTCTCTACAAATAGGAATGTTCATTTGGAGGATGTTTTGTTCATTCCATCTATTACCAAGATTTGCTTAGTGTGAGTCAAAAGGTAAAAGGCAAGGGAAGTTGTTCAAACTAGTTGCTTGTGTTATTGCTAACCAAGTTGGATGTGTTGCAAGAGAGCAAATATCTAATCAAGAGGTTTGGCATAAAAGGATGGGGCACCTTAACTTCAAGTCATTGGAGGTAATGGCTAGGAAGCAAGTTGTGATTGGCCTTCCAAGTTCCTTAAGTAGCATCAATCATGTTTGTGAGTCTTGTGCTTTGTCAAAGTCACATAGACTACCTTATACTAGATCTACAAAGCCTTTTCAAATTGTACATTCGCATGTTCATGGAATTATTACAATTAGCAATAGTGGAGCTAAGATGTATGTAACTTTCATTGATGATCTTAGTAGATTTTGTTGGATCTATCTACTAAAGATCAAAGATGAAGTGTATGGTATTTTTGTTAACTTCAAGAATGCAAGGGAGAACCAATTTGCCACAAAGATCAAGTGCTTAAGAAGTGACAATGGTGGAGAGTACATATCTACCAAGTTTAAGGCTTTTTGTGATGAGCATGGGATCAAGAGGGAGTATAAAACACCCGGAGGACCCCACAACAAAATGGAGTGGCCAAGAGGAAGAATTGGACTTTATGTGAAAGTGCCAGATCCATGAGGTTAAGTGCTAACCTTGATAAGCCATTTTGGGATCAAGCTTTGTTGTGTGCTAATTTCTTGTGCAATAGGTGGCTGAGTACTATTTTGGATGGAAGGACACCTTTTGAGATGCTATTCAAGAGGAGGCCGAGTGTCAACTTTCTTAAAACTTTTGGACGCACATGCTATGTCAACATAACTGTTGATGATAGGACCAAGGAGGATCCATCTTCAAGAAAAGATATATTTGTTGGATATAGTGAGGTGAGTAAAGCGGGTTTGTTATGAGTGAATATAATCATTTACTTTATTATAGGTTTGCTAAAAATAATGGTACCATCTTGCTAATCTATGTGGATAATATCATCTTGAGTGGTGGAGACAATCAAGATGTGGAGGACATCAAGAGTGCTCTTAAGAAGGAATTTGAGGTGCATGATCTTGGTCATTTACATTATATTTTGGGAATAGAAGTGATTAGATCTTCTCAAACTACTTTCATTTGTGAAGAGAAGTATGCTAATTCTATTCTAGAAAGATTTCATATGGTAGATGCAAAATCTTGTGATACACCTATGGAGTCTCATGTAAAGCTAACTATCAGAGGTAATGAAAGATCCTTCAAGGACATTACTCTCTAAAGAAAGCTAGTTGGGTCACCTATCTATATAACCATCACAAGACCAGATCTAAGCTATTGTGTTGGTAGATTGAGTCAATTTATGCAAGTTCCTAGTGAGGAGCATTGGAAGCTAGGAAAGTGAGTTTTGAGGTACATCATTGAAACTCAAAATTTTGCCATATTGTCGTGAAATTCAAGAAAGAAAAAAGCAAAAAATTAATTGGGTTTTGTGTCCTTTATAGTGAATTTTCACATGTGTGGTCAACAATCAACGGAGACATGTTCGTTCCCGATTGGTTTGCAGGCACTGGCACATGTGAGGTGACACCTGGACACGTGTGAAATGACACAAGGACACATGTCTCGTGTTCATTAGTTGGATGGACAACACATGTCGTTCGCTCATTACGTCGTACAATCCCACACGTGTGAAGTGTCGAATGATCATTCGCTGACTTGTCGCCATGTGCCACTTTTTGATGACTTGACAGTTCGCATGTGTGAACCGCAATATAAAATCACAAACTCCGATGAATTTTTTTCACTTTTTTTTTCCCTTCGCATATCGCACTTGTGCGCCACCTTCGTAAGCGATATTCTGCCTACTGCATTTCGCGTGCACAGGTCAGATATTTTTGCTTACGTGTCTCCTCATATCGGACTTGTGCGCCTCTATTCTATATTCAAGGATCTCTCTGATATTTGGCTTGCACAGGTTTGATATACCGTACGTTCTTTCCGTACATATTGCTCCTCTGTGAACACTTCAGAATCCTCCCCTTTTTATCCTAGTCGTCACTCACAAGTGCGCATTCCTTCAGTATACTTCTATGGATAGGAGAAAGCAGACGAGGAGGGATTTCTTCTCTGTTGGCATCCGGTTGCCATTACACCTCCGGCTAGATCTAGAAGGCACAACCGCAGCAGGTGGCTCTTTGATATTCGCAAGTATCAAAAATCAACCGCTATGTTGATTCCCAGAGCTCCATTCTACTGTGCCGTCCGCCACATAACTAGAAATGATCTCGATCAGCTTGTTAGATTCACACCCTCTGCTCTCCAGTGCCTTCATGAAGCTGTTGAGGTTTATATGAGCTTTTTTTTTTAAGATTCATTTTTGCTTGCTATATATTCTAAGAGAGCCACCATTATGCCTAAGGACTTTCAGTTACTGATGAGGATGGGGGAGAGATTTTGCAAGTTACACATGTCTCAACCTGCTTCTCCCAGACCTGTTCCTCTAGATAGGACTAATCTTCTTATCAAGCGCCCTAGGAAGTAGACAACTCCCAAGAGAGCCAAGAGATTCATCCAATGAATTGCTGGTGCTCAGTAACTTTTTGCTTCAAGCCTTCAAGGAGAATAACGACACATTGTCACAGTGTCTGACTAGTGGATTCACACCAACAACAATATACCTGCTCGTGCCTTATCATACCAAGTAAGATATGTTAAATGCTTCTTGCTGTTTAATGCTTTATCATTGGCATTATCAATGGAAATAGTTCTTAGAATTGCAGCTAATGGACATTCTATCTTATTTTGCAGTGACTATTGGAGTTTAAACCTGATCTCTATTAAGAGATCTGTAGATAATATTGTTAAAGGATTTTGTGTCAAGATGAACTCGGCTAGCAATACGCATAAGGATGTAGATATGTATTTGCCATATTTAAGTAAATATATTCCAACAGATGTTCCCCATTCAGTGACAGGCAGATCATTAGTTTGGAGGTAAATTTTGCCTTTCTTAATAACATTTTGAAATCAATATTCTAATGTATTTGTTTCATTCTAATTCATTTTGTTTCTTAATTGATTTCTTGTGTGCTAAATTTCACCCCAGGAAAATGATTCATTCAGCTGTGGGTGGTACACATTATATAATGCAAAGTTATTTTTTGAGTGGTTCATCCTTCAAGAAGATGTTGATATTTCTAAGGTAATTAATTTTGTTTATTTTTATTTTTGGAATTGTGATTAGTTTTCTATTTTGTTGATGCTTTTAGCCGTTACTAATACATGCATGTTCTATCTTGCAATTTACACTTCTTGAGTACACATCAAGCCATGTCATTAGGGAAAATATGGGCTTAAAATGGGCCCTTTAAGAAATTTCACTTTAGAGAGAGGTTACATAGAGAGAGAATGTAAACCGGTAACTTCTGGTCGCCGTTTTCCGAGTTTCCAGCCTTGCTCGACGTTTAATTAGTATGGTTAACTTTAGACAATAGTTAGTTTAGCATGAGATGTAATAACTTCTCTTCATGCTCGTTCCAAAATTCGGGACTAGAGCTTTAAGACTGAAAATTTTGGTGTGCTCAATGCAAAAAGTGAAGATTGTAACTCTAGCAATGGCAATGTTCCATTTGCATGTTGCTCTTCCAATGGAATGCACTCCAATTATTAAGAAAAATGCAAAAGTTGTAGAGAATGCTGCAGCAATAGTTAGAGAATTGAGAATAAATAATCATATGAATATAGATTTGTGGGTGAATAGATCAATTTATCCTAATGATCTAGCTACCAATTTGTGTCCAGATTTTAAGTCCGTAACTCATCTTCTCAGATATGTATGTGAAGGAAATAGTGGATTATTTGGATATTGTCAAAGGTTGCGTGATATTGGAATGCATAGCATATCTTGTATGAATCAACAATTACAGTTTGCTAATCAACAATTGCAACGTGCAAATCAACAATTGCCTCATTATGTGCAACACACTAGTGCTGAAAACAATGCACTCAAGAATGTTATGTCAGAGTTGAATGCAACTGTCACTACTCTTCGAGGATCAAACCAAGAAATGTTAGAATCCATGGAAAAGTTGCGATCTGAGAGTTTAAAATCTGTTGTTGATCTAAAAGTTATCAATAAGACAATGATGAAGAGAAAAAGAAAGAAAGTACCGATGAAGAATATTGATGACCTATCTACACATAGCGGCAATTAGAAAAAAAGAATCCGAACATTCAAGTATGTTGTCATCTAAACTGTTTATTTGATTTGTATATGTCATTTAAGTTTGATTTGCACTTGATAACATGGATTATTTATTTATTAAACATAATTTGAGTTTCATATGTTTGTTGCAGATCATGTTTGGTGGCAAAGAACTATTTAATAGATCGTTCATGCATTGGATCATCTTTAAGTCATGTTTTACCAAGAAAGTCAGCAAAGGAAATGATAAAAAATGTTCGGTTTGAAAAAATGAAAAATGAAATTGTAGAGACTGTTTTGATTAAGGTTCAATCATACTTGGATGCGAATGTGATACAAGGTGCATGTGATGTATCTGGAATTAGCAGAAATGCTTATTCTACTTTTTTTAGAATAGTTAGAGAAGCTTTTTCCCAAGTGATGGTGAAGAAAATTAATCTTCTGCGTCCATAATGGGTAAGATTAGCTAGAAATTTTTATAATGACAGAATGTTCAAAGTAGTTGGTCAACCACTTCATATAACTATATTGAAAATGTTCTAAAATACATTATTCGATTCTATAAACTAGACGAACATCAAGTAAATGGAAAGATCATTATTGTAATAAAATTGGATGAATCTGAAATCATCAAGGGTCAGAAGTTGGAACGTGTGAGTATCACTTTGATGAACAAAATTTCAGATACAGATGATCAAACGTCTAGTGTTCAATCAGAAAATCACATATGGTGGTTGGCGGCATTCCAAATATATATTTCAATTTTTTTTAGAATATCTATATTAATAATTTATACCTTGCCAATTTTTATTGACATGTCATGCATTACTTGTTTCTCTACAGGTCTTGAAAGAGGACCATAAAATACTATCATGGATATTTTCAAGAACAAATTATGGCGAGATTATAAAGAGACATTTGGAGGGTGAGAAATTTATAGTCGAAAACCATGGAAGTTTTCAAATTCAATGGCACCTTGCAAGGGATTTGAAAACATTAAAATATATGTATAATGTCTCTCATGGGGCAACATCAAAGCATCCATATCTTTATTGCATGAAGGATTGCTACAATATGAATTTGGGACAATCAACAAACACTGGCCCAACACGAGAAACTGAAGATCCAAATACGAAAAGTGTTCTGCCAATTCCATTAAAATATGTTCACATACGCACATTGCATGCTGAGGTTCGTATTATTGAAAAACGAATTTACCTGCATATTCTACTAGCATAGAATCATAAACTAGAGTCAATGGCTAAAGCAACAATTAGGAGGTTGGAAATAGTTCTGTCAAATACAAGACTACATAAAGGGAATGTCACGATTGAAAAAAGTGACAGACTTTCAGGGAAAAAAGGAAACGTTCCTAATAAGCCATCAATTGGAGGTGCTAAAGCAAGAAGATTCTTATCCAATCAAAGAATCAAGTGTCAGATACAAAATTTGGAGAGAAATTGTTCATCCCACACGAACATTGGAAGGAAGTAATCAAGTGGAAAAGGGACAAGTGCGGACCAACTTAGACAAACTCATAGGTGTTATCAGGAAAGAAAACCTATCATCAGAAGATATGAGGACTTTGCAAAATCATTGCACCACATTTGTAAAATCTATACATGATTGTTGGGGAAAAGACAACGTTACTCATTACATGGTGCTAATCTATATCATTATCTGGTACTTTTCTCATTTAGGCTTATATTTTTTTCTACTGATGTAACTAATCAAAACTATACATCCTTCTTCATCATGCAACTTATTTTGCAAAGGAATATGGGAGCTTAAGTATGTGGTCATCACAAGGCATGGAAAAATCTCGTTGGCAAGCAAGGGGAGTATTTCATAGAGCAACAAATCATGGAGGACACAATTCAAGAAATAAATATTTAGTTCAACTTTTTCAGTAGTTTTATAGAAGAGCACAATTTAGATATCAAGCTAAAAACTCGCCAAGTATTACGATATTTCGAAAGGCATTCAAATTCATTACAAAAGAGAGATCCTTGTAATATATCAAAAATCTATTATAGAAAATTATTTAATTATCATCATCATCCTCTTCAAGATTCAGACGGATGGTATTGTCATGAAGGAATAATCTCCTTTCATATGGATCCAAAAATTCTAAATTTTTCCTCTTGCTCATATCAATGTAACCCAAATAAAGGGCCATTGCAGATGATCTTTTCGTAGTCTCATTGGGAGTATAACCCAATATCTTAATAGCCAAATCTCTCTTCACAAAAATTATTTTATATGTTCCTCTTGCGTACTTATGGCCTCCTAAACAAACTGATAATGATTTGATGGCCATAATGACAGTGGTTGCATATGGATTATAAGATGAATGATATATACATTATTATTTTGAAAGTTTTTCAAATAATGAGATAGAGAAACATCTTTTCTCCCAGTTGATACACCTCGGACGCCTCCATGTCTCATACCAAAGGCATCTATTTCAATAGCATCCTGTAAATGAGACAAGAAAATAAATTTAGAATGATACATAACACTGCAAACTCAATAAGAAAACTGAACAATATCAATACCAATAAGAAATAAGAAAACTGAACAATATCAATACCAATAAGAAATAAGAAAACTGAACAATATCAATAACAAAATAATATCTACTTACCAGATCATAATCATCGTAATCAACGACGTTTGCTCTGCTGATGTCATGTCCTCCAATGGCCTCTACATTTTCGGAGGGGATATATCTAGCCCTAGGGGGATATCTTTTTTGAAACGAATCATCATTAGCCCTACGCCGAAATACATTAAATAGACAATCACTAGCTTCCTAGAATAATCATTAAAAAAATTATAAACAATTGATTAATGGATATCATTGAAAAACGTGAATGAGGAGAATTATTACAATCTCTCGTCCTATTTAAGCACCGTAAAGACGAAAATTTTCCTTTTGAGATAATGTTCATTCAGAATATTTTCATAAGTCTTTCATTATGCGTTCCAGTATGATTTTTCTACGTATGGGATATCGGATCAGTGCGTATTACATAATACAAAATTCCATAGTTCATAATCTATGGATCTTCAATTTCGATGGATGTTCCAATGTCTTTACATTTTATATGCTCTTCCTGCCTTACTCTTATGAGAAGGATGTTGCAAAATGAGGCATGCGATGCTTGGCAAAGACAAGGCATACCAACACCATCTATGGATTTTGCTTTGATTACTTCATAGCCCAGGAAAACCATTTTAGAGATGGGAACTTGAAAAATTTCTCGAGTTTACACCAATGGCCATACCTACATTGTTGTAGTAATGGATTGTGCAACCAAATGGGCTGAAGCAAAAGCTTTGACACACAATACTACCCAATATACTTGAGAGAATATTCTTGCATGTTTTTGTTGTCGTTTAGAAATTGTGTTAAATAGGGGCCTACATTTTATTAAAGGTACCATTTGTTGAATTGATGTACATCTTCAAGATTATCCGTAAGACATCTACTTCTTAATATCCTAGAGATAACAAGCAAATTGAATCAACAAATAAAACTTTGAAAGTATTATTGCCAAAGAAGTTCTAGCAAAAGGTGGGTCTTGGCATCATTACTTGCTACTTGCTTTGTGGGCATATATAATTGTAGTTAAAGTTTCTACGCGGCATACTCCATTACACTGGTATTTATTTTACTCCGGAGCATCGAGGCATACTCCATTACACTGGTATTTATTTTACTCCGATGCTCTGGGTCTCAATGTTGGCTTGAGAATTCAAAAGAATGAAGTTCTTGCTCGGTTTTAGAAAGCAATGTAATTTCTTATAAACAAAATTAATATAAGAAATCAAATACTAATTTTTTGCAACAAATGGAGAAGCTGAATTTTTTGCAGAACGAGGCCCTAAATTGTAGGAACGCCACAAGAATATTATAGTTATTGAGGTGCAAACTAAATTTTTGGAAGAGAAACTCAAAGTTGAACAAGTCCAAGTGGGTAAATTGTAGGGTTGGGTGGGTATCAAACTTTTTGATACTAGCTGGGTCCAAGTATTGCGATTTTTTTATTTATGGGCATTGACAAGTGTACGTAAAAATATCTTTTACACACTTCTTCTACTTGAAAAGGTATGTGTAATTTTTTTAATGTAAAAATTAAGAAAAAAATGTTTCCACGACGGGGGAGGGCCACCTTTTGGCCCTTCCACCTCAAGGGCCTCGTAGGCAGACCTTGCCCTCCTCCGTAATAACTTATAAGTTCTTTTCTTGTGTATTTGGAGAGACCCTTAAATGGCAGAATTTGCCAAGTGTCAATCGCAGTGAGGTGTATAAATAGGCTCTCATTATAGAGTGCACCGCAGATGCACTATAGGTGCATCTGCTACACATGTCCCACACCATCCAAGTGGGGAGAAATCGTTTTTCTCCCTTAGTCCCATTCATTACCATTGGATGGAGTGGGGCCAGCACTCCAGGTCACCCTACGGTGCACTCCTTAAGTAGAACCGTTGCGGTGCACTCCTTAAGTAGAACCAGATGAGTAGAGTTGTTGACAGCAACCAGCTAGGCGCAGGGTTGCTAGACGCAGGCTTGATTAACTCAAATAGTATTGCTAGGTTATATATATGTTCCATATCACCGACCACTAGTTGCTTAACACGTTGCAAAAAAACAAAAAAAATTTGTCGATTGAAATCTTTATCTAAAAATAATAGTCATAAATACATTACTAATGTGTAAGGTACTCATTACTTTTGGAAAGTTGGAAGGTTACATTGAAAATGAACACCAAGGGAAGGGCTCCAACGGTAGCATGGGGCAACGGCGCCTTATACTTCCACCCTTACTACTAAGGAGGCAACTACCTCCCTTTCCTCAGCAGCAGACACAAAAAAGAGAGAGAGAGAGAGAGAGAGAGAGAGAGAGAGAGAGAGATGTGTTCGCGTTTCGAGCATAATGAACGATCACTGATAGTATTATTGTTATCAATACGGATTTCGCAGTTTTTGTGAGAAGGAGTGAGTCGAGTTCAAATCCGAAAGCATGGATTCTGAGTGCAATTCCATGGTGATGTTGTTGCTGCTGCTTTGCATCTGTTTCTCATATTTTCGACATGGTACGCTCACATTTAATCTTGGTTCGTTTCATGAGCATAGAAATGACAAAAGAGCGTCCAAGGATGTAGATGATAACTTAATGCATGCCATTACCTGTGAGATCAATGAATCTCGTGGACTAAATAATGCTCCCCAGTACAAACATGGAATAATCGTGCAAAGATATCAATCAGCTTCTTGTCCTTCAGCATAATGTAAGATAGTGACCAGTGCTCGGCAAAACTTTTCTGTGTAACCTTATTAGAAACTTTCTTGTCTCTAACGAGAAGGTTTTTTTCAAACAAGCTGCTAATTTCAAACACAGTATCCTATTTATCAAATTGTCATTTGAAGGCCAGTAATTAATTTTTTTATTCAAGGTTAGATTGTTAAATAGATAGGTGACACTCCATCTCCAAGGCAAAGCCCCGCTGTGAATTTGTCATATGTTTTGAATCCCTTGCACACCTCATTTCAAGGCAAATTCTGAACCATCCTGTCATTTGAATGGTACTAAAAAATGACACTCTTCATCTCAAGGATGGCATGGCTTCCAAATTCCAAGCAAAATGTTTGCAGAAAGTCCAACGATTGGTGAAAGCCACTTCTCAAGAAAGTGTTAGGGTCACTCAATTTCTAGAAACAAAGTCATGTTTTATTTTATACCCCACATGTAGTGTAGATACTAGACTATATATTCTCCAAGTCAAAAGAACAAGAAAAACTACTGGCTGGAATATTTAATGTTAATGTTGTTAGGTGGTAAGAAAGTTGATAAAATTTTTGCAACAATTGAAACGATTTGTTGCACCGAAGTGAAGCATCTTAAAAAAACTATAAACTTAAAACAAAAAAGCTAAGATGCAAGTTCTATGGATTTTTATGTAATTGTTGCTTATTACAAGCACTGAGATTTGTGAGATGGTTAACTTTCAATGTAAGTAAAATTTACCGTGGTTCTAGACCATCTATGATAGTGGTTATCTAAAGCAATCTAGATGATATAAGATTGTGACATGATTTATTTCAATTTGTGTGAAATTTATCATGGTTCTTGTCCATTTATGTTGTTTGATAATGTAAAGCAAATTGGATGACATAAGTACGTGACATGCTATATTTCAATGTCCAACGTGGTTCGCGTTCACTTATGCTATTCATGTTATTGATAATCTCAAGCAAATTTGAGGATCAACTTTCAATGTAAATAAAATCAAGCATGGCTCTAGTCCATTTATGTTATTGATAATCTAAAGCAACCATATGTACGATTAGGTAACTTTCAATGTAAATAGAAATTTACTTTGCTTTTAGTCCAATTATGTTATCAGATTACCTAAAATAGTTTAGATGATATATAGTTTTCACATAATATCTTTCAATCTATTAAAATTTATCATGGTTTTTGTCCTTTTATATTTTCTAATCATCAAGTTAGATGACATAAGATTGTGACAAAAGTTAATTTTCAATGCAAATAAAATTGAGCACAACTCCTGTCCATTTGTGTTATCTGATAACAACCTTAAGCAATTCAAATAAAGGTATCTGTTAGTCTTTTGTTACTAAAAATGAATAAATGAAGCATTTCTTTTTTTTGCAGTTGAGTTGAACATGATTAGTACACTTTGTACCACCAACAGCCTTGCTAGAACTTCTACCACCACCACAATGATAGAAGGAACTCCTTTGGCTTTCAGTGTCATTGCCTACACGCAGGCATGCGAAGCTTCGCCTTGTGTGGCTTGTAGTCTAAGTTGTCCTTCTTGTGCCTACTACACTGGCATTCCTTATTTTGCGTTTGATGTTGTTGACTTTGCCAATGCAACGGTACCTGATGTAACGTGTTCAGTTGGAAGCATGACAAATGCAGGGAAATTTTCAGCATCTTGCCTTGCCATGAACTCATATGCAAGTAATAGCACACAGTTCCGCCTTCGGATGAATATAACAGAGAGTGGGAATGTGGTTTGTGGTAGTATGGGTAGTGTTCTGCTGTCTGCAGGTATGCCTGCCACTATTTCTTGTTATGTACTTTCAGCAACAATAGTTAGATTGTCAAATAAAGATTTTAGGTGTGATTGATCTGATTTAGTTTGTTTAGGGAAATGCCATCTTGGTTCTACTTTTTCCAACTTTTGGTCTTTTCTAAACATCGCAACAAAACTGAGACCAAGACAAGATTGCAAATATGTAGATCATGAAATGTTGAACAAAGATAATTAATGATAGACTTGATCTCTGCCTGTAATATGCAATATTTATTTGAAATGCATAAGCTAAATGTGTTCACTTGATCTAAAATGTCACTCTTGGAGCTAGCCCCCATTAATGAATGCTTGATAATGAGGCCCCGAGGCATATTTATACGGAGTGGAGGAGTGCATTTTGCATTGTGACTGAGGGTGTGGGCAAGCCCTACCCTCATCCAAAGGTGGAGAATACTTGTGAGATGCCATCATCATATCTCCATCATGATGGCCTCTCCACCATTGAATGAGGTTGGGGCCTTGTCTGCACCCTCAATTGTTGTGCAAACCCATGCTAGTGCTAGAGCATGTTATGAGCTCAATCACATATATTGATATTAATGAGATTAACTAGTAGCTAAGCATATACAAGAGATCTCCCATGAAGAGCCCAAGCAATACTTGTTAGAAGAGAAGCAATACAATAATGTACCTAATGACTAAATGGTAGCATAATATATAATATATAAAGGCCCTTAGTGAAACGTTCTAAAGATTCAGGGCAAGGGCAAATCAGGATAGTACCTAAAGGTATACTAATTAGGGTAGCTAGCAATCAAGGGAGGACTAGGCCCTTAACTAGCATAGTTTCTAGCCGATTCTAATCAGTCATTTGAAGCTGATTCATGCGGTTTGAATTGATTTGAACCCTTTTCTTTTTTTAGTGCTAAGCCTTTGTTCTTTTAAATGTTATTCATAGCACTTTATATATATATATATATCACTACTAGTAACTATTGTGTTCGTGACACGTGCATTGATGTTTGTGCATTGAAAGTTGAGAGTCAAGACTGGTAGTCTGGTTACTTCCGTTAGCATTGAGCAATTTGAGCTGCAAGCAAAAACTTGGACAAACATGAATAATCATAGTAGATACATCATATTAGTAACTACTGATAGCCTCTGAAACCGCAAGCTGAGCTTAAGATCCAACATGCAATATCGTACAATTACATGCAAGATCATATAGTGACATGCAAGCTGAAAATTAGCATCGACGAGAAAAAGACATAGCGAGGGGCGAAATGGCTGCCCCCCCCAGTCCTGGGATCTTATTCAAGAGACATCAGTACAAGTAATTGATAGTAGTAATTGTCCAATCCTCAGTCACATAGGCACTGAAGAGATCTCATTATGATGTTGCCGTCGAGGCTTGAGGAGGTGGATCTTCAAACAAAGTTGTATGCCACGATTCTTCAGTCAACTATGAGTTCTAAGGCAAAGTCCAAGAGATTATTTGCAATGGATCAGGCTGGATTCAGGTCAGATTCGATTCAAACTCGCATGACAGGGTACATGTAACACCTTACCAGATGTCCTTTAGAACTTGCATCCTAGGACTGGAATCGTTCGTAACCGTTATCCTGCTGGTAGTCAGTTTTAGAAACCATTGCTGATCGAATGGTTCCCTTGATGATCCTATGCTTCATCAATTTCTTTGAGCACAGCAGCTGGTACAATCTATTGGTTTTCACTCCTTAAGCATTATAGCCTAACACTGAACCCCTTCAACAAAGACCCATCACCCTGTGATCACTGCATGTAAATAAAATAATCAGTGTTGTTGCCAAGTAAAATGGATTCTGGGCCCATAGTATCAAAGAAACCATAATATATTGTTATGTCCATAAGTTCTTAGACATATATGCTATTTACCTTTGATGCAGGAATTTGGTAGGACCTGACAGGATTGCATGGTGCCCCAACCTTTATTGTACTCTATATATACCCTTTAGTGGTGTACTTCATTTTATAGCTTTATGATTTGAGTTTGGTAAGTTTCTTTGTAGGAGAACTTAGATAAGGGAGAGCTCTTTTGTTGGAGGGTCTATCTGGAAGGGCTGTGCCTATTATTGTTTATTTTTGATTTTTTTGCTGGAAAATTATTATGTTTTAATAATTTGTTGTTCAAGTGTTTCTATCGTGTATGAAATAGAATATGTTTACTTATGCCTTCTCTTCTACGGCTGTCTGCAGCTTGATTCCTTCCCCCATTGTATGATCATTCAAACAAGGTGTAAATCTCACCCAAACAACATATTCCAATTCGGCTGTGCAATTATGATTTACTGACTGAGTTTCCTCTGCCTATGGGTCTTCATATATATGAGCTCATGTGGATGTATCTTTATGCATGTGACCTGTACCTGCATGTTGGTGTGGATGACAAATGTAGGGATGTTGCAGCACGTAGTCCCTACTATAGATGGAGTCAAAGATTGCACATCTTTTATGCTATGTTATGTTAACATCCATGCATGTCTTGGCTTCACAGTTTTCTGTTTTACTGAAATTGAAATCTGACTCGTGACAATCTTCAAACTTTGAAATTTTGGACACTTTCAGGTTTGCCACACCAAATATTATTCTACCAATGCAAATCTGAGGAAGTTGTATTATAAATTTAGTTGTGAAGAAAAAGTTGAAAAAAAAAATCTCATCTTAAAAAGTTTGAATGATGGTACTCAAGAACCAAAGTCTTTTTGACTTGTAGCTTATTGGAAAATTCTCTAGAAGGAAATTTTGGAATGTCTTCAGTTTTGTGAAATTTTACAAGAGCTTGAGTCACACAAATCAGCATCTAGACATTGCAGAACTCATCTGGTGCTTCCTGCTAAAATTATGTTGTTCTAGTAAAAGGTCTTACCATGAATAAAAGAGTCACCTGGATGTCGCAGCTTGCTTATGAAGTTCTCATTGCATATGATTTTTTACTGACCGTGCTCCTATTGATCTGTCAATCCATGTAGGACCAATTTCAATTCCTGATTGTACAGCAGCATGGAAAGGTGCTGTGAGTACATTCAAAGCGGGAGATAATGCAACATTGACTGTGCACGTGATGGATGCTTATGGTAATAATGTTAGTCCTGCAACTGGCAGACTTGAGATGTTGAGAGTTAGCACAGAATTGATAGCATCAGCTGGCACAATTCACAGTATCTCCTCCCAAATCGGTAACAACTCCCAATTGGGATATCAAGACATCATATTTAGTCCTACGTCTGTAGGCCAGTTCTTATTACAGGTGGTTAGCAAGGGTACAGGTCTACCAGGCTCTCCATTTCCACTTACTGTCATTGCAGGTAAGAAGTGTCAATTTTCATACTGATTCGCAACTTGATTTTGCAGGTAACCATGTCGACAATTTGTGTTTGCATCTTCTCATCAATAGAAAACAACTACTTTGTGAACATTGGTAGGGCGTTTATATTCTCTTACTTTGAATGATGACAGTTGCAGCCTGTAAGCATGTATTTGCTCTCATCCCTAATATGTTAGGATATTATTGTTTATAAATGCAACTTCCAACTCGATGGCAGTAGGCATCGACATTCATGCTACTACTTAGAGCCAAGTTCATTTACTCACAAAATTGTGGACTTTGTTGATATGATACTGTGATACCAAATACAATACCAATGCTCATGAGCTATGAATTTTGGTGATATTATGCTCAATCCTTCTCCGAATTTCCAGGCAATATTTCGGTACCTGCATGTAGAGGTCATTTGACCGGCAATGTCATGCCCACGTCTGATCTCGGACTATTTGTCCCGTTAGAGGTTAGTAGGCCTACCTCGACCGAAAAACTCCTTGGTTCGACAAAGGTCTCGCAGAGAAAGATACAACTTGGATTGGAACTCAGCAAAGCATAACTGATTAACCTCGCCAATCCGGCTCAAAGCATTAGCGATATAATTCGACGTACCTCGATGGTACTTAATGTCGAATTCGAACTCCTGAATGAGTTCTGACCCCAGTGGGCCTAACGGCCCTTAACGACCCTTAAGGTCCGAGGCATCACAGATAAACTTAAGAGACTCATGATCTGTCATAACCACGAATTTAGACCCGTACAAATAATGTCTCCAGATCTTTAACGTGTGGATGACAACAAAAAGTTCCTTCTCATAAGTAGAATATCTACTTTGAGCTGGGTCCAATTCCTTGCTTTCGAAAGCCACGGGTCTACCATCCTGGTAATGGACTGCACCCATCGCATAGTCACTAGCATCCGTTTGCACCAGGAAAGGTTTGCTAGGGTCCACTATGTGTAAGATAGGGGCGATAGACACTAACATCTTTAAAGCTTCAAAGCTTTGATTAAGTTCATCGGTCCATATAACAGGTGGACTTCGAACGCCTTCCGACTTTCTTCTTATGACCCTTTTTAGTTTTTCTTTTGGCTTTCTTCACTCCCTCAAGAAGATTTGTTAGAGGAAATGTAATTAAGACATAGTCTTTAATGAATTTATGGAAAAAACTGTGAAGCCTAAAAAAGAATTTACTTCCCTTATGGTTTTCAGGATAGGCCAATCATGAATTTTCTGGACCTTATAGTAATCAATCTCAAGACCTCGATCAAAAACGATATGTTTTAAGTACTTGAGTCTTGTTTGAAAGAGCTCACACTTAGACTCTTTAGCATAAAGCTTTGCATGCCTTCGAATATCTAAGACTGTACGCAAATGTGCCTCATGCTCCTCAAGAGTCCTACTAGAAATCAAAATGTCGTCCAAGAATACGACTAGAAACTTTCCTAGATATGGACGAAGAATATCGTTCATCATCTGTTGGAAGGTTGTCGGGGCATAAGTTAGACCAAAGGGTAAAACTAAAAATTCCTAATGGCCATATGTAGAGCAAAAACCAGTTTTGGAAACATCCCCCTCGTGGATTCTAATTTGATGGTACCCCAACCTAAGGTCCAATTTGGTGAAATACTTAGCACCATTCAATCGGTCCATTAAGTTGTCCATTTGAGGTAAGGGATAACGGTTCTTAATAGTCATTTTATTAAGTTTTTTGTAATCGACACAAAGATGAATACCACCGTCTTTCTTGCCGGTTTACAGTACAGGAGCTCCCCAAGGGGATTTATTAGGTCGAATATGACCTTTACGTAACAACTCCTCAAGCTGCCTGGCTACCTCATCTTCTTCATTCGGGCTCATCTTGTAAGGAAAAAGCTATCAGGAGAGCTATTAGGAAGGAGATCTATGTGATGGTCTACTCCTCGAGAAGGGGGAAGACCCTCAGGCAACTGCTCACGGAAATAACCCCTTTATTCCTCCCTAACTCTTTTAAAGATTTTGCCCTCAGGCGATGATTCTAAATTAACATAAGAAAAAGACAATGCTTTAGAGAAAGACGATACATCAACATTGAAATTATGAGTAACAAAAGCATCCATGTAAGATTCATCTTTCAAATAACATATATACGATTGATACTCAAAATTCAATAAACATTGATTAGCCTAATGAGCAGTTACAAAAGGTAGATCAGGCTTATCGCCTTTAAGATAAACCATAGAGCCATATTATGCAGGAAAGATAAACTATGAGTTACATAATCTTTCTTTAATGACTCATTCCTAGCATAAAACGGATCAACATCGTGGCAATGAAGGGAACATCTCGGCCGCGTCATCTAAAACCAAGCAATATGGAACAACCAGAAATGCCAAGGAACCAGAATAAGATCAAGTAGCAACTAGGAATGCCAAGGTATCCATAATGCCCAAGATAATAGAGGATCAGTCCAAAAGAGAGGGACATCATACCAAGGTATCCAAAAAGCCAAGAAGGTAGAACTGCATCAGCAACAGGAAGCCAATAAGGAAACTGGAAAAGACATGGAAACTCATTGCGAATAGCCGCATCATACACGTAACCATCAACCATATGTGCAAACTCAGTGATATAGGTGCCCCAAGAAAAGATAGTTGCATCGGAAGACCAGCACCAAGGAGTAGGAACATAAGCAGGATGACAGGCACGCTGTAATAGCATGGAAAAGCAAGCGATATGCCAGAAAACATGGAGCATAAAGAGATCATCCTGACAAAGGATTGCTAAAATGGAGAAATGTGCACCAGCATGGTCAAAGGCCCAAGGTATCCATAAGGCCCATGAATGAGAAGTAGCAATGGCACACGGTACCCTCAAGGCCCATATCACGAGAAGAGCAACATGCCAAAAGCTCCAGAAGGTCCAAGAACTCAATGCATCATCTAAAAAGACATGATGCGTGAAAACGGTAGCAACAAATCTAGAAATAGTAGAGGCCCCAACCAAAAACCTGTGTAGCCGAAAAACTCATCCAGAAAGACCTCATATGGACATACCAATCCATCATAGTATACACCCAAAACGGATGGAGAATCCGATGACCCATTGGAACTGGCCGCAAGTGTAATCCCAAAGTACACACCAGGTGCACAAGTAAAGAATAGAAGAAATGCACTGGAACGAGGAACAGAATCCACAACATCAGTAGCAAGCATCGGAGCAATATCCACGTGTAGCTGAGAATGAGTATCAAAGGACATATGAGCAACACTGAAGTATATGGCGGCAACATCTCCAAAAACTATCCAAGAGAGGAGAAGGAACTCTCTCAAGGTACTCTGATGGTCTCGGAACACTAGAACAAAGTGGCAACTTAGCATTGGAGACCAAGCGATATGGAGCAACCCGAAATGACAGGGAACCTGAAGATCACCTGAACAAACAGTAGTTGGAACGGAGGCAATAACCCAAGCCATCAAGATATGTCAAGCCTGACAATGAGCAACAATCCAAGGAACAGGTAGAGAGCCACATGCATAATCATAGAGATATCCGCACCATAGGCAATTAGTAACATGGAAAAACCAGCACCAATCAACAGGTCCAAATGAAAACCAAGCTATATGTAATAACCAGGAATGCCATATATCCATAGCTGAAAATGAAGCAGTAGTGTAAGCAATAGGTCCAAATGAAATCCAAGCGATACATAATAACCAGGAATGCCAAATATCAAGAGGTAAAAAGGAATCAATCGCATGAAAAACCTCTAATGCATAAAAAGCCCAAAAGTGTATACCATCGGCATCATGGACTGCAGCAAACCTTTACGTAGAAACACAAGAAGACTGAAGGATGCCCGTATACTCATCTAGACAGATTCTAGCATATAAATACCCTAAATAATTAATAGTGACCATCTGGCAAATATCGTCGGATGGAAAATGTGTAATAGTAATGGCCAAAGGCGCATGAATCATGTAAGGAATCGTAGAATATCATGAGGCAGATCACAAACCTCAAGCAGAGACCCATGGAGTAAAGCGACAACCAAATCACCAATAGTGAGGGAACCATCAAACGTGGACCCGTAATGAACCCCATAGAAATCAGCAGGAACATCGGCCATAACGGACTCAAGAGATGGAGATATGGAGACCAATGGAGAAGGCACTGCACCAACCACCGAACTAGGAGGGCTATCTGAGGTATGCGCAAAAGCAATAGTAGAAATACCACCAAGGTATACGGCCTCAATATCAATGAAACCAAGAATGACCACTGAATATGATATCTGTGAATCAAGGCATATAGGCGCAAGGCATGCAGCAACAACCTGTAAATCCGGAGCAGCATTAACTTGAGGAAGAGGACCCACAGATGGTGAAAGTGAAGCAGCAACTGATGTACTCTGAATGGAAAGAAGAGCTGCATCCTGAGCCTTTGGCAGGCTACGCATAAACTGCTTCCCGGTAACCAACTGATAGTTGCCCTGGGAATCAATATCAGCAAGTGAATGATGCTGACCAGCACGAGTAAAGGAAGTGTCTGCTGAGAGAGATCCACAACAACAGTACCAAGTGAAGAGAACCAGTCTGCACCAAAAATAATGTCATAGCACTCCAGAGGAATGATGTAGAAATCTGCCTGACCAGAAAAATCACCAATGCGATAATCCAAGCCTTGAAACATCTGAGAATTGGGAAAAGAATGGGAACGAACAATCTCAACACTGAGAGGCTGAGAGGCTGGGAAGCAGGAACAGGTGTAGCACGAATCCTGGTGGAAATGTAATTGATAATAAATGAATGTGTATTGCCTGTATCCACTAAAACAATATACTCTCGCCTCGCATCTAGAATAATATGATCCACAAATGGAACAACATACGTAGGCATAATAACAGAAGCATCAAATGATAAGTTCTAGCCTAAATATGCATCTAGAAGAACCGCATACTCATCTAGACGGGTATCAGCAAAATCAGCTAGTGAGTATACAATAGGACCATCATGAAATGTATAACCATATGCCATATGGAGATCTACTGGAGTAGCCAAAGCATCTGAAAGAGCAACCGTAGACCCATGAATAATATCGAAATAAGGAGCATAGGCGACAACTTCATAGCATGGCGCTCAGGAACATGAGTAGCATCAAAGTACTCAACAACAATATCAAAGCATGCAACATCGGCAATAGTAGAAAGGCATACTATATCAGTATCAAAGCATGGAACAATATCATAGCATGCAACGACATCGATAGCACCATCAAAGCATGCAATGGCATCATCAATAGTATCATAGCATGCTATATCAGTATCAAGGACCATATCAGCCGCAACCTGTATATGTGAATCAGCATCAGTAGAAACCTGTATATGTGACTCTGACTCACTATGGGATACAATGACGAGCTTAGGTAGATCAATAGCTATCTCAAGTAAATCAGGCAACTCACTCACACTGTGTGATATAGAATCATCGTCATGTGTATCGCTAGCAATGTGTGAATCAACCTCATGTGAATCGTTAGAAATGTGTGACTCTATCTCTATTCCTACACAAGAAAATGGAACCTCGCATATGGAAGAATGCTCACGAGTAATACCACTCGTAAGAGCGAGAGGAGGAACAAATACAGAATTATCATTGGAAAATATAAGAAGGCGAAGTACAGGTAGAAAATCATGCCACTCAGAGATAGGCGGATGAGAATGGACATGGTCAAACCACTTCGACCTAGCAGAACCCTTTAATAGAAAAATTGCATCAAGAATCTTATTAGGACCTAGGCAAGTTGGCCGAGAAGTATCAAAGTAATATTGAAGACGTGTGAGCCATTTGTCGAACATATGTTCAGATGGTATATTACTATTAAAAACAAAAAGATAATCTATAGGGGAAAGAGACCGAAAATCAGAAGTCATGATAAAAAATAAAAAAAGTACCGGAAAAGAATAGGTAACCCAATGATCCAAATAATTTGGGTGGTTTTTTTTTATATTTTATTATGGAGCATCGTAGAAAACGAAGAAAAAGTGAAAAACGAAATCGACGATGAAAATGAATTATGGAATCGAAACGCAAATGGAACGAAAACTAATAACAAATAACAAAAGACAAAATGAAGAATGCGATGGAAAACAGAAACTACAAAATGGAATGGAAATAACAAAACAATAGCCACAGGTAGAAAGTTAAGCTAGACAAGATGCTAATCAAGTGGACGAATTGAAGGAGAGGACATAAGTCGTACACCAATGAAAAGATGTGAAAAAGCTTGCTAAAGATTAAAAAAAGAGGGAAATGCAAATAGTGTAAGTAGTACCTTGCAATTGCAATCGAAAGCGTGCTGAAAACGGTAGCAAAATGGAGAGATATCGGGCAGCTACCAAATAGAGATAAGAGGGGCTTGCAAAAGCAACCAAATAATGAGAGAAATAAGTAGCAAGCAAAAGAGTATATGGCTGGAAACCAACTTGGGAAAGAGTACAAATAAGTTGAGTTGTGGATAGCAAGCGGAAAGTAAAGTAGGATGCTGGAAGTAGGTGATGGTGGGCTGGAAAATGGGCAGTAGGTGGGCAGTAGTAGGGTGCCAGTCCTCCTCCAAACGATAGTGATAATTTGCAAATAAGTGGAGAGAAAACTGAAGATCCAAGCTGAAAATGGATGTTGGGCAGTAGCTAGTAAGATCCACAAATGTCCTGCAAAATGATGGAAAATTCACTGAAATGGTGATGAAGTAGGGTGCTGGACAGCCTCCAAAAAATCAGCAAAATGGACAGCAAATTGGTGGAGAAATCCGTCGAAGATGGCAAGGTAGTAGGGCGCTGGGCAGCAGCTACCAAAATCCGCACATACCCTGAAAAAAAAACGGAGAAAACTGCTGAAAATGGTGATGAAGTAGGGCGCTGGACAGCCGCCAATCAATCCACGAAAGAAGCAGCAAATCGGTGGAGAAAATCGACAAAACTGACAAGGTAGTAGGGTGCTGGCCAGCCTTTACGAAATCTGGAAAAATGATAGAAATCTGATAAGAAAATCGATGAAAGTGATGGGTTAGTAGGGCGCTGGACAGCTTCTACTGAATCTGAAAAAACGATGGAAATCTGATAAAAAATCGATGAAAGTGATGGGTTAGTAGGGCGCTGGACAGCTTCTACTAAATTAGAAAAAGTGGTGCACAGGAAAGTGCTCTGATACCAAGTTACGAATGAAGCCACAATTGATCTAGAGCTAAGCTATGAAAGCATCACATAAGCAAGACTTTACCCTAGAAAGCAGGAAAGAGAGAGATTAAGGAGACTAAAGAGAGAGATCAATATCATCAGTTGAGTAACAAATGACACAGATTCCCTACTTATAGCCTAGAGAAAGCCCTAAAAGGAAGCTTCCAGTGGTTAGGGCCCAACTGGGAGGGATAATAGTGTGCCCTCAAAGAAGGCCCCCACTCTCCAGTAATATGTCGAAATGTCCAAATAATGAATAATAAGGCCCAAGGCCAACCATATAGTCTAAGTGTCAATAATGAATAAAAAAGGGCCCAAGGCCTGCTTATGCATAAAGTAAAGTAAATGTAAATGGACGTGGCGAATGTAATGAGCCGAGTCCATAACTTGGTCCCAGACTTGCTGCTCCCCACCACCCGCTGCCACCCTAACCACATACTTGTGGTCACTTGGTGCGGTTGCCAGCTGTAGCTTCTGCACCAATTTAGCATTAATAAAATTATGAGTAGAGCCATCGTCAAAACAAAATACTCACGGGTCCCTCTCATTCGAATGAGGTCATGAGGTCCAAACATCGCAGTATTAAAACAACAATTAAAACATACAGTTTCATCTGTAAAGGATACAGGGACCTGTTTCTAGAATCAGGATGGATAGGATTTTTGATATTATAAGAATCTTCTAATGGATGTTGTGGAAATCTAGTTAGAAGATGTGAGGGAAGAAAAATTAGAAAACATTCTTGTAGTAGAAGGATTGTTGATACAAATCCGATCGATTTGTATCAGAACTAGTAAGTTCTATTACAAGAAAGTGGTTTGTTGAAACTAGTTCCTTGCGATTGGTGATCAGCTTGATCTTATTGTGAACTAGGATTGGAGAGTTGATGCAAGGAATAGAACTCACTATAACAATATATTCTTTTGAAATAATCTCCGCTTGAGATTTTGGTTGTGAAATAGCACTCTTTGAAAAATGTTCTCTCGTAGAGTTAATTGAGTTACAGGATTCTTAGTTGAAAAAGTGATCTTTACAAATTGGGTGAAATCTATAGAAATATACTATGTAGTGAATCATCGTGTGAGATCATGATTTCTTTGCGCAAGTTCTTATTCTATGGATCTGTAGAGACAATTTCTTGCTAGGTAATAGTAATATCTCGATGAGAATTGCTTATTGACCTAGGTGGGATTAGAATCAAATTGAATGTGGTGTTTTGGATCCACACCTAGACATTCAAATATTCTCTAAATCCGTTACAGCTAATCAAGTCAGGAGCATTACTTCTGAGCATAGTTGCCCAGAAACGCATTTCTGGAGAAAAATGTTTCTAGAAACGCGTTTCTGGATCCAGAATCGCTGGAAAAAAAATCAGAAACAGGTCTTCAAAAAATCATAGGGATTGACAGAATCCAACAAGGATTGCTACACCTAAATTGGACCACACTGTAACCGAAACACTCGGCAACCTACATAAATGCAATTCCCTTGATTAGAGCTTTAATTTGATACCCATATTGCTCACAAAAATAAAAAAAATAAGAAACGCATTCCCAAACCAGAAACGCGTTTCTAAAAATGCTGTGCATCTATGCTTCTGAGTTAGTTGTTTGAAACTACAATATAATATCATTTATGAATATGGTAGTTTATATGTATTGCTTATAAGTCACAACCTTTATGAGTCATTTTTGGATTCACTTAGAGGGTTTTTTGTGCATAGAATAAACGGAAACTTTTGGCTTTGATCTTGTCCTGTTTGGCAGAAGATGGAATGCTATCCCGAAAACTCAAGCTGAAGTTGGATAGTTGAGGGAAGCCAAAAGTTTCTCGTAAAGAAGTTCCAATGAATCTTAAGATATTCTAGATTAAAACTTAAGAGTATCAGAATCTAGATGCATTCTAGATTGGACCCTAAATTTGGAATGACACTTTGTGCCATGTCTAGAGTAAGGGTTCTTTGGGGATTACAATTCTTATATAGGCATTGTAAGTGAGTTGGATAAGTCCAAAACTTTCCTTATGGAAAGGACTTTTTAGAGCAACTCATGTGTCTTTTAAGAATAGCAATATTCACGTTCTCTTGTTATTAAGCATAGAATAAGGATCTGAGGAATAATGATTGACGAATTATAGTTCAGATTCTAGTTCATACTTGATTGATAAGGTGCGTGATCAAAAGATCAGATGCTATCTACATACGTCTTTTGATGGCAATCTCCTTGGAATGCTAGCTATCCTTGATGGAGATTGATTATAATAGTAGTAAGCATTGGGCTACCGGTTATAGCTTGTTCCTGTTTATGTATGGTTTTGAGCCTAGATCACCCATTGTGGTAAAGAATCGAACGATCAATTTTCAGGAAGTAGCGAATTTCCTCCACAATATGCAAGAAATGCTACAAACAGCATGTAAGAATGTCCAGAGTGCCTAGGATAAGGACATGCATTATGCTAATCTGAAAAGATCGCCTTGAGACTTTCAAGTAGGGGATTGGGTGTATTTATGGATCCCGAAGGATTCTAGTGTAATGCGTACCGGCAAGCATTACAAATTGTCCTCTAAATATAGAGGACCGTATCAAATCTTGAAAAAGATTGAATCTCTGGCTTACCAAATCGACCTCTCGGAAGGAACGCAAGTGCACCTGGTTTTTAACGTAAGTCGACTCAAGAAGAGTCTGCGGGAAGGGGAACATCTTGGTTCTGGAGACCAATTGGACATGTTGGATGAATCAACGAGTGTGACTCAATTGGAACCCGAAAGGATCTGGGATACAAGAACTAAACGATTGAGTAATTGTATAGTTACCGAGCATTTGGTCTGATGGAAGAATCGCACAGACGATGATGATTCCTAGGAAGGTAGCTTGAGAGGACTTCCCTAACTTTAAGTTTTGAGCTCAGAACTTGAATAAGGGGGGAAGAATGTCATGCCCACGTCTGATCTCGGACTCTTTGTCCCGTTAGAGGTCAGTAGGCCTACCTCGACCCGTAAGTTAATTATGATTATGAGGGGTTTGGGGCCCTCATGTGAATATGGTCATTATTAAGGTTGGAGGCCTAAACTCATGATGGTGGATTTTTATGGGTCTATCAGTGAGTCATAGGGGAATTGGATTATGTGGCCCAGATAGGCTGCATAGGTGTCTAGTGAGGTGCCACAATGCACTACTAGTGGTGCTTGGGCCTTGGAGGGTATAAGTATACCCATTGGGCTTTCACTAGTGTATGCTTGACGTGGTGCTAGTAGCTAGATGTTGCTGGTATGACTCCTCTATCCCTTGTAAGAGATTGATCCATAGCTTGGGGGCTAGATCCGTAAGATCTACTAGGTTTGGTTGGGTTGGTTTGTCCACCATCCGATTCCCTTTTGTTGCTTTGTTGCAGCTTGCTTGGCTAGTGCATCCTTGGTAGGGGCTTTATAGGCAATGTCAGCTTCTGAAACATCTTTATCTGTTTTACTCTTGGATGCCTACAACAACAAAGTGAGTTCGACAACCGGAAGAACTGACATATTTTTCAATTTTACTGTTTCTGTGGCTGGAGTGCCAAGTAGCAGTCTCCCAATAGCAAACTTGAAAGTAGTAGCTCAAGGAGATTCTGGGTATGAAGTTATTGGTTTTACGACAAGATTAGCAGGGAACCTCTTATTGGAGAAATGTTTTTGCTAAATACCTAAGTGGACAAAGGTAGATCGTTGATGACACTTGATATCTCAAATTAGGTTTTTAGTTTCCATTGATTAGTTGTTGTATTTAGAGTCAGTCTGCTTATGTTTGCATGAAAGGCTTGTCTAGACTGCAGAAGTATAGGATTTTGGTTCTCTATGTTTACTAGTTTTCTGTTCGAAGCAGGTCCAATTTCTATTGCTAATTGCATAGCAGCATGGCAAGGAGGTCTCAACACCTTTGCAGCTGGAACCGAGGCAACAGTAACAGTTTTTCTGAGAGATTCAGATAATAACAGCTTAATCCAAGAAAATAGCAGTCCAATGAATTTCGGAATTTTAGCATCTTTAGTAGACAACTCAGGACAGAACAGATCTGTGCCTGATCCTATGGTCTCATTGGTTACGTATCCTGATTTAGGATATGTACTTATCAGTTTTACACCAAAGCTAGTTGGGCAATTTCTCATTGTGATTGGAGCTTGGAATGCAAGTATTGCAAACTCTCCCCTTGCATTCACTGTTACTGCAGGTACAGGCAATGAGAACAAGTTGAAGAGAGTTTGCTATCTTTGTTTTACCTGTTTTATGTGTGTTAGGGTGCTACATGGAGTTATAGCTTGCTAAAGAATAGAGCAACCCATGGTCAATAATTCAATCTTCCCTCAACTTCTACTTGTCTGTAAGAAATGTACTGGAGGGTCAGTTATATAACATTTAGATGTAAAAATTACTGTAAATATATCTGAAACCATTTTGGCAGCCTTTCAGGTGATATCTATGTACCTGCCTGCACAGCTACATGGTTGAGTAGACCGAACATTCTATTTGCAGGTGATCAAGCTACTATCAGAATACAGCTGATAGATGCCTATCAGAATAGTGTGAGTTTGCAGAATGGTAGGAGTGATTTTTTCAATTTCACAGTAAGTGTTGAAGGAAAAGTTGGAAACAGCAAATATATAGCAGACATTTCAATGGTTTCTGAATATGGGTTGACGGGGTATCAACAAATAACCTTTTACCCTTTAAAGTCAGGAAGTTTTTGGCTTCAGATTGGTGATGGAGCTGATTGGCTGTCAAATTCACCATTGTCATACACGGTGTTTCCAGGTGCACCGTCCAAACATGTTGGTTTCTCTTTGAACAGTTAACTCACATCTAGATTCGAAATGATCAATCTCAGCTAGTAATGGTACAGATGAATAAGTTTGCTGATGTATTTTGCAGGTGAGGTCTACATTCCTGCTGTTAGAGCTGAATGGGTTGATGATATCTATACATTCAAGGCAGGCACACAAGCAGCTCTTAGGATTTTGCTTATGGATGCATATAATAATAATATAAGCTGGGCTACTGGAAAGGTCGATTTTGTTTATTTTGATTTAAGTGTTGCTGGCACATCTTCTGGCAGCAATGCCATCACAAATTTGTCCCAATATCAGGGGCCTGGTTTATCTCCATATCAAATTATCAGTTTTGATACAAGGTTAGCTGGAAATCTGAAACTTCTGGTGGAGAGCAATAATCAAAGCATATACAGTTCCCCACTGTCATTTACAGTCATACCAGGTGAAGTGCCAAGTCTCTTGGATACATGGACTCCTCATTTGTCCTTGAGCATGTATGCATTGTCACACTATGTTACCTGGATTGATGCTAGCAAACTCCGGCATAAGTTGTTGGCATTTGCAAAACAAGAATTTTAGTTTGCTTGTTAAAGAGGAAAACAATGAACTCACCTGTTGAGTCAAAATTTTTCAGATGTGGGTATATTTGTGTAATCTAGAAGTGTAAACAAGCCAAATTGTCATATTTATGTTGGGATTTTCGTTTCTGTTCTTTGAGAGCTATTTTTTTAATGATGTGGATAGAACTGCTCTTCTCATGGAAATTATCCACATGAAAGTACATATGTGGAACAGATAATTGAATTTTAGATACTATGGTCAATTCAGTTTAGTTATTTGATCAATCAGAACAAGAAATTCAAAAATTTCAAGATTGTTGAGAATATAATTGTGCATTGAAGCACATAGTCATACATTCATAACTCCAAAGTTTTGGAGATAAAGAGCAAGTAATAGTGAATAATAACTTTGTAGAGATGTTGTGTACCATGAAAGAACTGTTTCTGGAAAAAGTCTTATTCAAAAAAAAATTATATGCCTGGCATGACAATATCAAGCTTAGCTAATTACCATTTGAGAATGTGTTTTTTTACATCTTATTTAGATTGCAGTAAGTCCTCTTCATTTTTCGGTATAAAATGTCATGTTCAACAGATGGAGGCCATGGTTCTTCCCTCTTTTCCATTTAATGGGCTAGAACTAGTCTCTGCTTGAAGTCATAGCAGCTCAAGATAATGAGTGAGAGAGAGAAAGAAAAAAAGCTCTATGAATGTCTTTTCTATGCCAAATGGCATATAAGATGCAAGAGTACATGTTAAGTGTGCGGTTCAAGTGTGTGGTAACAATGGGAGAGTATAAAACAACTCCAAAACAGTATGGAAGTAAAAGACTTGTGCATCTAACTGCAATGATCTAAGATGAATACAGTACAAATATATCTAGCTGCAATATGATGATATGAATGATCCCACTGTTACAGAAGAAGGATGTAATGGGGGCTGTTGTTGCTTGTATGTCCAAGCTACTCTGCTGATGTTGTTGATGAGAATGTGTCTCCTCATAGTGGGATATGTAGCTCTTACGATAGCATGAAACTGAGTGACGGAGTATCTATGGACTCTATCTCGAGAAGTGTCATCGTCGTCACTATCATTGGTCTCTTGTTCTATTTGAGGTCTTCTATGAGAGGAGAAGGATGTAATTTGGAATTGTGTGTCGGAGTGACTTGGCTGAACTAGTTGGCATAGATTCTATCGTAGTAGAACATCTACCGTATCATGATTGCAAGACAATGAGGATCCTTGTATGCTATAATGGACAACAATGTATGGCAGAATAAGCAGTAATATCTCCCTCTGATCTCATAATAGACTAGGCATCTGAATGATAAGTGGTCTTCAAACTCCAGCTCAGATAAGGAACATAGTTGGCAATCATCTCCTCTCTAGGGGTACCCTGGAAGCGCCCAATCTCAATCGCCAATTGATGTGAGGAGCCTTGGAGCTATTGCAATATGAATCTAAGACCATGAGATAACCCTGAATCAAGATAGAATGGTAAAACTGGGAGCTCAAAAAAGTGAGCCTACTAGTAGTTGGGTTTGACCCCTAATTGGCTTGCCATATAACAAACGTTTGATATAATTGTGGGCGTCCAACGGAAGATCAATGATAGAAATGCCAAGTGTCTCAAGTAACTGAGAGGCCTGGGAAAACCATGATAATCAATAACCTTGATTGTGAACATGTTGAGATGGGATAAGTGCTGCTTTTGTGTATCTTTGCTCATATGTGGAGAACAACAGGACTCGCTGAATACATGTGATAAGTTGAAAGATGGTATTGAGCTGTAAAGGTGGAACTGCAAACTTGGCCAGAATGACCCGATGTGGGACAAAGGTCTTGGCCCGTATCATGCGTGATAACATAAGTTTTTGCAAGCGTGAAATATCGGCCCGATTAGATGAAGGGAGACCTGTGCACCCTCTATTCCATATAAGGCTGTGGGGGTAACAATAGTATCAAAGAGCTGACACTTACTCGACGCATCCCGAATAAATTGTCGAAAACATGACCTCTCTAGTTTTGGACAAGGGAAGCGCAGTCCTTTCTGAGTCTAGTGGAAGCTGGCCTTTGTAATGTTAACACCCAATCTCCATCTGCTGCACACCAATCTCCAGGAGCTCTCCAAACTCTGATGGTTGATGTGTAGAATGATCCACCCAACCGTAGGTGCCCTCCTCTTGAGCCTATTTGATTGCTATTATGGGGCTGGCTGCCATGCAAGGCTGATCAGCCATGGTTCCATGGAATCCTCTACCTGCAATCACTGCGTGACTCTGAGGCACCACCCCCGAGCATTGTCATGGACTTGTGACACACACGGTCACCCAACATTTGCCAGCTAGCTGCTCGTCCAATAGAGGCATCTCCTTTGTTGACGACTAGGGTCCATATGGTCATAACTCTGCCTACTGCCATCGTGTCAGGCGGTCACACCGGGTCACTGCCTGTGACGCACCGAACCCAACCCCCCCCCCTTTGTGTCCATCCCAGTTACTAACCCTTGCCAATACCATGGCCCTCGACCCCTAGTAACTGGTCGTGCCGGGACTGTGCTAGAGCAGAAACACCATCTGATACAGAAAGCATGAAGATTGTCTAATTGTATTTGTAAATTGTATCTAGTCATGGAGACCAGAGCCACATCATCAACATCAAGAAGGATGTCAATCAGAATATCACTAAGCTTGCAACCTGCACCATCACACTACTCAATAACTCTCTCAAGCTCATCAATATATATATATATATATATATATATATCTATATATATATAGAGTGGGTGAGAAGGAACACTTTCTTCACCCCAATGGTACTCCATATCTACTTTGAAATGTTGATGTCACTCCGAAAGCAACCAAGAACTCTCTCAGGCTTTCTCGAAGACAACAAAACAATACTAAACCTGATCTCTCCTCTGTTTGGCTTCCTCGATGATAGCCTGCATGGTTTGTAGTCGAATAATGAGCTCAGAAATCTGCCTGGACCAATGCATGTAGTCTCATGGTCCGAGCCTAAGAACTAACTATTGACTGAAGAATGGTACCATATAGCTTTGCAATAACGTGTTCAATCATGGCGGTGCGGTATAGTTGCCAAGATTCATGGGGTCACCAGTTTTGTGAATGGGATGAATGATGTTCGTGCACTAGGAAGGTGGGAAACCAAAGACAACCGCTTGGTTGTGCAAAATGGCTAGGGTGGTAGTGAAGATATGTCTGCAACATGGATCATAAATTCAGAGTCAAGGTTGTCGACATCTCGGTTATAGTAAGTCTTCATTCTCTTGATGGCACCTAATCTTTGAATATTATAATATATGGGACAGTGGAAGATAAAATGTTCTTTTGACTTTGTCATACCCACAATACACATTTTGCATATCCTATCCTCTTGTGGTATCCCCTTGAAACGGCCAACCTCACCCTGGAGCTAGTGCGAAGGGACCCTCAATTGTATCAGTGCAATTCAAAGGCTATGAGATTATAGATAAGCTAGAGCCTAAATAAGGTAGTAGTGTAGGAAAAGTGGCTGCATCTAGCTCACAAAATGCGTCATGTAGTAGGCTAGTCTGATCCCCATGTTGAACATAAGCTTCGTTTATAAATTGCGAAATTTAATTATGTGAAATGTCAGTAATGTATCTAGGTGTCTTTGTAATCCTTCTCTCGAAGGGGAAATTAGTACTACGTCGTCCATGTAGAGTAAAATGGAAAACAATATATCACCTAGTCCATTGCCCTCACCACCATCTTGAGATATAATGGACTCTAGCTCATCAATGCATGGACCAAAGAAGGTAGCGGAGAGTGAAAATCTTTACTTCACCTTGAAGGTGGTTGAAATTGCACTTGATATGCTAGCCCTTGATCTGAAAATTTTAAGAACCTCTCATGGAAAGCGATAATTACAATTATCGTATTAGGGGAAAATTGAAGGTTTTCAATCTTTGAATAAGGTATGTTTGTATCAAGTCAAAGGCTCATCCAAAGTCTACAAAGCAGCAGTATACTCTCTCCTTCCAAAATATGGCCTCCTCGGTTGTAGGTTGAGTTCTAGTCATAGGAGATGTGAGCACTTTCTTGTTACACTTGTGATTTTTTATATAGTTCATTATATAATGATTCTCCTTCATCTAAGCTTTTCTTATTATATTTGCTTCAAATGATTGTCAAAGTGATCTTATTTAGCAAGTTATTACTATTTTTTCCTGCTAAATAAGCCTTATGCTCTAATTATAGAATGCTTCATGCAAGATGTAGTACTTTTGTTTTCCTTTTTTATAGATAGTATTTGTGACAAGATTTGACCTTCTCTTAGGGTGATTCCATACTGAACGTACATACTGAACATACATACTGAACCCGTTTGGAATGTACATATTGAACTTGTTTGGAATGTACGGAATGGAATGTCCTGAACCAAAAGGTTCGGAGTGCATATAATTAAAGGTTTCCTCCAACTAATATACTAATCCACAAAGAACTTGCCAAATATCTTTATATTTTTGTAGGACCGATTTCGATTTCGCAATGTACTGGAGAATGGAAGTATGGGGCAAAAGAATTTCAAGTTCTCTCAAAGATAAACTTCATTATAACACAAAGAGACGAATTTGGCAATCCTATTCCTTTCTTGTATTACTATTATGTTCAAGTTTTTATTCTGGGCAATAACCTTTCATTGCCTATTGATGACATCTCCATGAAGCTTATAGATAAGAGTTCATTTGGGCATCTGTCCTTGACATATACGATTCGTTATCTTGGAGATTTGCTTTTAAGTATTGGAAGTATGACTGAAAATATTTTTGGGTCTCCATTCTCATTTTTTTCTTTCGCAGGTGAGTATTGTTGATTTTTCTTGTTCATGTATATTTGGTATAAGTGTTTCTTCTGGAAGTTGACATCTACAATTTCAAGTTTTGATCTTTACTATCTCTTGTGAGCATGTACTAAACTTAACCATACAGATCCGCATGAATCTTTCTTCTTGTCTCTAACACTTCAAAGTTTATCACATTCGCTTGGAAGCTGATGCATATTTTTCTGTATAACATGAAATGACTCTGTATGTAGTTTTGTTTATTGGTGAAATGTAGTTATTTCAATGTGTATATATATTTATATCTCCTTCCATAGAAGTGGAAATTACATTTCATTGATAAGGTGAAGATCTCACAAATGTGTATCCAACATGTTTTACTTAGCAATAATAGATCCATAAAGTACCTTTGCAATATTTTCACAATGTAGAATATACAAAATTCAAAGCCCTTATTGCTATTTTTCTTCCTTTTGTACGAAGGACATCTGAATGAGCTTTTGTTTGAAGTAGGAAGTTCATCATCTAATGGACTCAGCCCATTACATTTGCCTCGTCCTTATTTTTTACTTTACTATTATGCATAGTAGGCCCCTAGGCCTTTTTTATTCATGTATTGGCCTTTGGCCCCATTAATTCATTCATTAGGTACTTGGCCATATGATATTGCAGTGGGGGCCCTCTTGTAGGAGGGTGCACTATTATCCATTTTGATTAGGTTCACATACATTATCTTATCCTTTGGAAGGCTCCTTGAAGGTTCCATTTTAGGGCCTCCTTATGGGTATAAGTAGGCTATTGTCATTAATTTCATAGCTGATGATACTGATCTCTCTCTTTAGTCTGCTTAAGCATTCTCTTTGCCACTTTCTAGGGTTAGTTCTTGCTTATGTGCTGCTTTCTTAGTTTAGCTATTGATCTGCTGTAAATCTGTTGTAACTTGGTATCAACGCACTTTCCTTGGCAGATCTTTGCAGAAGTACTTCCGCTTAACTTGGTGGGCAAAGAAAACAAATTGCAGATTATTTCCGGTGCTATTTTAGCGGCCGCTATCTTTTCTGGCAGCTATTTTGGCAGATTATCTAGGCAGTATCTATTGCATTTTCTAGCGCCTTATTCGGAGGAGGTTTGGCACTTTTTTCTGAACATTTTTCTCCAGGACGACGCTTATCTGCAGATTTCCAGCATACGGATCTACATTTTGCAGGTTTTAAGTCGTTGATTGGAGGAGGATCAGTGCCCACCCAGTCGGTTGTCTATCTTGCGGCCCATTTGCACGATTTTTGTATAGTAGTCAATTGCTCAATTCTAGCCCATTTACTGTCCATTTTGTTGTTATCCATCACCCCTTTTCTGCTTGATTTTTGTCTCCACCTTTTGAGCTGTCCTTACCGATTTTCAGCTACTTTACCTTTTACCTTCTTACCTTCTTTTGGCTGTCCATACTAGTTGTATTTTTGGTGCTTGAATTAGACTAAGTTGGGGTGACGACAAAAGTCCTCTCTCTCAGGTTTTGTCTATTTCTCTTCACCTTATCACTACTTTTTCGATGGCTGCTTCGTCTCCATCTACTAGTGAGACACCTCAGGATGCCTTAGCTAAACACAATCAACAAGCCGCTGATAGTGTTATTTCTTGGATTTCTTCCTGTTTAGATGTCGTCATGACATGCTTTGCCTCTCTTCAGTCTCAAAGTGATGCCGTGAAGCCTCATCATGGTCCTGGAAAGGCCCCCATGACATCTTTATCTAGCGTTGGCTCTACTTCATCGCCTTCTCCTATTGATAGTCCTTTTGGTAGTCCTATCATTCGTACCTCTCCACTGCCTGGAGTTTACCCATTTCCTTGTCATGCTCATCCCAAGCCACACTACGCTCATGACTTTCGTGATAAGATCCAGCTTACGAGCTATTCTGGTTCCTCTAATGGGAATCTATTAGAGAGCTGGTTTTCTAAGTTGGAGACTTATTACTTGATGTACCACAAGATTTAGTTGCCCTACATTTGGATGGACGAGCTGCTACTTGGTGGCCTGTTTACCGTACTGAGCCTGATTGAGAGGGGATGCATGTGTGTACTTTTCATCATGACCTCCGCCATGCTATGATTGGTCCTCAATGGTTGAGTCGCCAATGAGATATTTTTCGTAGCCTTTCTCATACAGGTGATTTAGCTCTTTATACTGATCATTTTATGGAGCTATCCTATCTCTTTATTGATTTACAGCCTATTGAGCTCATATCCCCTTATATAGTTGGCCTTCGAGGTCTCTTACGCTATGATGTCGCATCTCTTTGCCCTATGACGCTTATTGATGCTATATCACTTGCTAGTACACTATAGTGTAAGTATCTCGAGACCTCTGCTTCATCTCGATTTTCCAATTCCCACCCTAGTGGCATACCCACTCATGTTCCCTCTGCCCCTGCTTTTGTTTTTGCTTCTCCTACTATCTCGACTTCTGTTTTACCTTCTTCTTCTTTTCGACTTCTGTACCTTGACTTGCTTTTGTTCGTCGGTATACTGCTATAGAGTTCGCAGAGAGTCAACAAAAGCATCTTTTTTTCCGTTGTAAGAGCCCAAACCACCTTGCACATGATAGACCCCTACCACTATCACTATTGTTTTCTATTATGAGAGCGTTGATACGTACGAGGCTAATGTTCATATCCAGATCCTTGATGAGCCTCACTCTATATCTGAGATTCCTTTACCTACTGTTGATATCCTACCTGCTACATGCCATGCTCAGCTTGCTTATGCTACTTGGGTTGGGCATCCTGGTCCTCGATCTATTTGGTTACGTGTGCACACTAATGGGCATGAGCTGGGGTTGTGCTGCACTTGTTCCTACTCCATAGACGCTTAATGTTGAGGTTGCGAGTTCTCAGACATTTATTTGTTCTCAGATGTTTTAGGGGTTGGAGTACCGTATTGGGGATTTTATTGGATAGGTGGGCTTCTACATTCTACCTATGGAGTGTTATGACCTCATCCTTGGTGCTGATTGGTTTGCTTCACTTGGTGCTGCTACATTGGATTTGACTTAGTAGACACTTACATTTTTACATGTTGTCACCCATTCACTTGTTGGTATTGATTCCTAGGGGGATTGGAAGCAATTTATGCGCAGCCTGCCAAAGGCTCATTGCGCAACTCTTTTATGTGTCCAACGTGCTTCAGTTGTTGCTTCTACTACGACAACATTGGTTCCTGTACCTTAGGTGATTTGTGATTTATTACATCAATATGGCCATGTCTTTTGGGAACCTACATCTCTACCACCATTACGTGATGTCAACCACCATCTTGATTTGCTTCCTAGTTCCACTCCTCCTTCTCACCCTCCTTATTGTATGTGCCTGATGCACTGTTACGTTAGGGCCTTATTGTTCCTAGTCATAGTATAGCCCCTTTGGTGCCCCTGTACTCCTTGTTGCTAAAAAAGATGGGACCAAGAACCTTTGCATTGACTAGAGAGCCTTGAATAAGTTGACTATCTGGAACTAGTATCCCATTCCTCATATGGATGACCTTTTTGATCAGCTTGGTACATTTTCCAAAGTTCGGATACCACCAGATTAGGATTCACCCTTCTGATAAGTATAAGCCTGCTTTTCGTACTCACCTTGGTATTTTAGAGTTTCGTGTGCTTCCTTTTGGTGTTACAAGTGGTTCACCTACGTTTCCAAATGTCATGAATAATATTATGCGTCGCATTTGAGTTTATTTCGGTGACATTCTCATTTTTAGTTCTTTTCTTTCCGAGCATGTTTCACACCTTTCTTCTGTTTTTTAGTTACTTGTTACTACTACGTAGAGAATGCTAAAATAATCTCGAGAGAAGAAACTTTACTGATCACATGAATTTAAATTATTGGCAAAATGAAGTCCTCTACAAGAATAGACATATTTATAGTGTTTGATGCCCTTAGCTTTGACCTAATTTGAGATATAAGTTTGTGCCCTATCAATGAATGCCTTAAATTGTCAAGAAAATGATGTGTCCAAACTCACCCAACTCTAGCAACATAATTTTTGAAAAAACAATCAATAGATTGTGGACACAAGGTACAAATGGCTGTCCACAATAGCTTGACTATAACTCTCCCTCATCCTTCTATTTTCTCAATGTCTATTCATCTATTTAATATATGCGCTAAAAGTGTCAACAAAATGACAAGTCCAAACTAACCCAACTTTAGCTATTGTGGACAGCCATTTGGACCCAAGTTACAAATGGCTGTCCACTTTGCTTGACAATAATGTTCTCTCTTCTTAAAAAGATATCGGTAAAAAACATGGTAAAAAACATATTATAAAAGGTTGCTAATGAATGTGGACATGCCAAAAGTAATTGCTACTCCAAAAACAACGTAGAAATTGTCGTTAGTTTCCTAGGCGTATTTATCAATCGAAAGACTATGTGATCGCATGAGAGACTGATTCTTACTATGACAATGCTAGTGAAATTCTTGAATGATAGCCATGGGAAAACAAAGAAATAAGTCATCATTAGCATGGAAAGGAGTGCTCCATAGTTTTCAGATCGAAAATGACAGCACGATAAAGATCGACATGCAAGATTGTACAAAATTTTGATATGAAGGATAAAGTGAGCTTGTATGTCATGAGCGTGATTACTCTAGAGTCTAGAGATATGCAAGGGTCAATAGTAAGGGGCTGTGAGTTAGCAATACAAGCACAACCTTGCAAAATAAACTATCAACCAATACAAAGACACGCATGGACATGTTGTCCCTAAACAAAGGTGATGCATAATCATGCTTATCATATTGATGCAAGTACTTTATTATGCTAGAACACAATAAATGAAGCAAATTAATCTGAAGGTTCATTAGTATGTGCATGAAAATTGCATAGTAGAGGTTGATAACTTCTTGAGAATTGAAATTGAATAAACACGTTGTTGGCATTTATTGAATTGTTGTAGCTGAATCCAATAAACAGGAAAAACACATCTGAATCCTTACCTCAGGTACACATAATAAAATAATGTTTTGAAATGTGGTTGAGAACTTTGGATTGGCCATTGTTAGAAGGATGATATACAATTGTGTTATGAGATTTGTCATTATGATAAATTATTGTCCATCAGAGTCCAGATCTACATCAGCATCAAGGAAATAATCTTCTGCCCAAGTATGGTACAAAGACGAGCAAGAACTACCTTGAATTTTGAAACTCATGAATATAAGCATAATCCTAAGTGAATCCGAAGATTGACCGAACTAAAGTAAGTGTCATTCACCACTATGCTGGTGCATCATAGAAGGCATAGGAGAATGTGGATCTGGAGCAATGCTGGAAACAGAAGATGGCAGAGTAGGGGCACTAGAACCTTTGTGGCAATGCATTTTCAGGTATGTAGGACAATGGGCAGTAGGTACATGAACAAGAGAAAGAAAGAAAGTTTCATTAACGTCTTTTCCATGCCAAAAGGCATAGAAGACAAAAAGTACATATCAAGTGTGTGGTGCAAATAGGAGCATGTAAAATATCTCCGATAACAATAAAAAAAACATATATGAAGTTTAGCTACAAAAAACAGCTACCAATATCTGATAACTGCTAATGACAAAATGTAACTATGATGGAGACTCTTTCCATGCTAAAAGAGTACATTCCAAGCATGTGGTATCAATGGGAGTGTATCAATGTCTTCAAAATAGAAAGAAAATACGAAGCTCATTTGCATACTTTGCTTCCTCCAAACTTCTAATCCTAGGCAATAATGTATCAAGCCCAAATCTTTCATGTCAAATTCTTGTGATAGATCTTCTTTAACCTAGTTATAAGTAACTTGTTGCTACCTGTGATGATTAGATCATTAACATAGAGAACAATAATCACTATGTCTTCTTTCTCCCTCCAAACACACAAGTCACGGCTGGAAAAGGTGTTTTCTTTTTTAACATAGTTCAAAGTTGCAAAAATCTTTTCTAAAATTTCTTTGCAATTTTTAGCCAAGCTCAATATCATCGCATGCTTCAACATGGTTTACTATGCAGAGATTATTCTCGTTCTTGCTCTTTGTGGAGTTTTGTGGGACTAACCGAGACATGATGTTACATTTCTCCAGGAAATATTGAGCCAATGCAGACAAACTGTACTGGTATTGGATTAACTGATTCTATTGCAGGGGATACGTCTGTCATCTCTATCCAACTTCAGGACATTTTTGGTCAACCAGCAATATGCTTGTCTAAGAATATTTCTATTAAAGTACAATTGGTGTTGGGATCATCAATTCAACAAGCTGCTGATGTTGTAGAAGATGTTAGTAATCCAAATAATACAGGACTCTACCAAGCCACATATAAGGCTGAAAAAGCAGGAACATATGATTTGGTTATGTCTTGGACAAATACTCTAATTTGTAAAGGCCACAAAAAGACAGTTTTTCCAGGTAAATCACTCTTCTTCTGAAGAATTTACAAAACTTGGAATTCATATGGAATAAGTTTCATGGTTCTTAAACACTATTGGTTGTCAAGTGAATGTACAAGTGCTTTTTTCACTTTTTTTATGCAAGTATCTCTCAATCATAAGGTCCACCTGATGTGAATGATCAATCTTACATTTCATTCTTTTGTTGGTCTGTAAGCTTGAGAAAATACTAAAGACTGGTCAACATTGTACCAGAAAAGAATCCACAGACTCAGTCATACATCCACGTTTTTAATAAGAAATTTTTATGGTGTGTGGCTAACGATTTGAGTGATTCCAGAATGACCTGTTTCAGTTCCTACTCTTTGGTTTCCTCTAAATATCGGCTAGAAGAAGATGGTTCCTTCTATATGCCCATTAGAAGAGAATCTCTAGTTATTGTTCCTTATGTTGGATTTATCTGCATCCTAGAGCTTTGGTGAAATTTTGTCCTTCATAGTGCTTGCTAAAGCTATGCCAATGCACTTTCAAAAATTTGTTCACGTAGAACTTGTGTACAAATAAGAACTATCTCTAAATTTTCCTTTAGCAAGGTCTACTAGCTGCCTCAAATTGGTGTAATTTTCTCTTTTGCCAAGGGTTATAACAGTCCAAGTAACAGTAAATCAATTTAGGCCACAAACTGAATGCTCCCTGATGTAATATGTAGGTAAACGTTTTAAAGTAGAAATTATTTTGAGATCTTTGCTATGCATCTTAGATTTAGTAGTTGGTCTAGTGAGAGAAATGACCTGATGATGAGTCTACATGGGAGCCTAAATTGATGCTTGTGCTCACACAACATTGCCTTAGAATCATCTCAAGCTGTTATATTATGTGGAGTGATATCAAGGGACCTTCAGATCATTGAGAAATATTAGAGGTTTGACATCCTCAAGGCTTCTCTCTGTCTCTCTCATTGCTTTCTAATCTTGCTCTTCCATCTCCTACTTTGGTAATAGGTTTTGTGTGAATGGTGATGGTTGTATAGTGCAGAGCATGCTCCATGGTCTCCCATCATTTTATGTATGACGAGGAAGGCTTGAGCTCAAACCCTCTTTTAGAGGGTTTCCATTTATCTACTGCTGTTCTAGTTTTGTTATGGTGTTTATGAGGAAAATGGTGGGGAAGAGTGAGTGTGTGAATAGATTTGTGCGTACTTGCTGTGAATTAAGTTCTTTGGAGGTTTGTGACAGTAGATGATGAGGAATAGAAGAATGCCTGAGAGCTTATTACCCAGGCCAGTTCTCATTTACAACATGTTCAACAGCGTTATCAGACCTCAGTTGATCACCGTCGCCATGTTGAGTTTCAGCTTGGAGATATGTTTTATCTACGCCTACGGTTTGCACGTCATCATTTTGTCCAGGGCCATGCTTCTACTGAGAAGCTTGCGCCATGTTATTATGGGCATTATCGCATTTTGGAGGTTCTTAGTCTAGTTAAATATCGCTTACAACTTCCTGCTTCCACACGAGCTTGTGATGTATTCCATGTCAGTTTATTACGTGTTGCTTTTGAGGATGACGCTCCTTGTGATGCTGAGTTTCCTACTGCTCCTGAGTTGTTTCCATTTTTACCTGCTGCTATATTACAGGTTCATCTATACCATAGTCGACGCCGCCGACAGATTCAGTTTTTGGTCCAGTGGGATGGTCGTCCTATTGAGGAGGCCACATGGGAGCCTATTGATGTCTTTTATCATACACCATCACTTGCAGATCAGGCTCGTGCTCTTGCTGCACTTGTTGATTCCTCTACATCAGATGTTGTTCTAGTTGTTGATGCACCTGGGCTTGCTGCTGTTTGATCCAGTTTCTTTTCGGCAGTTGGGTCTTTTTTTTGTGTCTGGGAGAGTCATGGACTCAGCTCATTACATTCGCTGTGTCCATTTACATTTACTTTACTTTATGCATAAGCAGGCCTTGGGCCCTTTTTATCCATTAGTGACACTTAGACTATATGGTTGCCCTTTGGCCTTATTATTCATTATTGAGCCATTTGGACATATTACTGGAGAGTGGGGGCCTTCTTGGAGGGCGCACTATTATCCCTCCCAGTTGGGCCCTAGCCACCGGAGGGCTTCCTCTAGGGTATAAGTAGGGAAACTATGTCATTTGTTATTCAGCTAATGATATTGATCTCTCTCTTTAGTCTCCTTAATCTCTCTCTTTCCTGCTTTCTAGGGTTAAGTCTTGCTTATGTGCTGCTTTCATAGCTTAAGTCTTGCTTATGTGATGCTTATGGGTTGGCTCAGTTGGTTAGATTGGCATCCAATGTTTCTTTGGTCCCAGGTTAGAGCCTCCGCAATAGGTCCAATGAAATCCAAGCGATACGTAATAACCAGGAATGCCAAATATCAAGAAGTAGAAAGGAATCAGTCGCATGAAAAACCTCTAATGCATAAAAAGCCCAAAAGTGTATACCATCGGCATGGACTGCAGCAAACCTATATGTAGAAACACCAGGAGACTGAAGGATGCCCGTGTACTCATCTAGAAAGATCCCAGCATATAAATACCTTAGATAAGTAATAGTGACCATCTGGAAAAAATCCTCAGATGGAAAATGTGTAACGGTAAGGGCCAAAGGCGCATGAATGATGTAAGGAACCGTACATGAGGCAGATCATAAACCTCAAGCAGAGATCCATGGAGTAAAGCGAAAGAAGATACAACCTGATCACCAATAGCAAGGGAACCATCAAACGTGGACCCGTGAAGAACCCCATAGAAATCAGCAGGAACATCGGCCGTAACGGACTCAAGAGATGGAGATATAGAGACGAATGGAGAAGATACTGCACCACAAACAAAAGTGAAGAGAGGGCCGAAAATGGAAGGAGGAACGGATGAAAGAGATGAGGGAATTGGGCACTGGAGAGCCTGCAAACAAGTTGGAAATGGGTGATGGAGGGTTGGAACTTGGACGCCGGAAATAATCTGCCCAATTTTTTTTTTTCTGGCCGCCAAATTTAGCAGAAATACTTCCGCTAACTATCTGCTAAAGCTCTGCCAAGGAAAATGCTCTGATGGGAGCTGGTTCTCCTTCAAAGTGTGCTGAATGTTGCTGAAGCAAAGAGATGAAATCCCTCAGCAAAGAGAGAAAAAAAAAATCAGCAAGGAAAATGACGGCCCAATCAGAAAATCAGATCTGAAATTCAGCAATCATGAAAGTGCTTTGATACCAAGTTACGAACAAGACCACAATTATGCTATGGCTGATCTATGAAAGCATGACATAAGTAGGAATTAGTCTAGAAAACAAGAAAGAGAGCTTAAAGAGACTAAAGAGGAGAGAGATCAATATCATAGCTGAATAACAAATGAAACAGATTCCCTAGTTATAACCTAAAGGAAGCCCTAAAAAGGAAGCTTCCAGTGGCAAGGGCCCAACTGGGAGGGATAATAGTGCGCCCTCCAAGAAAGCCCCCACTCTCCAGTAATATGTCCAAATGTCCAAATAATGAATAATAAGGCCCAAGGCCAACCATAAAGTCTAAGTGTCAATAATGAATAAAAAAGGGCCCAAGGCCTGCTTATGCATAAAGTAAAGTAAATTTAAATGGACAAGGAGAATGTAATAAGCCAAGTCCATATTTCACAACAATTGTTTAGGTTAGTAAATTTTGACAAAAGTGAACTAAATAAAGTAAGGAGAGATTATCTTGAGAGTATGACACATTATAGGCATGCCATCAAGATTGGACTAGTGAGCTTGACGAAATCATCTAGTAAAACTATTTTTGACTACAAAATGTTTTGTGGAAGAAAAACATTCAGGGCAAACAAATGAACTCATGCCCCATGCATGTCCTAAAAATTCGTGTTTGTGGAATACTTTTCGAACATAGAAAAACAAAGTCCTCCCATTTGAGGTTTGATAGCTTAATAGTACTATGTTTTGAAGATACATGATGACCTTAATATGATATTAATCATTCTAATTAGAATATAATGACCCTTACCCTTTTCTTAGTAAACAGGTTACACCTCTTGCTATATTTGTGAAGTATCAGTTAACTGTTGAATATGGGATTGCTATGCTTCGGTATACTTTTGTTGTGAGTTCTCCCAAAAGAAATTTTTTTCTTGTATCTTCTAGCATAAAACAACATCCATTCTTGCAGGTCCTGTGAACGAAAGCATGTCAATTGTAACTGGTCCAGGATACCAGCCATATGCAAAAGTAAATGTTTGGTATGAAATATTTGCAGAGCTAAAGGACTCTTATGGAAATTCAGTTCCAAACAACCTACAATCCTTAAATTTCTCAATAGGTGGTCCTGGCAATTATGAAATTTTAGACTTTGTTGTTCAAGGAGAAAGCTACATGGCTATGTACATGCTAATTGATATTGGGACTTATTATCTTAAAATTGAATTTGAAGGAAATGATCTCATGAATAGTCCATTCCCAGTGAAAGCTCAATTAGGTGCATGTCCACTTTCCTTAAAACCTTGTATTTGAGCATGTTCCTCTTTTTTGAAATCCTTGCTTTATGAACAAAACATATCTTCTAGTCTATGATAAGGATATTGTTGATGAGAAATATAGTTGATAAGAAATCTATATAAGTATTTCCCTCTTTACAAGATAGAACAATTGCATTCTAAGAAACTTTCAAGGATTAGAGGTGTTCAAACTTCAAATTTAAATAGACTTCTTGTAGAAATATTCCAAATAGGACTCAACATTGAAGCTGTTTTAAACCCTTATTTCCTATTGTACTTAGAAATGTTGTGTAGTTGTTATGAACTAAAAAAGCTAAAAAAAATAAAGATGTCGGTTGGCGGGTAGCTTTTAACCCATTATTTGTGAGCTTTTTTGATAAGCGTAGAGCTTCTAGTGTCATTCTATGCATAAGAAATGATGAATAAGATGCATATTTTGATTGTGAATGGGTGATTTGTCCTTGGTTATGATGGGTTAATTGATGTGGACAAACCTTATCATTGACTACAAAATAGCCTAGATGCATGCAAGCATTATATTCTATCGTCAAGCTAGAGCTAAATTCACAAATTATAGGAGTACAACTTATGTGATTAGAATATAAGCTCAGTTTAAGATTTTATGCATGAAGCATATATCACTTAACATTGTAAGAAACTTCTCTTTGAGAAGATTTTTGAAAACATGTTTCAATCTCAAACATGGCCTTGAGTATGTGTTATATGGGTCAGAAGCTTTTGTGCCTCTTAAGTTGGCAATGAGTGTGCCCTGATTCATTTGCATCATGTAGCATAAGTGATTTCACTTGTAAGCTCTAGGATGTGACTTTCTAGCATCATTCACTAAAATTCAAGATAGTGTGTTGCCTTTAAATAAATCTTTCGTTGAAGAAGTTCCCGAGCAAGAATAGAATGCTGTTGAAGTGCTATATTCGTCCATAGGTCAAAGAATATTAGAAACCCATTCTGACCCTTTTGGGCCGGAACATACCATACGTTCTGTACAATACGTTTCAGAACATATTGGTTTGGAACTTTTTTTTTTTAAAATTTATAAAAACATGTATTAAAGCTTGAAACAGGTATTTAAAACAAAGCGTATGTTTTTGGTTGTCCAACAATGATAAATCTGATCAATATACCAAGAAAGCCTGAAAGGAAGAATCAGAAATAGAAGAGAACACACTCAATCCTTCCTACAATATTGATTTGTATGGATCCTATCTCATGGTGGTGTAACTAGCCACTCCTCCACAGACAATTCATGCTCTTGCAGACACGAGTAATGATTTGGCGTGGGCGCGATGCAAGCTATTTAATGGAATTGGAGTACCTGTGCCGAATGAATCTTAAAATGTCTCCACCTACAAGCCCATTCCTTGTCTATCTTCACAATGCAGAGCGCTTGGCCGCGATGCCCATTGTAGTGAGACCAAATGCGGATTTCAATATGGCTAGAACGATGGATCTACTTTGGCAGGAGACTTTTCATCTGACACTCCCACAATGACAAGAATAGATTGAAAGCCTCAAAAGTTCACCAATTTCTCCTTCGGATGTGCGCATCAAGCTTCTATTAAAATCGGAAGAATAGGAGGTTCGCTTTTTGCTATAATCATGTGTTAAAAAAACACGTATTTTTTAAAATTTTATTTTGGTCAAAATTCGGAACGGAATGTGTTCTGGAACGCGTTTCAGAATGCTTTCCGTTCCGGAACGGGCAACTATGCAAAGAGTCACCCAATATTCCATTCTAAATCTCAATCCATGAGAGAATATTCCATCATCCCTGGTAAGGTGTAATTCACATGCCATAAGTGTTCATAATTCTTAGTAAAACTGTAGGGAAGAAGAGGTATCTAATTGGGTACGTTCTCCACCATACTCTCATCTCTGAGCTTTCCCAAGCATTTTGTATGCTAGTGGTTGCTTTGTGGGAGTTAAACAAAAGGGCAACAAGTTGTTGAGGTTTCTATTCTTTCCAAGTAGCACGATACAAATAACATTCGAACTGGTGATGTCACTTTATTAATCATGGGTAGTTCTGGCCTTTTGACTATCCATGGAAATGGTTGGAGATGAATCTACTAGTAATCGCTTATTCTAGTCGAAATACTCCAGTTTTTTTAATTTATAAGCCATGTTAAATGAGAAAAAGATGGCGATTGTCATCCTACTAAAGTCTGGATCGGGGAGGAGTAAGTTGTATGATCTTGTAAAATTGAAATAAATCTCCATTGTACAAAGGATCATCATCTAAATGTGGAGACTATTGTCATGTATGATGAGAGGGGGACCATTCTTACAACCCATGATGACTTCCATGTTGACAATTGTCCAAAAATTTAGCATTTAATAAAGTGGTGCACGCATGGCAGAATAGTCTACTACATGAGATTGTGCTTTCCATGCATATTACTTATTGTAGTTGATTGTACTGACTACACTAACAGGTGATTATACTATTTATCTCAATTATAGCTTCAAGTAGTCGATTATATTGACTATCTAGGATAAACGATTGTACTATACCACCTAGTAGGGTGAATGAGTAGCTGAAGGGATGGATTGTTTGAGTAAGACAAGGGACTATTTACTCAATTAGAAAATTGATTGATCAAAGTCGCTTATCATTCATATATTTTTTGAGTTCAAAACACCCAAGACTATAGTTGCCACTTATGTTGTTAGGTTTTGTACCTTAAAGTGTACAAAAGGATGTCACTTGGGAAAACCGTAAGCATCAATTCGTATTTGATCAAGGTAGCCATAGCTCTCATTGGAAAGTAGACCTCAAGAACTTTTTGATGGGGTCTTTGCATGTCATATGGCGACTAGAGACAAGGATATGGCTGATCGTGCTATAAGCAATTAGCCATTTGAATGACTTCGTGCATATGATTCCTGCGAACCAAGACACATTTGTTGAAAATAATTTATTGCCTAGGGCTAGACTAGTAGGGCACATGTCTTCATAATGGCTATGATGTGTTCTATCCCATAATAGATGACCTAGTCCATCCCTCTACGCCTAGAAATGTAGGTGGGTGTGAGTTATGGACTATTGGATTCATCGATTGCATGGATCGGAAGGCATATGTATAATTATATTCATTTGTTGACCATGAGACCTTTTATTCATGTACAAGTCTAAAAGCCCAACATATGCAGTTATATTTAGGGTCCAGGGGCCAACTATTGCTATTTTGGTACGAAAGGGGGGGTCCTATTGAAAGGTGATAGACCCTCTTGGAAGGTGCACTATTTTCCCTCCTGTGGTCCTATTGTGGATAAATTAGGTTAAGTGCCTAGAAGCTTCTATTTTAGGGTTGCTATTGGGTACTAATAGGCGGAGTCATTCTTTAGCTTGTGATTTGGTCTTGCGTAAGCTCTTCGTGGGAGAACTCTTGTCTTTGTTATTGCTTTTAGGGCTTTAGCCATTGATCTATGTGATGCCATTTGCCATTTTTCATGGGAGATTGTTAGATGGTCAATTTATGCTATCTTCTACATCATTTTACAGGTGGTGGACATACCTCTATGCATGCTAGCGCCCATTTCTGGCGAGTTTTTCTTCGATGTTATGGTACACTTTAGCTACTTGATGTTGATATTCCGGGCTCATTACGTTTGCCACATCCATTTACATTAACGCTACTTTATGCATAAGCAGGCCATGGGCCCTTTTTTATTCATTATTGACACTATATGGTTGGCCTTGGGCCTTATTATTCATTATTGGGCCATTTGGACATATTACTGGAGAGTGGGGGCCTTCTTGGAGGGCGCACTATTATCCCTCTCAGTTGGGCCCTAGCCACCGGAAGCTTCCTTTTAAGGCTTCCTCTAGGCTATAAGTAGGGAAACTGTGTCATTTGTTATTCAGCTGATGATATTGATCTCTCTCTTTAGTCTCCTTAATCTCTCTCTTTCCTGCTTTCTAGGGTTAAGTCTTGCTTATGTGCTGCTTTCATAGCTTAGCTCTAGATCAATTGCGGCTTCATCCGTAACTTGGTATCAGAGCACTTTCCTATGCACTACTTTTTCAGATTTAGTAGAGGCTGTCCAGCGCCCTACTAACCCATCACTTTCGTCAATTTTGTTTTAATAAGATTTCCATCGTTTTTTCAGATTTAGTAGAGGCTGTCCAGCGCCCTACTAACCCATCACTTTCGTCGATTTTTTCATCAGATTTCTATCATTTTTCCAGATTTGGTAGAGGCTGGCCAGCACCCTACTGCCTTGTCACTTTCGTCGATGTTCTCCACCGATTTGCTGCCGATTTTGTGGCTTGATTGGAGGTTGTCCAATGCCCTACTTCATCACCATTTTTAGCGTTTTTCTCCATTTTTTTCTTTTCTTTTTCAAGTTATGTGCGGATTTTGGTAGCTGTTGCCCAGCGCCCTACTAGCTTGCCATCTTCGACGGATTTCTCCACCGATTTGCTGTCCATTTTGCTGATTGTTTGGAGGCTGTCCAGTGCCCTACTTCATCACCATTTTCAGCTTGGATCTTTAGCTCTCTCTCTCTCTCTCTCTCTCTCTCTCTCTCTCTCTCTCTCTCTCTCTCTCTCTCTCTCTCTCCACTTGTTTTGCAGTTTATCACTATCCCACCTACTACCCATTTTCCAGCCCACCATCACCTACTTCCAGCACCCTACTTTACTTTTCGTTTGCTGTCCACAACTCAACCTATTTGCACTCTTTCCCAGCCTAGCCGTCCTTGCATTGTCTCCACCTTCTTTCTACTGATTTTCCAACTTTTGCTTGCTAGCTGCCTAACCCTCTCTTTTTGGCACTCACCTTCCTTACTTGGCTGTCCATTTTCCAGCCATATACTCCACTACTTGCTACTTATTTCTCTCATTATTTGGTTGCTTGCAGGCCCCTCTTATCTCTATTTGGTGGCCCAGTATCTCTCCATTTTACTACCGTTTTCAGCACGCTTTCGATTGTAGTTGTGAGGTACTACTTACACTATTTGTCATTTCCCTCTTTTTTTCTCTTCAGCAAGCTTTTTCACGTCTTTTCATTGGTGTACCTGTTGTGACGACTTATGTCCTCTCCTTCAGTTCGTCCACTTGATAAGCGTCTTGCCTGGCTTAACTTTCTGCCTGTGGCTGTTGTTTTGTTATTTCCATTCCATTTTGTAGTTTGTGTTTTTCATTGCATTTTTGATTTTGTCTTTCGTTATTTGTTATTAGTTTCCGTTCCATTTGCGTTCCAATTCCATAATTCATTTTCATCGTCGATTTCGTTTTTCACTTTTTCTTTGTTTTCTACGCTCCATTATAAAAAAATAAAAATAAAAACCACCCAAATTATTTGGATCATTGGGTTACGTATTCTTTTCCGTTACTTCTAATTTTATTTTTTATCATGACTTCTGATTTTCGGTCTTTATCCCCTTTAGATTATCTTTTTGTTTTTAATAGTGATATACCATCTGAACATATGTTCGACAAATGGCTCACACGTCTTCAGTATTACTTTGATACTTCTCGGCCAACTTGTCCAGGTCCTAATAAGATTCTTGATGCAATTTTTCTCTTAAAGGGTTCTGCTAGGTCTAAGTGGTTTGACTATGTCCATTCTCATCTGCCTATCTCTAAGTGGCATGACTTTCTACCAGTACTTCGCCTTCTTATATTTTCCGATGATAATACTGTAATTGTTTCTCCTGTCGCTCTTACGAGTGGTATTATAGGTCTTGAGAGTTCTACTCCTTCTGATTCCTCTGAGGTTCCATTTTCTTGTGCAGGACAAACAGAGATAGAGTCACACATTTCTAGCGATTCACATGAGGTTGTTTCACACATTGCTAGCGATACACATGAGGATGATTCTATATCACACGGTGTGAGCGATTTGCCTGATTTACTTGAGATAGTTATTGATCTACCTGAGCTCGTCATTGTATCCCATAGTGAGTCAGAGTCACATATACAGGTTCCTACTGATGCTGATTCACATATACAGGTTGTGGCTGATATGGTCTTTGATACTGATATAGCATGCTATGATACTATTGATGATGTTGTTGCATGCTTTGATGGTGCTACCGATGTTGTTGCATGCTATGATATTGTTCCATGCTTTGATACTGATATAGTATGCCTTGCTACTATTGCCGATGTTGCATGCTTTGATATTGTTGTTGAGTACTTTGATGCTACTCATGTTCCTGAGCGCCATGCTATGAAGTTGTCGCCTATGCTCCTTATTTCGATATTATTCATGGGTCTACGGTTGCTCTTTCAGATGCTTTGGCTACTCCAGTAGATCTCTATATGGCATATGGTTATACATTTCATGATGGTCCTATTGTATACTCACTAGCTGATTTTGCTGATACCCATCTAGATGAGTATGCGGTTCTTCTAGATGCATATTTAGGCTAGAACTTATCATTTGATGCTTCTGTTATTATGCCTACGTATGTTGTTCCATTTGTGGATCATATTATTCTAGATGCGAGGCGAGAGTATATTGTTTTAGTGGATACAGGCAATACACATTCATTTATTATCAATTACATTTCCACCAGGATTCGTGCTACACCTGTGCCTGCTTCCCAGCCTCTCAGTGTTGAGATTGTTCGTTCCCATTCTTTTCCCAATTCTCAGATGTTTCAAGGCTTGGATTATCGCATTGGTGATTTTTCTGGTCAGGCAGATTTCTACATCATTCCTCTGGAGTGCTATGACATTATTTTTGGTGCAGACTGGTTCTCTTCACTTGGTACTGTTGTTGTGGATCTCTCTCAGCAGACACTTCCTTTACTCATGCTGGTCAGCATCATTCACTTGCTGATATTGATTCCCAGGGCAACTATCAGTTGGTTACCGGGAAGCAGTTTATGCGTAGCCTGCCAAAGGCTCAGGATGCAGCTCTTCTTTCCATTCAGAGAACATCAGTTGCTGCTTCACTTTCACCACGTGGGTCCTCTTCCTCAGGTTGATGCTGCTCCCCCCACTCCAAATCAATGTGACCAAGTCCTAAAAATATAACCAAATAGGGCCCAAGGCCAGTATATGAATAAAAAGGGCCCTTAGGCCTGCTTATGCATAATAACAATAAAAGAATGGATGCGGCAAATGTAATGAGCCAAGTCCATAACTCTCCCCTGCAGAAAAACAAAGCCCTTCACCGGCTAACAAGCATAATGACTATCTAAAATAATAATGTAAAAGCTGGATGCGATCACGAAAATCACGAGCAAAATGAGACTCAGGATTACCTGAAAAAGTAGAAGAACGAAATCCTGGTGGTGCGGAGGGAAATCTAGGTGGTGGTATAGAAGACCCGAAAGGAGACCCATAAGAACTAGCACTATATGAAGGGAGACCAAATGTACTACCAAGAGCACTCCCGAAGATGGAGATGGAGCTGGAGCAGGCGTACTCAAAATAGGAAATAAAGGTGCTTTACCAGGATGACGAAGAATGTCCGGGGGGGTGGTATCCCCTCGTGGTAGGATAGTCTCAAGGCTAGAAAGAATACGATCAATATGACTCTCAAGATGATCCATGCGGGAATCAATATGTGTAAAACAATCATCTAAAGAGCTCTGCGGAGGGTCTTCTGATAAAGAAGTCGCCATAGGGACTAAGGAAGAGACAAAAACCTGAGGGAGAGGATGTTTGTCGTCACCCCAACTTAGTCTAACTTCCGAAATCACCAAACATGGCACATAAACAGTCAATCAAGATGGATAATAATCAGAAAATAAGGGGCTGAGAAAGTAGAAGGATTCTAACAAAATGGAAAAATGGAAAGAGGAGGGTGTGAGGCAACAAATATGAATAGGGATAGGGGGCTGGAAAAGAGCAGTATGTGAGCAGAAAAGACAGCAAGTAGGTGCAAAAAGGAAGTGCAAAAAAGGGCGCAAGCAATACCTGGGTGGGTGCTGATCCGTCGTTCACTCGGTAGTGCCAACAAAGAGAAGTAAAAGCTGAAGATAATAGGGCACTGGGCAGCAACTACCAAGATCCACAATAGGCCGAAGAATAGGCTGAAAAAAGGTGCTGAAGCAAGGCGCCGAACAGCCTCCAATCAATAGCCGAAACAGACAGCAAGTCAGTGAAAGAACCGCTGAAATTGAGATGGTAGTAGGGCGCTGGACAGCCTCCAATCAATATAAAAAATGGACAGCAAATCGGTGACGAAAAGTGTCAAAAATGATGAGGTAGTAGGGCGTTGGGCAATAGCTACCAAATCTGCAAAAACAATGAAAATCTGCCGAAAAAATCGACGAAAGTGATGGGTTACCGCTGAAAATGAGACGGTAGTAGGGCGCTGGACAGCCTCCAATCAATCTAAAAAATGGACAGGAAATCGGTGACGAAAAGTGTCGGGAAATCCGCCTGGGTGTCGACTGGACTATCATGAGGAAAGGAGTGTAAAAGTGCAGCTAAGGACCGTCGGTATAGCGGCATGTAAGTGGGATCAAATGTGTGCGTGGGTGCTCGGGTAAGCGTAAGTGTAGATGGGTGAGTGGGTGGGAGGTGGCCGATATCGAAGGAGAGAAATGAGTGATCAGAAAGGGTGGTGGGGAAGATGTGGAAGTCAGAAACTGTGGGTACAAAGGATGGTGACCCCATGAGATAGTCAACGACACTATGTCCTCCACTGTGAGGGTGGCATGTGTAACTGTCTGAATGTGGCCAGCAGGGTAAGCCATTATAAATGGCTAGCTCATGTGCCTCTCCAAACTGCAATAAGTGCTCACCATATGAAGTAGTAGGTCCAAAACTATCCGCGGAGGTCCTGGTGACTCCAAGCATATCACTGTCCAAGGCACGAACACGTAGCTGATCAGTGGTGTCGAAGAACTCTGTCTGTCGTGAAGATGTCCGGGCATTAAAATCCCCTGTGAGGAGAATATGCCCCCGCTCTGAAAATCTGATAATATCTGGTGAGAGGTCCTGATATGGAGATCCAATACCCTCAGCAAAAGACGAGGACTCTGGTGGAAAGTAGCATGCTGCAATAAAAAGATCTCTATCCAAGCCAATATCCTAACCCACGATGCGAGTCCATGTGTAACGGGCCTGCTCGTCATGTCAGATGAAGTCAATTCTCGAGTGAAGAGCCTCCCTGTACAAGCAGGCGAGCCCACCTGAACCACGTCCACTAGCAGATCTAGTCTCTCGTCGGAATACTGAATCCCATCTGTATCCAGGAAAGGAAGGAAGTCCTCGCTCTGGGCTCTCGTGTGTCTCCATGAAGAATAATATATCCCTGCCTGTAATGAAATCAACAAGGTAGCCTGCCGTAGAAGATGAGTGTATGCCAGCACAGTTCCAATCCGAAGGTGGTGTGGATGGGGCCCCGAGGTGCTCCCACCCCCGGGCACCCCAAATCCCTAGCACTACCATAGAGAGAGAGAGAGAGAGAGAGAGAGAGAGAGAGAGAGAGAGAGAGAGAGAGAGAGAGAGAGAGAGAGAGAGAGAGAAAGAAAGCTTTATTAACGTCTTTTGGGCACCCGTGGGTGCATAAGACCAAAAAGGAAATATGTACAAGCAACAGTGGGAGCATCATCCATAGGAGGACGTGGCCGTAAAATGCTATAAACTAGCTACGAATGAAAGTAGAACAAAGCAGAAGTGAAATAAGCCCACAACCCGGGCCAGGTATAACAGAAGAACTACAGAAAAAGTACCAATGCCCACAACCCGGGCCAGGTGGAGAATAAGTACATATCAGCAAAAGCAAGTGTGAAGTGTTCGCTGAGTGGACCGTACAGTGGGCCCCGATGGAGGCGAGTGCCGACTACATCTGGGCTTTTTCCGCGGTGGCACAGCGATAGGAATCTCATCATCGGAATCATCAACATGTGCTCGAGTCCGAAAGAAGCCAGTGAGAAGCAGCTGTCGGGAGTCTAACCCTAGGTGATCTGGTATAGGCAGATGAGACTGACGGAGAGTAAGCATCTCACAAACAAGAAGTCCCAAGAAACGAGCATCCGGATAGGAGACAAAACTGCGAAGTGTATGCGGGCCATCGCGAAAGAGACAATAATACCTCCCCCGTATCTCATAATACAACGGACATCTGAGGAGGAAATGGGCTTCATCTTCCACCTCCTGCAACGAGCACAAGCGACATAGACGACACTCCCGGGGGATATCCCATGCACGACCGACCTCAATAGCAAGCTGATGAGAGGAAATGTGCAACTGCTCAAGACGATAGCGCTGACCGTGTGATAGGGGCTATGAGAGATAGAGCGGCAACAATGGCAAACTAGAAGGATCCAGAGAGAGGAAGTGTGTCTGGTAATAGCTCAGTCGAATACGGGAAGGTGGGAGGGAGCTCCAAGTCTGCTGCATATATCGACGGAATAAATAGCCTCGGATATATGAATGCGTACCACGAGGAAGATCCATGATAGAGATGCCCAGATGTCGTAAGAGATCAGACGCCTGCTGGTACCAGGATAGCTTGGCATGGGAATCAACTAGGACACGTAAAGAAGTAATCGTAGCAACTATGTATCTATCTGGGTGAGATGCACGAATCTCCTGAATCCGCTGAAGCAAAAGAATAAGGCGGAAAAAGCCCTCAAGGATGATCAGAGGAGTAGCAAACTCAGCACACAGGATATCAGGAGGGGTGGTAGTCTTGGCACGTATCATGCGCCCCAACATAGTGGCCTGAATGCGGGAAATGCCCGCCCAGTCCCGGAGAGAAAGTCCTGGCAACCAAATTTCTATGGTTCCTGACATGATTCATGAGCCTTTCGCCCTTACCATTATACATTTTCCATCCGAGGATATTTGCCAGATGGTCACTATTACTTATCTAGGGTATTTATATGCTGGGATCTTTCTAGATGAGTATACGAGGATCCTTCAGTCTCCTTGTGTTTCTACATATAGGTTTCCTGCAGTCCATGTTGATGCTATGGCTATATGGCATTCCTGGTTATTACATATAGCTTGGTTTCAATTTGGACCTGTTGATTGGTGCTAGTTTTTCCATATTACTGATCACCTATGGTGCCGATATCTCTATGATTATGCATGGGGCTCTCTATGTGTTCCTTGGATTGTTGCTCATTGTCAGGCTTGGCATATCCTAATGGCTTGGGTTATTGCTTCCGTTCCAGTTATTGTTTGTCCGGGTGATCTTCAGGTTCCCCGTCATTTCGGGTTGCTCTTTGTTCTGGTGTTCCAAGACCATCAGGGTACCTTGAGAGAGTTCCTTCTCCTCTCTTGGATAGTTTTTGGGGATGTTGCTGCCATATACTTCAGTGTTGCTCATATGTGCTTTGATACTCATTTCCAGATACACGTGGATATTGCTCCGATGCTTGCTACTGATGTTGCAAATCCTGTTCCTCGTTCCAGTGCATTTCTTCTATTCCTCACTTGTGCGCCTGGTGCGTACTTTGGGATTACACTTGCAACTTGTTCCGATGGGTCATCCGATTCTCCATCCGTTTTTGGTGTATACTATGATGGATTGGTATGTCCATATGCGGTCTTTCTGGATGAGTTTTTCGACTACAGTTTTTCAGTTGGGGCCTCTACTATTTCTAGATTTGTTGCTACTGTTTTCATGCATCATGTCTTTTTAGATGATGCATTGATTTCTTGGACCTTCTGGAGCTTTTGGCATGCTGCTCTTCTCGTGATATGGGCCTTGAGGGTACCGTGTGCCGTTGCTACTTCTCATTCATGGGCCTTATGGATACCTTGGGCTTTTGACCATGCTCGTGCATATTTCTCCATTTTAGCTATCCTTTGTCAGGATGATTCTTTATGCTCCATGTTTTCTGGCATATCGCTTGCTTTTTAGCCTGCTCTAAAACCTCCCTGTCCCCTAGCGTATAACTCCTCTGTCTCCGCATGAGAGCTGATGATAGACTGCATAATTGAGCCATAGAGCTTAGCCATAGTGTGGTTGATCATAAGAGTGCGATAGTTGTCTACATTTAGAGGATCACCAGTCTTAAGTATAGGGTGCAAAAGGTTAGTACACAGTCCATACTTAGAGAGTCAACATGAATGGCTTTATGGGTTCGACCATGTTTGATGGCATTTTCAATCATGGACGGAGTGAAAAGGGTGAATTTTGATGGTTGCGGTGAGAGAGAGATGGAAGGAGAGTCAATTGTATAAAGTTTTGCAGCATAGTCAATCCAAGATTCAATGGCAATAGGAGCTGGCTTACATGAGGTTTTAGAAAACATCTTCTAGAAGAAGGTGGAAGAAGAGGAGTCCAAGGAATCGATGAGTTTCTGTGCCAGAGAGAGAGAGAGAGAGAGAGAGAGAGAGAGAGAGAGAGAGAGAGAAAGAAGAAAGAAATTGTATTAATGTCTATTGGGTGCCCAAGGGCACATAAGACAAAATAAATAAGTACATATCTCGTAGGATCACTCTCCATGTCGGACAACATAAAAATCACTAGTTTAAGTGGAAAAGACAATATATATATATATATATATATATATATATAGAGAGAGAGAGAGAGAGAGAGAGAGAGAGAGAGAGAGAACCTCACATAGTCCCTCTTTGAACCCTTCAATTTATAGCATAACAGGTTAAAATATAGTTGTATAAAGTCTTATAGTACAGCGTACCAAAAAGTGAAGCAAGTTTTAGGACACCCAACTGTTACCTGCCACCATCCCACAAAACAAAACCGCACGAGTTAGTAAAGTGAGGAAGACAGGTGTCATAGCTGAGCATCAGTTGTTATCCATGTCCGAAACAAGATTCACTACTTTATCAACTTGATTGCAATTACAAATAATTCGTCCAATCTTCCCAATCATGCATTTCATAAATAGCAATACATTATGCCATTTAATCGAAACCGTATCAGGGCAGATGCCATACTGATCAGTACAAGAGCAAAAAAGAATGTATTCAGTTCACATAAAAGTATCAACACGTAGGAAGCTATCTAGCAATGCACAAGTGAAAAGAGACATGACTTTGACCGCGATGCCGGGTACTAGGGCAGATCCGTGCCATACTAGCCCCACGAACATCCTATGCAACACATTTGGGAGTCCGAGCACTTAAAGGCTTGGGCAAATCCATGCCATTCAAGTACGTCAAAAGCAAACTCTGCAAACATCCCTAGCTTACTTATACAGGGGCTGCACTTTTACTTTTGTTTTTTAAAATTTCGAACCTTGCAAAGGATAAAAAGACCACAATTAAAAAGATTTGCAAAACAAAAAGTGAAGAGGTGAATATCATACCTATGATATTGCTCACTGTTGCTTTTGAGATATCATCCACATGTATTCGCTTCCAAAAGTGTATAACGGAAGCAAGAACGTAATATCGATCTATGATAATCAAGGTATCATGTGAGCTCATTCTCTTTCCAGCATAACAAGCTAATGATACTCCTTCGATGCATACGATCATTCAATCAAACAAACCACAGCTTTCTTACCTTAGTTTGTAGTATCCTCCACCCAAACACTCTTCCACAAAGCTTTTACAGGTCTCCTCTCATCCAAGCAAAGATAGCAGCAATAGGGAAGCCAGCCAAGAGAGCAAAAGCAAGAGGGAGGAGAGAGCAAGAAGAGTGAAACTTAGGGTTGTAGTGATCTTCCCTTTTATAGAAATTCCAGTACCCTTTGGTGCACCAGGTATCAGAAGATGCTCACCGTTAGATTGAATCTCTATCATGTGCACTGATCATAGCCATTCGATGAGAACCAAATTTCCCACCAAAAGACTTAGAAGTTTTTTTTAAAACTACTTTTTTTGAGGCCATGTTTCTAAGTTAAGCATAATAAGGCATTTTCATTGGTATAGTATCATAAGGAAAAAGTCTTTTTTGTAACGTTTTGAAAAACAGATGACGTGTAGTACAAATATAGTAGAGAGAGAGAGAGAGAGAGAGAGAGAGAGAGAGAGAGAGAGAGAGAGAGAGAAGAAAGAAAGCTTTATTAATGTCTTTTCCATGCCAAAAGTCATATAAGATTAATGAAGTACATGTCAAGTGTGTGGTAACCATGGGAGCGTATAAAAACTTCTCCAAAACTGTAATAAGGAAAACATCTAGTACAGACTAGAACTAAAATAGACACGTATGCGAGAGTGTGTGTGTGCATTGTAATCATCTGTATCTATGTCAAGATGTCAAAACTGTGATGCTACTGCTACTGCTGTGCCGATGCTGTAAAAAGATGTCATGCCAGCCGCAACATGAGAAAGTACTGGAGCCTGCTGGTGTCGTCCTGTGAGCATGAGCATGTGTAGTAGTACGTCTCTGCGTAGGATGTCTGGTGATCCTGGTAGTAACGTGATGGTGGGAGGTACACTATCTCTGATCTCTATGAGCATGTGAGTGGCTATCATCCTCGTTGTTGTCATAATCCTCGTCCTCAGGCACTAAATCACGCGATCTCTGCCTAGTGAAGATTGAAGTAATCAGTGGCTGTGATGGGGTGTCTCGTATAAGTAGTATGAACATCTCGCGTACCAACAGAGCGACACATCGTGGGTCCTCATAGGCTATGAGGGAGTGTAGAGTGGTAGGCATGTCTCGAAACATGCAATGATGTCGCCCTCTGATCTCATAGTATACCGGGCATCTAAAGATAAAGTGTTCCTCAGACTCCACCTCAGCTAGAGAGCATAACTTTCAAATTCGCTCCTCTCTAGGAATACCATGGAACCTCCCCGTCTCAATAGCTAGCTAATGAGAAGACACCCTGAGCTGCCCAGTGTGAATCTGAGGCAATGTGATAGTCTCGACTCCAATGCTCGAGAAGTGTTGAAGACCATAACCTTGGTCTTCCCAATGTTCAGCCCTAGGCCCCATCTGGTGCAAAACTCATGCAAGCAATCCAACTGTCGCTATAGACCCTCTCTGGTTGGTGAGACCAATACCACATCATCAGCATAAAGGAGGATAGCAACACCACCACAATGTGTAATGACTCTCTCCAACTCATCAATATACAAGCCAAAGAGGACAAGTGAGAGGGAGCAACCCTGCTTCACCCCAATAGTGCTCCAAATGTGATCAGATATGCCACTGCTATGCCGGAAACATCCCAGGACACGCTCATAAAGTGCCATCACAGCAAGAACAATGCCGGTGGAGAGGCCACGGAGTCTCTGGATGAGCAATGAGCGAGGAACAGAATCAAAGGCTTCCTGAATTCCACAAAACAACAATAAACCCTCTCTCTCCTGTGCTTAGCCTCCTCAATCAAGGGCCGCAATGTGAAGATGTGATCTGTGGTAAAATAATCGGCTCGAAAGTCTTTGCCTTTGAGCCCACAACAGACTGAAGAATAGTACCATATAGTTTCGCCAGGACATGCCCAATCATGATGGTGCGTTAGTTACTCAGAATCATGGGATCACCATTCTTATGGATGGGGTGGATAATGTTAGTGCACCAGGATGATGGGAAACCGGAAACAACTGCGGAATTAAGAAGGGTGGCTATAGTAGGAGCGAGTAAGTCAGAGGCATTTTAAAAGAGTTCAGACTCAAGGACTTCAATATCTCTGGCCTTGTGGGACTTCATCTTCTTAATGGCTGCAAGTACCATGTCAGATGTGAAGAAGGAGAACTCAGGTGGTCGTGGAGATATAGAGATAGGTGAGTTGGTGGGGACGGTATACAAGCTAGTAGCATAATCAGTCCAGATGCGGAGGTCCTCCTGGAGGGGTGTTGGAGAGCGAGGAATGAACTCACGCCACCGAAGAAGAACTAAAAAGAAGGTCAATAAGAAGTTTCCCTTCATAATCATCATAGGAACGCTTCTTATGGCGGAGAACACGATGGTAGGAGCGTCGGGAAGATTGAAACGAATTGGAGCGTGGATACGTGAATAGGTTACTGACTGGTGAAGAGAACGGCACTCGGTATTGTATCGGTGGTGAGAAAAGCAGCCTGGGTGTCGACTGGACTGTCATGAGAAAAGGAGTGTTAAAGTGAAGCCAAGGACGACGGAACAGTGGCATGTAAATGGGATCAAATGTGTACATGGGTGCGCGGGTAATCATGGGTAGTGTAGATGAATGAGTGGGTGGAAGGTGGCCGATATCAAAGGAGAGAAATGAGTGATTAGAAAGGGTGGTGGGGGAAACGTGGAAGTTAGAGACTATGGGTACAAAGGATGGTGATCCCATGAGATAGTAGTCAACGGCACTATGTCCTCCACTATGAGGGTGGCATGTATAACTGTCTGAATGTGGCCAGCAGGGTAAGCCATTATAAATGGCTAGCTCATGTGAGTTACGAATAAAGCCACAGCTGATCTAAAGCTAAGCTATGAAAGCATCACATAAGCAAGACTTAAGCTATGAAAGCAAGAAAGAGAAAGATTAAGGAGACTAAAGAGAGAGATCAATATCATCAGCTGAATAACAAATGACACAGTTTCCCTACTTATAGCCAAGAGGAAGCCCTAAAAGGAAGCTTCCGGTGGCTAGGGCCCAACTGGGAGGGAAAATAGTGCGCCCTCCAAGAAGGCCCCCACTCTCCAGTAATATGTCCAAATGGTCTAATAATGAATAATAAGGCCAAAGGCCAACCATATAGTCTAGGTGTCACTAATGAATAATAAAAAAGGGCCCAAGGCCGGCTTATGCATAAAGTAAAGTAAATGTAAATGGACGCGGCGAATGTAATGAGCCAAGTCCATAACTCTCCCTGGCACAAAAGAAAAAGACCCAACTGCCGAAAAGAAACTGGATCAAGTAGCAGCAAGCCCTGGTGCATCAACAACTAGAGCAACATCTGATGTAGAAGAATCAACAAGTGCAGCAAGAGCACAAGCCTGATCCGCAAGTGATGGTGTATGATAAAAGACATCAATAGGCTCCCATGTGGCCTCCTCAATAGGACGGCCATCCCACTGGACCAAAAACTGAATCTGCCGGCGGCGTCGACTATGGTATAGACGAACCTGTAATATAGCAGCAGGTAAAAATGGAAATAACTCTGGAGCAGTAGAAAACTCAGCATCACAAGGAGCATCATCCTCAATAGCAGCACGTAATAAACTGACATGGAATACATTGCAGGCGCGTGTGGAAGCAGGAAGCTATAAGCGATATGTAACTGGACTAAGAACCTCCAAAATGCGATAAGGCCCATAATAACGTGGTGCAAGCTTCTCAGTAGCAGCATGGCCCTGGACAAAATGATGACGTCCAAACCGTAGGCATAGATAAACCATATCTTCAAGCTGAAGCTCAACATGGCGGCGGTGACGATCAACCGAGGTCTGATAACGCTGCTGAACATGCTGTAAATGAGAACTGGCCCGGGTAATAAGCTCTCGAGCACCAAGGTATCCAAAAAGCCCGAGAAGGTAGAACAATCCATCATAGGATACACCAAAAACGGATAGAGAATCGGATGACCCATCGAAACTGGCCGCAAGTGTAATCCCAAAGTACACACCAGGCGCACAAGTGAGGAATAGAAGAAATGCACTGGAACGAGGAACAAGATCCGCAACATCAGTAGCAAGCATCGGAGCAATATCCACGTGTAGCTGGGAATGAGTATCAAAGCACATATGAGCAACACTGAAGTATATGGCGGCAACATCCCCAAAAACTATCCAAGAGAGGAGAAGGAATTCTCTCAAGGTACCCTGATGGTCTCGGAATACCAGAACAAAGTGGCAACTCAGCATCGGAGACCAAGCGATATGGAGCAACCTGAAATGACAGGGAACCTGAAGATCACCCAGACAAACAGTAGCTGGAACGGAGGCAATAACCCAAGCCAACAGGATATGCCAAGCCTGACAATGAGCAACAATCCAAGGAACAGATAGAGAGCCACATGCATAATCACAGAGATATCCGCACCATAGGCGATCAGTAATATGGAAAAACCAGCACCAATCAACAGGTCCAAATGAAAACCAAGCTATATGTAATAACCAGGAATGCCATATATCCATAGCTGAAAATGAAGCAGTAGTGTAAGCAATAGGTCCAAATGAAATCCAAGCGATACATAATAACCAGGAATGCCAAATATCAAGAGGTAAAAAGGAATCAGTCGCATGAACCCAAAAGTGTATACCATCGGCATGGACTGCAGCAAACCTATATGTAGAAACACCAGGAGACAAAAGGATGTCCGTGTACTCATCTAGAAAGATCCCAACATATAAATACCCTAGATAAGTAATAGTGACCATCTGGCACATATCCTCGGATGAAAAATGTGTAATAGTAAGGGCCAAAGGCGCATGAATCATGTCAGGAACCGTAGAAATATCATGAGGCAGATCACAAACCTCAAGCAAAGATCCATGGAGTAAAGTGAAAGAAGATACAAACTGATCACCAATAGCGAGGGAACCATCAAACGTGGACCCATGAAGAACCCCATAGAAATCAGCAGGAACATCGACCATAACAGACTCAAGAGATGGAGATATAGAGACCAATGGAGAAGATACTGCACCAACCACCGAACCAGGAGGGCAATCGGAAGTATGCGCAAAAGCAATAGTAGAAATACCACCAAGGTATACGGCCTCAATATCAATGAAACCAGGAATTACCACTGAATACGATATCTGTGAATCAAGGCATATAGGAGCAAGGCACACAACAACAACCTGTAAATCCGAAGCAGCATCAACCTGAGGAAGAGGACCCACGGATGGTGAAAGTGAAGCAGCAACTGATGTACTTTGAATGGAAAGAAGAGCTGCATCGTCAGCCTTTGGCAGGCTACGCATAAACTGCTTCCCGGTAACCAACTGGAAGTCTCCCTGAGAATCAATGCCAACAAGTGAGTGTGTAACTACATCAAGTACAAATGTCAATGTCTGTTGTGTCAAGTCCAGTGTAACGGCTCCAAGAGATGCAAACCAATCAGCACCAAGGATAAGATCATAACGCTCCATAGGAATAATGTAAAGATCTGCCTGTCCAGAAAAATCTCCAATGCGGTATGGTAAACGCTGAAACATCTGAGAACTAGGAAAAGAATGGGAACTGGCAACCTCAACTGTGAGAGGCTGTGAAGCAGGAATAGGTGAAGCACGTATCTAACGAGTGATATAACTGCTAATAAAATAATGAGTGCTGCCAGTATCAACTAAAGCAATATACTCACGACCTGTAATACGTACATGTAACTGAATGGAGCAAGGACCAGGACGCCCTGTCCAAGTAGCATAGGCAAGTTGAGCATGGCAAGTAGTAGGAAGTAGATTAGTGGAAGGCTCAGAGGATAGGTCAGGCTCCCTCCCCTGCCGTGGAAGATGAATGTATGCCAACACAATTCCACACTCCAATCCGAAGGTGGTGTGGATGGGGCCCCGGGGTGCTCCCAACCCCGGGCACCCCAAATCCCTAGCACTGGGAGCTGCTAGGAGCGCTATCAAGAAAGTGCACTCATCCATCTCGATAAATGACTCGTCTGCCAGATTCACAGGTTGCCTGAAAGGCCCTACGCCTCTCCTCTACCTGTGTTGGAAATAGGATAGATAATAGCAGCGGAAACTTCCTACTTCCAATGCATGACTACGCCTATCAAAAATTGAACAAAGCAGTAGTGATGAAAAATCACGTTCAATCTTTAGCAACTAACTTTGAAATCGCTAGATACTAAGTGATTACGTAGCCAAACATAAAGATTGAATTTTCAGACAATTTCTATCAATTACAAAAGTAATACAGAGATTCATGCATTCTGACATATACTGAATGCAATAAGAAGATAGTATTGATTCAGAAAAACAAAATCAGATGCTAATGAGCACAAAACAATAGCGAATAGAAACCGCACACTCTAAGCTGTCTCTGAGTAACTGAGAATAAGTCTGATAATAAGCAGCTCTGCTGATAAGTAGTAGCGCAATAGCAACTCTAAAATAAATCTCTAAAAGACTAAGCTAGAATGCTCAAGAGTTTTCAAGCTTGAAAGCTGGATAGAGAGCTAACAACAATACTTTCTGATTATGAATGATCTGCTTGATGAGAGCGCAGGAAGCGTTGTGTAATAACACTCAGCCCCTTCACATTCACAATGTTGATTCAAGAATTTTGAACTTCTTCAAAAGAGATGTATGAACAACTAATTTATACTAAGCAATTAGGTCATCAAATGCGATTGCTAGTTGGCTGGTGTCCGCTAGCATTCATCCAGTTCCTTCACATTGATTGCTAATAAGCGGTGGAAATTGGCCATAAACAGTCTGTCTGCATAAATGAACTGAAACTGTCACTCTGTAGAAATGAACTAAAACTGCCACAAGTGACAGTGTCGGCTTTTTGCGAAAAACCCGACAATGCCCTAAAAACTCATTTCCTTCATATTAGGGTAACTCCACTTGCTAGAGTCATTTCCTTAACATTTGAAGCACTTTGAAAAATGCGAAAAATGCGACTCTGCATATTTACTCATATGAATTGCAGGCGACACTGATGATTACTCAAATGAATTGTTGGTACAAAATATGAACAATCATCAGAGGTGCTTGGTACGAAACATTGCAAATAGTATGGGGGGGGGGTACAAGCCAAGACACTACTGATCTTAACAAACTACAGTAACAAATTCATCTCTAGTTAACCTGTTAAGATATGCTGTACCAAAAGAGATTTATTCTTGAGCTTGAATCTAGAAAAAACAAGTTGCAATTTTATATGACGATGGCTTAATGATCTGCTGTGGTAAACTGTTTTCTGCACTGTATAGAGACAGTCCTCCGACCAGCTTATTTGGACTTTCAACAAAGTTCTAAATTCTAAATCGATCATGTCAATACTAGGAAAGGGGCTTCTATTAGTAACACTACACCATTTTGGGTGAAACAATCCAATGCATTGGCTGTGTTTGTATGATTGTATGCGGTTTATTTTTTTAAGCTTTTTTAAATGACAATTCTTCAGCGATATCAAACACTTGGTTATATTTCTAGTTGAATGTGCAACAGCGTGGGATACCTTGGGACCTTATGATTACGTACATAGATCCTAGTTGGAAAAATGCACATTCATTTCAATTTTTATCGATTGCTTTTAGTGTATCCTTAATTTTTTATAGATTGCTTTTATGTCTTCTTATTAGCATACCACTTCTCTTGTCAGCAACTTTTTTTCCAATGGCAAATGATGATGTCGTATGGACATGGGAAGGAGTTTTGGTGAGCTTTGATGTTTTATCAAACGATTATGTTGCAAATGGAAACAAAATCCTGTTCATGACTGACCAGGTGAATGCTCAACATTAGATTTTGAAAACTTTCAATCAAAGGGGAGACATGCGTTTTCCTTTATTTTGCTTTTGGTGCTAATAGTTGTCTATTTTGAAGTGGCAAGACAATTGTAGAAAAGAAAAATGTCTCAATTTTTGAGTATATGTGGAATATTACAATTGGTAACTAGTTTTCGAACCAGGACAAGGCACATATAGTGACGTCATGTTTTTAAGGTGGAAACTGGTGCTATTACCAGCTTCAAAAGTTTGATGTGAACTCTTTCTCCATCATAGCATAGTTGCCCTTTCCGGAACGGAACGCATTCCGTTTCAGAACGTGGGCAAATTGTGTTTTAAAAAAAACGTCAATGTTCAACAAAGGGCAGCAGATTATGGTGGAGCATCTTCAGCTGGTAAATATTCAAGGACTCGCTAAAGGCAAAACTTCAGATAGTCATGAATTCTGGTAATCACTTGATTAGATTCCTGAACTCACTCAGTCCTTTTTATCGGACAATGATGGCCAAGAACCAAAAGATAAAACAGGAGGCAGTGGAGCAGCGAAGGCAGATCGGATTGGGGGACCATCTTATCAATCAAGAACATTAAAGGCAAACAGGATCAAGGGGGTTGCAGACATGATGCGGAAGCCTTAGATAGCCTGGGATACTCATGTTTATGAGTTTGAGCATGGTGGTAAGCTTCATTCCATCCGTGGTGAGCGGGATGTGTCCAGGACCACTGGTCTCATCTATGCAGTTGCGTAAGGTAAGTTGTGAAAGTATGTATGTTTATTTTCTGGTGGATATGACTACTAGTACTAGTGAGAGTAGCATGTGGCAGGTGCAAGACAATACTTCAGCTAACCTAGACTGTGAAATTAGGAGTCAGTTTGCAGATGTGTTTTTAGATGATTTGCCATTTGCATTACCGCCTAATAGGAATGTTGAACATAAGATTGAGCTTATTCTCGGATCCTGTCCTGTAAATAGACCACCTTATAGAAATGAGTTTGAGAGAGGAAGAGGAGGTGAGGAAGATGCTAGAGGACTATCTTGCACATGGGCAGATTAGTCCTAGCTTCTCACCTTTTGCCTCGCCGATCATTATAGTAAAGAGGACAAATCTTGGCATATGTGTGTGGATTATCTTTAATAAGATTACTATCAAGCATCGATATTGTTATGAACAGATTCACAGGTATTAGTATCAATGATGCATAAAAAACAGCAAAAGGCATTCACATAGCATTCTCCAACTAAGAAACTGTATGAAAATCAATGGCCGATGATAGGCAGATCTCCAAAATAGTACAACTCCCCTACAAGAAGCCCAGGACTCAAATGATCAAAACTAGCAAATGACCAGCCTTAGTGGCTACTTATAGTGGACAAACCCTACCTCCCTTCATATTGATTTGGAGGGAAAGTGAAATTCAAAAATTAGGGCAAAACATAGAAAACCATGTAAAATAGTATTCCTAGGCCCGTCACGTGTAAATATAAACTGTGTGTCCACAAATACTGTCAAAAGTAGAGAAGTATGGACTATAATGCGTGTCCATAACACTCCCCCGTTCTAAAACATTGCCTTCAATGTGGGCTATAAAATTTTAACTACTAGGGCTACTTTAGTACCGCTGTATCGCCATCTTCTTTCCTGGGTTATATCATGAGGCAGATCACAAACCTCAAGCAGAGATCCATGGAGTAAAGCTAAAGAGGATACAACCTGATCACCAATAGTGAGGGAACCATCAACCATGGAACCGCGAAAAACCCCAGAGAAATCAGCAGGAACATTGGCCATAACGGAATCAAGGGAAGGAGATATAGAGACCATTGTAAAAGGTACTGCACCAACCACCGAACCAAGAGGGATATCTGAAGTATGCGGAGGAGCAATAGTAGAAAGACCATCAAGGTATGCGGCATCAATATCAATAAAACTGGGAATGACCACTGAACATGATATCTATGAATCAAGACATATAGGCACAAGGCACTCAGTAGCACCTTGTAGATCTGGAGCAACATCAGCCTATAAAGCTAGAGCAACGCTATGTGTATCCCTCTCGATCTGAACGTGGATCACTATACAAGAAGACTCAATAGGTATCGATATGTGTGACTCAATCTCAATAGAACTATGTGACGCGACAATAGGACTATGTGACTCTATCACTATCTCAGGACTATGTGAAGACTCAACCTCACATGCAGAAGGTAACGCAGAAAGAGCGGTAGCAAATAGAAGATCTTCTAAAAATATGCCCCATATTAGAGTAGGATGAGTGCGACGATAGATGGAAAACCAAACTTTTGCATGGCCATCTAACCACAAAGAAGCCATCATGATTTTCATAACATCTGAACATGAATAAGTGAAAAAATAATCCTCAAAATTATTCACCCAGTCGGTGAATTTGACAATGCCACAAGATGTAGAGGAAAATCCGAAATACTTAGGAAAAGAGAAATGTGTCATCATTTTGTCGTTTATTTATTTTTTAACAAAACGGAAAACTAATAAAGAAAATGGAATCAAAACGGGAAAATGTAAAGTGTAACGAACAGGAAATGTGACGAATGATCCAATGGTAGCAGAAAGCCAACAAACAATAGGTGGTGAGGGGCTGCTGAAAAGTGAGTGAAGTAAGGCGTTGGCCAGCCAATAGCTGGATGTGTAAAACCTGGAAAATTGGCTGTTGAATGTGGGGCAGTAGGGCATTGGACAGCCACAATGAAAATTCGCAAATGGGCTGAAGGTGGTGAAGTACATGAAACCTGGACCAATAGTCTTGTCTCAGCCTAGCACCCTCATGCATATGATTATTTTGAACTTCTATCGCGAAAAAGGATGAAAAAGATGAGTTTTTCCAAAAACCAAAAATTAGGGTTTCTAAAAAACGGCCAGCAAAAAAAAATTACATTATCACGGGTGCCGACTTGCTACGACACCAATGCAACTAACAAAACTTAAGTCCGATCACAAACAAAGAAGTTATGACAATAAATGTGAAAAAAAAATAAAGAGAGAAAACGGCTAGAGAGAGAAAAACGGCCAGCCAAAAAATGAAGATCCAACTAGAGTGTTATTTCCATTCCATTTTGTAGTTTCTGTTTTCCATCGCATTTTTCATTTTGTCTTTTATTATTTGTTATTAGTTTCCGTTCCATTTGCGTTTCGATTCCATAATTCATTTTCGTCGTCGATTTCATTTTTCACTTTTTCTTCGTTTTCTACGCTCCACAATAAAAAATAAAAAAAACCACCCAAATTATTTGGATCATTGGGTTACCTATTCTTTTCCGGTACTTTTTTTAATTTTTTATCATGACTTCTAATTTTCGGTCTCTATCCCCTTTAGATTATCTTTTTGTTTTTAATAGTGATATACCATCTGAACATATGTTCGACAAATGGCTCACACATCTTCAGTATTACTTTGATACTTCTCGGCCAACTTGTCCAGGTCCTAATAAGATTCTTAATGCAATTTTTCTCTTAAAGGGTTCTGCTAGGTCGAAGTGGTTTGACTATGTCCATTCTCATCCACCTATCTCTGAGTGGCATGACTTTCTACCAATACTTTGCCTTCTTATATTTTTCGATGATAATTCTGTAACTGTTTCTCCTATCGCTCTTATGAGTGGTATTATAGGTCTTGAGAGTTCTACTCCTTCTGATTCCTCTGAGGTTCCATTTTCTTGTGCAGGACAAACAGAGATAGAGTCACACATTTCTAGCGATTCACATGAGGTTGATTCACACATTGCTAGCGATACACATGAGGATGATTCTATATCACAAGGTGTGAGCGATTTGCTTGATTTACTTGAGATAGTTATTGATCTACCTGAGCTCGTCATTGTATCCCATAGTGAGTCAGAGTCACATATACAGGTTCCTACTAATGCTGATTCTTCACATATACAAGTTGCGGGTGATGCCGTTGCATGCTTTGATGGTGCTACCGATGTCGTTGCATGCTATGATATTGTTCCATGCTTTGATACTGATATAGTATGCTTTGCTACTATTGCCGATGGTGTTGCATGCTTTGATATTGTTGTTGAGTACTTTGATGCTACTCATGTTCCTGAGCGCCATGCTATAGATGTTGTCGCCTATGCTCCTTATTTTGATATTATTCATGGGTCTACGGTTGCTCTTTCAAATGCTTTGGCTATCATGTTGGTCAGTATCATTCACTTGCTGGTATTGATTCCTAGGGTGACTATCAGTTGGTTACCGGGAAGCAGTTTATGCGTAGCCTACCAAAGGCTCAGGATGCAGCTCTTCTTTCCATTCAGAGTACATCAGTTGCTACTTCACTTTCACCATCCGTGGGTCCTCTTCCTTAGGTTGATGCTGCTCCAGATTTACAGGTTGTTGCTGTGTGCCTTGTGCCTATATGCCTTGATTCACAGATATTGTATTCAGTGGTCATTCCTGGTTTCATTGATATTGAGGCCGTATATCTTGGTGGTATTTCTACTATTGCTTTTGCGTACCTCAGATAGTCCTCCTGGTTCGGTGGTTGGTGCAGTATCTTCTTCATTGGTCTCTATATCTCCATCTCTTGAGTCCGTTATGGCCGGTGTTCCTGCTGATTTCTATGGGGTTCTTCACGGGTCCACGTTTGATGGTTCCCTCGCTATTGGTGATCAGGTTGTATCTTCTTTCACTTTACTCCATGGATCTCTGCTTGAGGTTTTTGATCTGCCTCATGATATTTCTACGGTTCCTTACATGATTCATGCACCTTTGGCCCTTACCGTTACACATTTTCCATCCGAGGATATTTGCCAGATGGTCACTATTACTTATCTAGGGTATTTATATGCTGGGATCTTTCTAGATGAGTATACGGGCATCCTTCAGTCTCCTTGTGTTTCTACATATAGGTTTGTTGCAATCCATGCCGATGCTATGGATATATGGCATTCCTGGTTATTACGTAAAGCTTGGTTTCCATTTGGACCTATTGATTGGTGCTGGTTTTTCAATGTTACTGATCGCCTATGATGCGGATATCTCTATGATTATGCATGTGGCTCTCTATCTGTTACTTGGATTGTTGCTTAGTGTCAGGCTTGGCATATCCAGATGGCTTGGGTTATTGCCTCCGTTCCAGCTACTGTTTGTCCATGTGATCTTCAGGTTCCCCGTCATTTCAGGTTGCTCCATATCGCTTGGTCTCCGATGCTGAGTTGCCACTTTGTTCTGGTTTCGAGACCATCAGAGTACCTTGAGAGAGTTCCTTCTCCTCTCTTGGATAGTTTTTGGGGATGTTGCCGCCATATACTTCAATATTGCTCATATGTACTTTGATACTCATTCCCAGCTACACGTGGATATTGCTCTGATGCTTGCTATTGATGTTGGGGATCCTGTTCCTCGTTCCAGTGCATTTCTTCTATTCCTCACTTGTGCGCCTGGTGTGTACTTTGGGATTACACTTGTGGCCAGTTCCGATGGGTCATTCGATTCTCATCCGATTCTCCAACCGTTTTTGATGTATCCTATGATGGATTGGTATGTCCATATGAGGTCTTTCTAGATGAGTTTTTCGGCTACAGTTTTTCAGTTGGGGCCTCTACTATTTCTAGATTTGTTGCTATTGTTTTTATGCATCATGTCTTTTATGCATTGATTTCTTGGACCTTCTGGAGCTTTTGGCATGCTGCTCTTCTCATGATAGGGGTCTTGAAGATACCGTGTGCCATTGCTATTTCTCATTCATGGGCCTTATAGATACCTTGGGCTTTTGACCATGCTGGTGCACATTTCTCCATTTTAGCTATCCTTTGTCAGGATGATCTCTTTATGCTCCATGTTTCCTAGCATATCGCTTGCTTTTCCATGCTATTACAATGTGCCTGGCATCCTGCTTCTGTTCCTACTCCTTGGTGCTGGTCTTCCGATGCTGCTATCTTTTCTTTGGGCACCTATATCACTGAGTTTGCACATATGGTTGATGGTTACGTGTATGATGTGGCTATTCGTGATGAGTGTCCATCTCTTTTCCAGTTTCCTTATTGGCTTCCTTGCTGATGCAGTTCTACCTTCTCGGGCTTTTTGGATACCTTGGTATGATGTCCCTATCTTTTGGGCTGATCCTCTACTATCTTGGGCATTACGGATACCTTGGCATTCTTGGTTGCTGCTTGATCTTCTTCTGGTTCCTTGGCATTCCTGGTTGTTCCATATTGCTTGGTTTCAGATGACGCGGCCGAGATGTTCTCTTTGTCGCCATGATGTTGATCCTGAGTTGTTCCCTTTCTTACCAGCTACGATTCACCAGGTTCGCCTTCACCATAGTCGACGTTGTCGGCAGATTCAGTTTTTGGTCCAGTTGGATGGTCGTCCTATTGAGGAGGCCACATGGGAGCCTATTGATGTCTTTTACCATACACCATCACTTGTGGATCAGGATCGTGCTCTTGCTGCACTTGTTCTACATCAGATGCTGCTCTAGTTGTTGATGCACCAGGGCTTGCTACTATTTGATCCAGTTTCTTTTTCGCAGTTGGGTTTTTTTTTGTGTCGGGGAGAGTTATGGACTGGGCTCATTACGTTCGCCACGTCCATTTACATTTACTTTACTTTATGCATAAGCAAGCCTTGGGCCCTTTTTTATTCATTATTGACACTTAAACTATATGGTTGGCCTTGGGCCTTATTATTAATTATTGGGCCATTTGGACATATTACTGGAGAGTGGGGCCTTCTTGGAGGGCGCACTATTATCCCTCCCAGTTGGGCCCTAGCCACCGGAAGCTTCCTTTTAGGGCTTCCTCTAGGCTATAAGTAGGGAAATTGTGTCATTTGTTATTCAGCTGATGATATTGATCTCTCTTTAGTCTCCTTAATCTCTCTTTTTCCTGCTTTCTAGGGTTAAGTCTTGCTTATGTGCTGCTTTCATAGCTTAAGTCTTGCTTATGTGATGCTTTTATAGCTTAGCTAGATCAGCTGTGGCTCTATTCGTAATACCTTTGAGTCCCACGGAGATAGGGGAATGAAGCTTAAAGCCGTACAAGAGCATAAAAGGACTAAAACTAGTGGCAGAATGCTTCATACTATTGTATGCAAACTCAACCATTGGGAGGTACTTTTCCCAATCTGATTGTCGCTTGGAAACATATGCGCGAAGCATATCTTCCATTGACTGGTTGAAACGTTCGGTCTGGCCATCGGTTTCTGGGTGATCCGTAGACGAAAGACTTAAAGTAGTTTTTTAGTCTTCAAAGACTGCCTGCCAGAACCTTCCAGTGAACTTGGAATCACGATCACTAACAATATCGTTCGGCAAACCATACAACCTGAACAACTTTCAACGAAGAGCTGAGCAAGTTTCAAAGCTTTGACAATAGTTTTTGTTGGAATAAATTGTGCGATTTTGGTAAGCCTGTCAACTACTACCCAAATGGCATCATGACCCTTCCCAGACTTGGGAAGTCCAACCACAAAATCCATGGAAATACTTTCTCACTTCTTACTGGGAATTTCCAACGGATGTAACAGGCCAGCTGCTTGAGTCTTTCCGTTTTATTAACTTGGCACTATTCACACTTTTGAACATATGCCTCCACATGACCTTTCATTTTTGGCCAATAAAATTCTCTTTTAACAAGGTCAAGTGTCCTCTGTATACCAGGGTATCCCGTGCTGGGGCTATCGTGGCACTCGTGCAGGATTTGGGCCTTAATGTCCGCGATATCTGGCACACAAACTTTTTCTCTACGAAAAAGTAAACCACTCCTAATGGAATATTCATCTTTGACTCATCGGTAATTCCACACATTACAAAGGATTTTTCCCATTTTTGTGGCCAATTTTCCACTACATTTGTGGTTTTTACAGCTACTGCACCTGTAAACTTTGAAGGTTTCAAGTCCTTAATGGATGGCAACTTGCCCTTCCTGCCAAGATCTGCATCTCTTTTAGTTGAACCAGGCTCACCACCCAAATTCCCTGTACCATGACTCTTTCGGGTGCATGGCCAGGCTTCAATTGCTCTAAGATCTGCTTTACCATCAGCTCCATGCCATGAACTTTGGCAAAAAGTGCATCGATCCTTTGAGAATCATGTGTAGTATCACTAGAAGATGCCATAGCAAAAAATAGCCAAAAAAGACGAAGCAACTTGCAAAATTATGCAAAATCCAGCAACTAAAGCACTTGAAACAAACCACAATTAAGCCTTTTTCACCCGAAACAAGCTACACAGAGGAACTGCCCTGAATTCCTAAAATAACTAGATAGAATAGATCCTTTACAGCCGAAGTCTGGCAACCCACAAACTCTTTTTCTTGAAAAACCAGTAAACAAGGGTTGACAATCTTCAGATTAAGAGGAAAACACAAAATAGGGATTGATAGGCTCTACTCCACCAGCGACCTACCACTAGAAGACTATAGCAACTGTCAGATTCGAAAAGTACTGAGAATTGACAAAGTTAAAACACTTTTACAAATCTAAGGAAGGCTGATTTTTACAAAAGAAAGGAGAAAAAACAGGCTAGACAACAATAGATGCTCAAAGGCTGCCCAAGGACCAGCAATCCACCATAGAGCTCCAATCTGTAAGATTCAGGGCTCTCAAATGCTCAGAAATACTCCTGTAGAAGGGCGCTGGCCCACCTAGCATCCAATAAACCCTAATTCAATATGAATGTGATGCCAAACCCCACACAATCCTGGAAAGGAACTGCTCTGATACCAAATATCACAAAGCTATCTCAATTCAACTCAAAGCACACCAAAGTAGGCACCAAATATCCACTTTATTGATTTCTCTTGAAAGTAAATGACAAGTTTCAAACGTAAACACATAAGAGCACTGCTACTAAGTCTCCTCCCAGCCACCTGCTGCATAGACTATGATGAGGAATGCCTCTCTCTAGACTCACTTATACATAATCCTCAAGCACCCACTTAACCCTGATCCTTTCCTAACATCGACACATAGCCAGCCCCATGCACAATCGACACTTGCCACTTGGCAGTACCCCGATACATTGGCAAGCGTGTAGGAGGATCGTCCCGTGTCACTCATGGACCAAGTGTCCCAAATGAGCATATGACATGTCCCGTTGACCGGTCAACTCTCCTACTTTTCAGGAGATCAGTGTAGCAGCCTCTAAATTAAGACCCAGTACCCTATACCAAATATAAGCAGGACAACAAGTTACCAAAAACTTGCTATTTACATTTTTTCTTACAAAACATTTACAAGTCCGACGTGTTCACACTGAGGCATGAATATAAGTACATGACAACTAGAGCTATTTTTGTACCAGTGATCGTCGTCGTATTTGCATGGCATGTAATTTGTGCTAATGGTGTTAGTGCAGGAGCCCAATCCCCTACAACAATAGAAACCCGCTTCTAGTATGATAGAACTTATGCAATATTTGAGCATAGAGAATTTTCATTCCATTCGTAGTAGGAATAAGACCATGCTAGTTGGTAATCAATGGAGTATTTAGAGCATCTAGTCATTATCATTAAAACTAACTGGAGTATCAATAGCAGGAGCATTGGGACCATCAATAGTAAGTACATCAGCATCAGGATACAAAATCAAAAGGTATATCAGCAATAGGAAGATTGGCTGTAGAATGTTTTTGGGCAGTACCTTGAAGAGTGCAAGCCTATTCTTGTAACAAAGGTGTGTGTACAAAAACATCAAAAGACTCCCAATTAGCTTTATCAATAGGCCGACCATCTCATTGGATGAGGAATTGGACAAGGTGATGACGACAACGCCGAAGAATGACCCAAAACTGCAAAGCAGCAGCAAATAAAAAAGGAAACATCAAAGGAAAAGCAGGATTGTAAGGTTCATTGGGGAGAAAAAAAAGACTGATGCACATTGACATGAAAAATATTACAAGCATGAGTAGTGGCAGGAAGCTATAAACTAGATGTGACATGACTAAGATTTTCCATAATCTAAAAAGGACCATAATAATGCAGACAACTTGTTAGTAAGAGACTGGGCTAAGGAAAGATGTGGGCAACAGAGTGATCCGTAGAAAACTTAAAAAATGACCTGTAGCGATTAGCCAAAGATTTATATTGATGATGGACACATGCCAAATGATGTTGTGCTTGCACAACATTATTATGAGAGTTAGCAAGAAAATATAATAAAGGCAACGGAACATTATCAAGCGATGGTGGTATATATGGTAGAACAGTTGAACATCCAGGAGAAAAGGAGACACACCTATGAAACTGCCAACAGAATTGTTTTAAATGTACTCTGCATGATCCCAATCACCAAAAAATGAGACAAAGTTACATAAATAATCTTCTAAAATGCAGTTTAAAATCATTGATTGACCATCAATAGATGGATGATAAGTAGTACCCATAAGAATTCTAGCATCCAAAATGCACATAAGTTCTTTCCAAAAGCCCAAAATAAAATGAGGATCACGATTAGTAAGAATGGAACGTGGAGGGCCATGTAAGCAAAAAAGCCCTAACAAGAAAATGCAAGCACGTTGTTTGGATATAATAGTAAACTTGACGGGAAGAAGGTGATTCGAACGTAATCAACCACAACAAGACAAGTGTCATGGCCACGTTGTGTGTAGGAAGCAACTGTCTGACTAATAAAGAACGAGGACTACTAGAATCGACAAGTGCAATGAACTCATAGCCAATAATATGTACAAGCAAATGAATGTGACGAGAACCAAGAGTCCTGAACCAAGTGGCATAGCCCAAGTGAGCTAAACACTCAGCAGAATCATCAGGAATGGAGGGTTAACAATCTTCTCAACAAGGAAAGGGAAGAATTGTTTGGATCAAATACCTTAGTAGTAACAGGTGAGAGTAGTAATTCTGTAAGTACTCATTTAGGTGAATGTAGCAATCAAAATAGTGCGCCAATTTCATTTAGTTAGTCCCAAAAAACTCCAAGAGATGAGGATGATTACATTGGTAGTGATGATGATGGTGATGGGGATAAGGATAAAAAGCCGAATCCACCTAGAAATGTTTTTGATAATGAAAATTTGAATCGGCCTGTGATAGTGATATTTAGAAAAAGAGTCAGACAATTTAATTGTGATAATGGGCAGCTTGTTCTACAAGATTTGGAAAATGATTCTTTGTTCTTTCCAAAGATACGATAAGAAGTCAAAGGACAATCGAAAGATCACTATACGTTGTGGCATAGCAGGTGGAGTGTGGCCACTTACGATTAATCGGCTAGACAAACAAAGCGAAGGTTCATAGAATGAATTTCATCTTGTAAAGAAAATCGCTTAAATAAAAACATTAGGAGGAGCAAAAGGGTACAAATTGGAGGAATAGGAGGAGACACAGGAGAAGACTAAGAAAGAAGAGGTGACGACATAAGAGGGGCAACATAATGGGAAATAGGAGGATGAGAAAAAGGGCAAGACTAAAATGAAGGTTGCTAATCAATGTACTTATGTTGTAAGTACAAGTGACACAGCACGATCTAAAGAAATGATTGAACATCAAATTGTGAAGCACCACATAAACTAGATAAAATGATTGATAACCTTAGTAAGCGGAATATCACAGAAAACATAACATTACCTACCAAACTATTCGTCATAGTCTAAAAGTGTACCTGTTTGTTTGAGCTGCCAATAGAGATCAGGTTGAGACTAAAGCCACATGGGGTTGACCATAGAAAAGTGTGCCCAATCAGTTGAAGTAGCAAGGAGAGTCTGATGTGTACGCGACCAATTCAAAGCTCGTCCAAAAACATGACGGGTAGCAAGTTGAATCTATTAGTCAGGTATATGAGGGGCTAACTTGAAACTAGGTTTCTAGCTAAAAGAACCAATTTTGAAGTTCCACATCATTGGAAGGTCCAGAATAGATTGATGAAGAAACCTTGTCACAAAGATCACCACAAGATCGTGGATAAGGCAACTTTCATGATAGATGAAGGATCAGGAGTGGAAGGTCTAGGAGTATGGGTGGAAATTGGAGGAGGATGGAGGGAAATGGATTTGTTGAGATCATACAAAGTGGATAGTTGGGTTTGAAGACCGTTCAACAAGGTGGTATGGCGTTGGAAGTTAGAACATGATTTTATGATCAAGATCATTGCGGGAGGATGGAGACTCCGAATGAGTAGGAGCCATGATGGAGGTTAGGGCAAGAGAGAAAATATCGTGTAGGGTAGTGATGAGTAGGGGAGAGAAAATAGTATGGGCAGTGATGGTAGGCAGGAGAGCAAAATTAGGGATGGGAGGAGAAAGAAAATGAGCAAGAAAGAGGGTGGTGTGGGTAGGCAAGAGAAAAAAATGGCCACAGAGAAAATGGCTAGAGAGAAGAATGGCTAGAGAGAAAGAAAGAAAGAAAGCTCTATTAATGTCTTTTGGGCACCCGGGGGTGCATAAGACCAAAAAGAAAATATGTACAAGCAACAGCGGGAGGATAAGCCCACAACTCGGGCCAGGTATAACAAAAGAACTACAAAAAAAGTACCAATGCCCACAATCCGGGCAAGGTGGAGAATAAGTACATATCAGCGAAAGTAAGTGTGACGTGTCCACTAAGTGGAGTGTATAGTGGGCCCTGATGGAGGCAAGTGTCGACTACATCTGAGCTTTTTCCGCGGTGGCACAGGGATAGAAATCTCAAAAGCATCTCACGAACAAGAAGTCCCAAGCAACGAGCATCAAGATAGGAGACAAAACTGCGAAGTGTATGCGGGCCATCGTGAAAGAGACAATAATACCTCCCCCGTATCTCATAATACAACGAACATCTGAGGAGGAAATGGGCTTCATCTTCCACCTCCTGCAACGAGCACAAGCGACATAGACGACGCTCCTGGGGGATATCCCATGCACGACCGGCCTCAACAGCAAGTTGATGAGAGGAAATGCGCAACTGCCCAAGCCGATAGCGTAGGCCGTGTGATAGGGGCTGTGAGAGATAGAGCAGCAACAATGGCAAACCAGAAGGATCCAGAGAGAGGAAGTGTGTCTGGTAATAGCTCAGTCGATTGCGGGAAGGTAGGAGGGAGCTCCAAGTGTGTCTGGTAATAGCTCAGTCCATTGCGGGAAGGTAGGAGGGAGCTCCAAGTCTGCTGCATATGTCGACGGAATAAATAGCCTCGGATATATGAATGCGTACCACGAGGCAGATCCATGATAGAGAAATGGTTTAATAGAAAATAGCTCAAGAGAGAAAAATGGCTAGAGAGTGTATAGAGAAAACGGCTGGAGAGAATAAATTGGCCAAAGAGAGTGTCTAGATAGAGAAAAAATCAATTTCTTTCCCATCGCTTAATAGAACCCATCTACAAAGACAACATATAAGCTAATTGATCAATCTCCCACGAAGAATGGCTAACTAGCATCACACGAAGTCAGAAGACAATAAGTTCTCTCACAAAGAGCCCAAGCAATACCAATCAATAATCTATTGAATGAATGTACAAGTGCCCTATATATACCCCACTAATGAACCCTTATGTAGGAATTCAAAAATGAAGGGAGGCAAAGAATATGGAGGGAAATTAGTGCACCCTACTAAGGTCCCCCACTCCACATATGACTCAATGAATAAAGGCACTTGGCCAGTGAATGTTAGAAATAAGGCCCAAGGCAGTTATAAGCATAAAAAAGGCTTGGGGGCTTGTACATGAATAATATAAATTGTGTAACTAGGAACAAAAGTATAAACAACAGTAAATGTAAAAAGGGCTGCGGAATGTATGCAGAGTAGCCAAGGAAGCCTGTAGCCTGTAGTCCATAACTTATGTACTGCAATATGTTTAAAGCGCGACAAAGCCTAGAGATGTAGATGGCCAGCTTAGAATCCAAATTGTTATGCCATAGACATAGCCTCAACTATTGCTGCAATCACCTCAACTTTGTTGTCATATTAGGCTTCCCTACCTCATGGTGCAGTAACTTTTTACATCTCATACACAAGGCGGTGGCTGCCCTAAGAAACCAAAAAAAATTTGTACTATCATTATTGGGCATGATATAGACAACCTATATTGGATCATACTTTATATATCAATGAGCATTGAGGCAAAAATCAAAAGTTATGGACTGTTGAGTCCATAGACGATGTGTGTTACAGGGCCTATGTTCATCTACGACTGGGTTATATTTATGTACGGGGCCAATATTGATTTGTTGGTCACAAGCCATTTTTTAAATTCTTGTATGGAGGTTTCTTTTTTGCATTGTTTTTGGCATTGGCCAAAGGGCCAACTATACTATTCTTGGTTCTGAAATGTGGGTCCTACTAGGCAGGGTGCACAAACGTCCTGGAGGAGGATAGAGATCAGTATATCACCAAGTTTGCAACTTTGTCCACCATCTTGAAAGATAACCTCTAACTCATCAATGTATAGACCGAAAAGTGTGGGAGAGAGGGAGCAACCTTGCTTCACACCAATAATATTCGGTACCATCTTTGGTAGATTGTTTGTTGTTATGAACATGCCAAGCATCATCTCATAGAGCACCATAACTACCAAATAGTTTTAAATGAGAGTTGGAGGTCTGGTAGTCTCTCAATAAGGTTTCTGGAATAGAGTCCAAAGCTCATCTAAAATCCAAAAAGCAATAATATAACTTCTCCTTCCAAGATGGACCTGAGATTGAAGATGTGGTCTGACGTAGAGTGCTTCGCTCTAAAGCCTACCTATCCTAGTGCACGAAATACCTAACTTTTATCATGGATTTCAACTTCAAAGTACTAAGATATTGGCCAATTTAACACAAATTTCAATACATGCAATTGTATAGGAGAGCTCAAAATTTTGATGTCCAACAGTCAGCAATCTACATATATAAAAATTTTAACAAAAGCATTTTACTTAGTAGCCTTTTCCCTTAACTGTTTTGTGGTACTTTGTATGGATAACAAGTGAAATATTGTGACAAGAAGGTGGCGGTTAATGCATAGCTAGTAACAACTAGTTGCTATAAATAACTAATTAACAAAGATTGAAAAAGCACTACTATGTGTTCACATGGATGCACTCATCAAAATTTCTGGAAAGTTCACTGGAGCTTATAATTTAGAATCTATGGGCCCTCACAAGGTTATTAATTACACTTATGGCCTAGTTTGGAATAACGAGGCATAACCAATAATCTCGCTTATTGGAGTACCGTGTATCCAAGTCTAGGATTATGCCAAAACCTATATGCAAGATGACGTGGACGTAACATTCTTCCACCCTTGAATTGCTTTTGTCCTTAAAAGCGAAACTTAGGGAAGTTCTTCTTTATGCTTTCATTCTCTCCCACAAATCATCGTCCTTAGTCCGACCTTTCCACCTAATCAAGCACTCATAGATAGAACGATTTCTCAATTGTCTATCTCTGGTTTTGAGTACTCTCTCAAGTTCCAAAGGTACACTAAGCGATAAATCTTCTAAATGGGATAAATCCTCATCAGATCCAATTGTATCACCTTCATGTAAACTTAATTTTAACCAGTTTACATGAATAGATTTTCCTTGAAGATGTAGTTTGTAAGCTAAAGAACCAATTTTCCGTACAATCCTAAATGGTTCACAATATCAGGTAGACAATTCATAATGCTTGCCTGTACGTAAAGTCCTAGGATCTTTTGGAATTCTAAGATATATCCAGTCATCAACTTTAAAATCTCTCTTAAGATCGGCATAGTGCTTACCTTTGTCTTGAACACTATGGATACTAACCTTCGCCACTTGCAACATTTCTTGCATATCATGTAGGAAATCTGCAGCCTTTTGGATCTTAACAAATTTTGACTCCACATTAACCGGAGATCTAGGTTGAAAACCGTACATCAGCATAAACGGACTGTAACCTGTAGCAGAATGTCTTCTATTATTGTATGCAAACTCAATCAAAGGAATGTAATCTTCCCAACGAGATTGCCTGTGAGAAACATATGTCCTCAACATATCTTCCATGGTCTGATTAGTCCTTCTGTCTGCCCATCTAATTAAGGATGATCAATAAAACTAAAACTAGAGGAAGTTTTCAGTTTATGGAATCTTGCTGACCAGAAGTGACCTGTGAACTTACGATCTCTATCACTAACAATGTCACTCGGTAGTCCATACAACCGAAATAATCTTTGAACAAAGATCTGGACTAGTTCGAAAGCCTTAATAATTGACTTAATTGGTATGAGCGCAACTAGCTTAGTTAACCTATCCACAACAACCCAAATATAATCATTTTGCCATTGGGTCTTTGGAAGTTCAACTACAAAGTCCATTTTTATACTCTCCCATCTCTTATTAGGGATATTCAATGGATGCAACAAACCACCACCTTTAAGGCGCTCAGCCTTAGCTAGTTGATTGAGCTTGCATTTAATCATGTATGACTCGACATATGGCTTGAGTTTAGGCCAATGAAACTCTGTTTTGAACAAGTCAAGAGTCTTGTGTGTACTGGGATGTCCTGCACAAGGTATGTCATGACATTCTCATCTCAACACTGCCCTCATTTCTTTCGGTCCGAACGATATTCCGAATACAACCAAAATGAGAATCACTTTCATACCGTCCTTTGAACGAAAAAAATTGATTTGTAGAAATCTGAGTGAAAGACAATTCGTTCAGTACACCAATCCAATTGAGAGCATCCGCAACTTGATTAGAGCTGCCTTTTATATAACGGATTTCATGATCAAATTCTTGCATCAATTCGGCCCATCGGGCTTTCCTACCCCGAAGGTCATGTTGATTACAAAAGTACCTAAGAGGCTGGTGATCCATAGACACTCTAAACTTACTACCATACAATAGGTGTCTCCAGGTCTTAAGTGCATGGATAATTGCAAATAATTCCTTTTCTTGCATTGTATAACGTAAGTGAGGACCGGTGAATTTCTTGCTTTGAAACACTAGTGGCTTATCATTCTGTAATAAAACTGCTCCAATTGCAGTATGACTTGCATCAGTTCTCATGACGTACGGTTGATCTAGATTTGAAATCTGTAAAACAGGAGCCGAAACAATCAAGGCTTTAAGTTTCTCAAAACTCTGATTCAAACTTCAATTCCTCATTCCATACAACAGGCAGACTAGGTTGATTTCTCTTTTACTTTTTGTTAACAATCCCTTTTGTTAGATTACTTCTTGTTAACAATCCTCAATACATCTTCGAAAGAAAACCGTAAATTTTAAAAAGGATTCAACTTGCTTAACAGTATAGGGGATTGGCCAATCAACAACTATCTTGATTTTATCCTCGTCAATCTTGATCCTATAAGCAGTGATCTTATGATCGAGATAAACTAGCTCATGCTTAAAGAATTCACATTTGGATTCCTTAGCATAGAGTAACTCCTGTCGGAGCTTCATCAAGACAATTTTGACATGTTCTATGTGTTCCTCGAAGGTCTTACTATACACGAGAATATCATCTAGAAACACTACCAATAACTTTGCCAAATATGGATGATACAAATCGTTCATCATTTGTTGGAGCGTTTGTTAACCCAAAAGGCAACATTAAGAACTCATAATGGCCAAATCTGGTACAAAATCCAGTCTTTTGCACATCTTCTAACTTAATTCTTATCTGATGGTACCCTGTTCTGAGATCAATCTTAGTGAAGTATTTAGCTCCAACTAAGCGATCTACAAGGTCGTCCATCCTAGGTATTGGATATTTATTCTTAATAGTCATTTTATTTAACCCTTGTAATCCACACACATTTGGAGACCTCCATCCTTCGTCGCTTTCAGAAGAACAAGAACACCCCAAGGTGAAATATTGGGCTAGATATGTCCCATCCTCAGATAGTTTTCCATTTGGTTTGAAATCTTTATCTCCTCTTTCTGAGAGAACTTATAAGGTTGCCTAGAGATAGGTTGACTTCCTGGAATTAACTCTATCATGTGGTCTACTGACCTAGATGATGGTATACCATGAGGTAACTCTGTTGGAAATTCATCTTTAAATTCACTTATGATCTGATTTTTCATTGCTTGTTCATGATCTAAATCTACTAAGTTTAGAATTGCTGAAAATTCACCACTATTAGATACACATCAGAAAAATCCACAATAGGAATTGCAAACATTGAAAAAACTTCATATTGTGAATAATCAAATGCTTCCATTATATTAATGTAGGAATCAAATCCGATGAATGAACGAAATTGTTGTCAATAATGTAAATACTTTATCACCCTAAAGCGAGAACTTGCTCTCAAAATCAATAGTCGAAGAAAGCAATTTATTGAAGAACCACTCATATCCAAAAATTAAATCAGTACGTGCTAGGTCTAAAATGTGAAAATAAACTAATTCTCTATGATCTTGAATCTGCACTGGGTGATTTGGCACTTTAACGTTCCAAGTCTCCAACTTGGCTCTTGAACCTAGATAAACTCGATATCTATGATTGTTGGCTTCAATTGTTAGGCTGAGTTTCTGCACAAGACGAGAAGTAATAAAATTATGAGTAGAACCATTGTCTAATAGAATACTAAGTTCGTGATCCTTAACCATGCCTTTTTAAACAAAATAAATCATTAGGCAAAAAAGAAGCAATACTAAAAGAACATTCACACTCACAATCACACAGGTTGATTTCCAAAGTTTTACCTGTACCACCAGGGATTTTGATCGACTGTGCAGCAGATTTCTTTCGTTCCGGACAAAACTTCATCATATGTCCAGGCTTGTTGCAAATGAAACACAGATTCGCCTTTTTAGCCTTGATCTCGGACACAGATAGGTCATGCCACCACGATGTGACGCCTTGCTGCGAAGAAATAGAATTACGCTCTCGATCTTCTTCTCCTCATGGACCCCCCCATGGAGATTGAAATAATGCTCCATTTCACGAGCCAAACCTCCAGCACTTCCGACTTTTTCTCCTTCTTCTGCCGTGAGTAAGTCTCGGGCTGGAATCCGAGATTTGGAGATGGCAATAATTTCACTTGGTTCATCAGAACCTCCATCATGTCAGAAAGTGCAGTACTCAGTTGTTGGCAAATTTGCATGTACAAAGGCACAACAAGATTTGCGGCTTCTTTAGTTATGTACTACAAATGAAATATATATGCTATCAACTAAGATGAATAAAGAAAGTTGAGATATGGGCTCTTGATGATAACATAGTAGGAGCCAGCGTAGTAGAGCTTGATTAGCTTAGCTACTATTATCTTATCCTCTAGAAGCTTCCTTTTAGTGCTTCCCTATGGGTATATGTAGGAGACATTGTCATTCATTTTCCTACCTTTTGATATTGATCATTCTCTTATTCCTAATTAGGTTTCTACTGTCCATTGTTTGTAGGGCTATGGCTATGATCTGCTGTGATGTCTCTTACTTATTCTTGATTTCTTGTAGGGATAGTCTATGCTGCCTCATTTTCTCTATATGCTTCATTGATGCCAATATTTGTGAATATGTTCATCTATGATGACCAAGTGTAGTATCCGAGAATCTACGAGGCCTCTTGCATTGCATCTTGAGTATCTCCAAAACCCCTCACCCTTGCATTATGTGTTTTTTCGCTGAACTTCTCTTTGGAAAGGGTGAGAAGTCTTACCTTCATCTTTCTTGAATAGTGAGGCCCATGATTTTGTAGCTTCTTTATGTTGGGACCAAGTCTTGCTCCAACTTTTGGATTTTTGATACCGTTTGAAGAGGTGTGTGCACTCCATGTTGCTAGAATTCTGTTTTGAGGGCTTTCATCTCAAGAGAGAATTCATTCTTCAAATTTTTAGATCTGAGTCGTCATGGTTATGCTTTCATTGATACCAATATTGTTGATTAGGTTCAAACAGAGACGTAGTACACTCCCAAAGTAAGAACACAACTAAAATCTACTTTTCAATGTTATACAGCCTCGGGTACCCTAGGAGTCCTCGGGCATCATTGGAAAATATAGCAAAATTTTGTAGGCCAACGTTGGATTTATCCTATATCTTCGACAAATTTAAACCAACTATGTTGAAGCCACACCTGAAATGCTAATCATTGTGATAGTTGAATCCTGTTCAATATCTGTTGAGAGTTTCAGAATTAGTCTCAACTCTGCAATCACACCACAATTCACAAGATTGAAATGAAACCTGAACATTTCATTACAAGATGAATAAAATCTTGTGTAGTCTTTTTTATCTTGCTCGGAGACCTCTAAAACATTGAACCTGATTAGAAATCTATTTGCTGATTGTAATAGCTATGTCAGGCATAAAGTATTATGCAAAGTAGAGCTTGAGATCAGGCTTTGGCACTTTCAACATAAGGAAATGAACTGCTACTCAAAGTTGAGTTTTAAATTATGGAATTGTGGAGTGGAGCCATCTCAAGCCCAAGCAAAAAATAGCATTTTCAAATTTTGATTTCAAATGTCAAACATGAGCTTTGAGAATACCAAAAACATGTTTGAGATTGAGAAATAGATCACAAAAAGGAAAGGTGATGGCTTGTGAAGAGCCATGTCTAAATCCAGAGTCCACCCAATTCAACCCTGAAAAGGGAGAGGTGTATTCTCGCAAAAGTTTACCTTATGGTTATGGATATTTTGTGGAGAGATGAGGAGATAAAGTGATTGAGAGAATGAAAGAGATGACTGAAGTTTAAAGACCCAAACAAATACATTGGAGTGAAAACCACAGTTTATTCTTTAGAGTGAGAGAATCAAGAATTGAGAATACAGATCAACATAAGACAACACGACAAGTAGGATTAAAGCACTGAGAGGAATTCTTGGGCATTGATGTTTGTCGGTTCATGATTCTTACAAACGGGAGTCTATGCTCATATCTACGATTGTCGGCTATGATTTTGGAGGCGGTTGACGGCTAGTAACGCCTTTATCATTGAGACTTGACTACATTAAGCAATAAGATTTAGCCTATAGTTGGGAATCTAGACCTGAGTGCGAGTCATCGATTATTATGTGCACTCACGAGGCATCACTTGCCACTGTAATGACTAGTTCATATATTGTAAGTACTACTAAGAAGTGACTTGTGTGAAATGCAAAAAGGAAGACTGTTTTCTAGTTTTCTCAAATAATATGCAGAAATTTTGTCGTTGTTTGAAATGGCCCGATTCTTTTTTATTTTGAACCACCTGAAGCGTCTATTCTAACGATCATGAAAAGGCCGATTCTGAACCACCTGGAAATCTTACTAAGCATCTATTTGAATTGTGACTGCCAAACAGCATGCGCCTTAACTATTACAGTTTCAGAATGTTAACTTCGGTCAAATTTAATGCTGTTGTCTAATAAATAGTCACGTTTGTTCTAGAAACTAGGACCTATTCTGAATCTCAGCTCATTATGGAAGCTATCAATTTTTTGAGAATAGTAAAAAGATTGAGAAACATTCTAAAAATGGGCTAGACTTCTGGCTTCATACTACAGATTCCACAAGCCCTGCAAGAGGGATGATGATAGTCATGAAGCTCAAGTAAGTCAACCAGAAAATATTTCAAGAATAAGCTAATCTTGAGGCCACAAATCAGCTTATTTAATCGATTAAAAAGCTTACCATGAAACTTCATGCATTCTTATATAATAGTACATGGATTTTACTTTACATATGGATCTCTGGAATTGAAAACAGAGGGTAGTTGAAGGATGAGCCCACGATTGACAATCTAGAATCTTCTTTCATTTGTATGTAGACCCCTCAGCATGGATCATTGTTAATGGCTGGAAAATTTATGCATTATACACCTTTTGAAGATTACTTTGGCCCTGACAAGATGACTTACATATTGGCCGATGAGCAGAACCTAACTGCCTATGGCAATGTAAACATATCAGTCTGGATGGAGCCTCCACAGGTGATCTCCTGGCCAAGTACTCTCCAGGCATTGGAGGGTCAACCTATCCCTGTTCAAGGGTAACATGCTAACATTGTGGGATGCTTGTAAACTAAAAGCTTTATCGATGTAAATGTACTCTAGTATTTTGTTCTTCCAAATCTAGAAGCACATTCATTCTCATAAATTGTCACATTTGTGCAGAGGCTTTGGAGGTTTCCAAGTGGCTTACACAGATGAGGTTGCTATACTTGATGTAAGGCTTCAGGCTGAGCATGGTTTGTTACATCTCCCAGCAGAAACAATTCAGCTCTGGTACAGTATAGGCTATCAATCTCCTAGTAGATATACTTCTGGAGGAACCAACTCTTTCCTCTCGTTTTCAGGATCTGTGATCCCGCTGAACAATGTTCTTCAGTCATTACGATACATTGGGTAGAGCTCCAACTCTTTCTTCGACCTTTTTTTTGTAATAAAAGGTTACACTCATGTCAATGAACTAAAATTGTAATTCTTATGTTGTGAAGAAGCGTATGATATTGCGGGTAGGTAACCACTAGAAAGTCTTGTAGTAATCCAATATGAGTGTTAGAAGCTTTTTTTAAAACGGCAATGGGAAATAGTCTGGTTATTTATTGTCGTTTAAGAAACATGAAAGTGAAGTACAATGTCTGAGCTAAGAAAGCTATTTCTTTCATGTTAGTGGAAGTTTCAATTAGGTATTGATAATTTGTTTCAAGATCAAACAACCCACAATCAAAAACAAGGATGAGGTGGTCTCAAGAGATGAAATTAAGTTTGGTTGTAGAGCCGAGATTGGGCTCTAACAATCCTTCTCTCCTCTAGCAAGTCATGATTAGTCCTCGATTACAAACTCTGGGTAAGACTTCTACACATATTGTCGTGTCCCCCAAGTAGCATCTGACAATGGATGCCTTTTCCAAGTCACTATATACTCTTGGAGGAGATGATTCCATTATTCTTGCTCCTTTCAACACTTTCTCTTCCCATAACCTATCTTACCTTTCTCTTCTAGAGACACCAGACCTTCTACCAAGCTATCAGCATTGTGCAAACATCACTTGAGTATGCTAACATGAAACACCAGATGCACCATGCTTCCCAAGGGTATTTGTGGGTTGTAAGCTACAATGATTAGCCATGTGTTAGGAAAAGCATAACCACGAAGAAGGAAAAAAAGTTGGACGTACTCCCTTACATCTCTTTGCAGTCATGGGTAGAAATATTGCCTTCACTGGTCTTATCAATATCAGGGCTGCATAGGGACTATCGTGGCATTCATGAGGTATATTACAACGAAGATCCTTCATGCACTGGTGTGTGCCTCTATGGAAGCGACAAACGTAGGTAACTCTTTTGTTTGATCAACTGTCTTGTGCACGTTAGCCACCATATGCTAACAATGTGGGTTCTTTTGTGTCAACTGCAATAAAGCTCATCTGATGTAGTATGCGCAAGAGCGCATCAGTGACCACATTTTTCCTTCCCTCTTTTCCAAATTATATTCCTGCATTAGCTTAACTCACCGAGCTTAGTAGCCTTTCAAACCTTCCCTACCGTCTTACTATAGACCAATATATCGTCAATAAAATCTACAACAATCTTGCCCATATAGTCATGCAATACATCATTCATGAGCATCATGAACATGATTGGTGCATTGTCAGCCCAAATGGCATAATCAATCCCTATCATAGTTGCCCAGAAACGCATTTCTGGAGAAAAACGTTTCTAGAAACGCGTTTCTGGATCCAGAATCGCTGGAAAAAAATCAGAAACAGGTCTTAAAAAATTCATAGGGATTGACAGAATCCAACAAGGATTGTTGCACCTAAACTGGACCACACTGTAACCGAAACACTTGGCAACCTACATAAGTGCAATGCCCTTGATTAGAGCTTTAATTTGATACCCATATTGTCCACAAAAATCAAAAAAAAAAAAATTTAAAAAAAAGGTTTCTGACAAACGAATTCCCAAACTAGAAACACATTTCTGAACGCGTTTCTAGAAACGTCATGCATCTATGATCCCTATAATGAATGCACATCCGAAAAGTGCCAATTTTTGTAACAAGCAAAACAGGAGAAGTGAAGAGTGAATAACTAGGATAGACATACCCCAGCTTAAGATACTCCTCCAACTTCTTTCGAACTTCCTCCTCTTTTAGGCTCATGCTATCAAAAGGCCTACATATTGGACTTACCCCTGGAATGAGCTCAATACGATGCTCTACATTCCTTCTAGGCAACAATCCCTCAAGCATGTTAACATATGCTCCGAGCTAAGGAATGGTGGAAATTCGACATGGAATAAAGCTTCTCCATGAGAAATAATGCTCCTCTATTCTTTGACTGTTAGAGAAGATGCACGTGCTTTAGAAGCATAGAATTTATGAACTGTGGGCGGTTCACCACGGTTTTGAGAACCGTACAATGAACCGTACGGTTCTCAGATTGTTTTTGGGAGAACTGTGGTGAACCGTACAGTTAATTAATTAATTTTTTTTTAGTTTCCCACCCCCAAAATAGCCCAAAAAAATTAGGGAGTGGGTACAGAATTAGTACAATACAATAGCAAACAAAGTACAGTAGCCAAAGATAGCAAACAAAAAGTACAGTAGCAAAAAAAATATTCGAAATCTGTGAAATGAGGACCAAAAATGCCTTGGGAGGGGTTTTGGGGGAAATGGGTAATTAATTAACTAATTAAATAGAGGAACCGTACCACGGCTCATGGAACGTGGTACAGTTCTTCTCACGGTTCCCAGGACCCACGGTTCTCAAAACCGTGGGTTCTATGTTTAGAAGATGCAAAAATAGATATAGTTGCTTGTGGATCATTAGTGACATATTTGATTATTATCAAAACTGGAATTAACATTCACATAACACCACCACAAAGACTACAAGTCCATTCTCTTTATTTGCATACAGGTAATAAGAGGACATTCAACAGATTATCCCTCCCCTTTTAACACATGAGACATATCTTCATGTCTAACCTTATATGCAAGCTGTAACTGTTTTATTTGACGATGGTTCCACACATAATTTTATCAACGCAAATTTGTTGCAGAAGCTAAAAGTGGAAACAAGGCAAAGTCACCACCGATACACAGTGAAGCTGGCAACTGGAGCAGAAAGCCAAGTTTGGGACCGGATAGTCCCACGTCTACCAATAGAGATTCAAGCCTATAAGGATAAATTAGACTTTCATATTATGAATCTAGATAGGGTAGATGTTATACTTAGTAAAGACTGGTTCTATGAGAGGAACGAGTCTATGAAGAAAAACTATGTAACACACAGTTTGTCGTTCTTACATAACGGCTCACTCATAGAATTGAATGGAAATGTTGATATTTCTACTCCGTATATGCTTTCTGCTTTGGAAACTGTTAAATGTATGGATATTGTGGATTGCAGTTCTTATTTATGTTGGTTAAAAGATTTTACTTACCATGAAGAACGTAGTTTGCAATTTTACAATCTCCAAATGGAATTAATGTCTAATAACCTAAAATTAGACATGCAAAATGAAATCTATAGTGGGTTGCTTACTCTCATGTCACCGCTTATTTAAAACAACATCAAACCTAGCTAATTTTGTGATTTCAAAGTCTTAATTTTTTGGAATATGTTTACCATCTGGCATCTCAATTGTATATCGGTAATCAAAAGGAATAGTAACTAAAAGAATCTTCTTCACCACACATAATTGTCTCAACCCTTCGGAAAGGTCGAAGATGACCTTGTTCACCACAAACCATCTAGGAATCTCCTCAAGTATCTTAATAAGCACATAGTCTTGCACCATGTACCATTTTTTATGGTCCACGATCTGCCTGCTTGCCATAGTTTCCAAGGAACGAGAATGAGGGAACGTATCGACCCTTGGAACGGGAACATTTTCGAGAAGGTTGGAACACCTTGTGATCATTTTAGAACACAAAATGATAAAAAAGTAAAATGTTTTTAATTTTCTTGAACTTTCAACATTTAAATTAAAGCTATCTATACATGAAGTTACACAATTTTGAAGCCTAAAATGCAAAATAAATGGAAACTTTGTTCCTTGTGTTTAGGATGTGGGAACGCGTTCCTAGAAGTTCCTCATGTCTGGGAGTGTGGGAACATGTTTCCTTGGTAACTATGCTGCTTGCACACTTTTGTCTTGCTCGAGTTGCTGATCTTACGTGGGCAATTATACAAGCAGCGATGGTGGAAAACAGAACAAAATGAAGAGAACATGCAGGTGAGGCAATGAGGGTTAGGATAGGAGGTAAATATAACTAGAAGGGCAGCGCTGGACAAGAAGATGGTGAATAAATCAGGAAGGCTAAGTTAAATAGCTTGGCAGTGATAGGGTTGTAATTGCTGGTAGAGTTAATACCAAGAAAAGTAAAAGGAGAATTATCAACTAGTCAAAGATACGTTGTTCAACAAGGTTAATGGTAACATCTCCTAAGGAAGCAAACCAATCAACACCAAGTATAATATCATATCACTCAATGGGAAAAATTTAAAAATCAGCATGTCCAAAGAAAGCACTGATCTCGTACGAAAGAGTGTAAAACATATGAGTACTCTAAAAGAGTGAGAACGAGTGTAAAACGTATGAGTACTCTAAAAAGAGTGAGAACTGGCTGCTTCAACACATAAAGGATGGGAAATAGGAATAGTTGGAGTATGAATGTGAGTAGCAACTATCTAACTAATAAAAGGATGAGTATTACCAGTATTGACAAGTGACATAGCACAATCCAAAGAAGTGGGTTGAACATAATAGCGTAAAGTACCATGTAAACCAACTATACACCAACCATAACCTTAGCAAGCGGAAAATCAGTGAAGATATAATAGTACTCAACAAACTTTTTATCATATTCTGATAGTGTACCTGTCTATTTGAGTTGTCAATAGAGGTGAACCTGTGACTAGAACCAAGTTACTTGGAGTTAGGATTCCTAGTTATTTGATGGCAGTAGAGTTGAATTTTGGATAGTATGACTAGAAGTATAAAGTAGAAAAAGCGTGAGTAGAATGGATCAGGTTATGCTAGCTATACATCTTAAATGGCAGAAGGTAATCATTACATGAATCACCACCTCCGCATGTGTCACTCTAGCTGTTTATATCACAATCACTTCCGCATACCAAATACCAACAAGACTTTATGCAAGAGGCCAAGAATCATTAAAAAAAAAGGGTCACCAAAACCCACACATCAATATCCTGCTACCACTAGAATATCAGTAGAAGTTTTACTCTATGTTAATTAAAAAAAATTGGGGTCACTCTCAAAGTGCGAGGATAGCAACTTTTTGCAGTTAGATGTCATTGCAAGAATAAGAATAATAGAAACCAAGGCTGACCAGCATAAAAGATGGAAGGCTAGTTCCCATCTTCACCCATCTTGTCAACATTTAAGAGCAATCATTGTATACCACAGTTACATTTGAACATGTTCCGTAATAATGCAAAAGAAGAATACTTATTTGTTCTTTTTGCAAAGAATTGTCATTGCAGTCATGAAATATGTGATACATTTCTCTTCAGCTAGGAGGATCTAGATTTTTGGCTCAAGGAAATTCAAGATCCAGAATACATTGGATTTGATGTCTTTCTCTGTCCTGCAGAAACGAATACTATAACGGTAATGACACCATTTTGCTGTCGATAATGGATAGCTCTAGTAGGGGTGATGAAGCTACAGTGATGGTGACTGTTATGGCCATAAATGATCCTCCTTATATTACAGCTCCAGCATACATGCTTGCAGATAACACCACTGGGAGACTCACAAGCTTTATTGGCTCCACAATTTTTTTCACAGTCACATCCACTGTTCCAGGAATCACGGTTGGAGATCCTGATCAGAAGGACATACGAGGTTCACTTCTTATCTTTATCCCAGTTGCTTGATGCTGGAAATATTATTGCTCAACATGCCTTATATTTATTTCCTTTCCTCTATGCTATTTATCGAAACTCATATGCAACTACAACCTTCAGATGATGGCAGCCTTTTACAGCTTGAAGTTGTTATGCAAGTAACAGACGGAACTCTTCAAGTCACTCTTCCTATTTCTACAGTCACGACTGCTGAAAACAGAGATGCTGGTGACTATCTGTGGAAACCACTAGAGCAAGCTATTTTTCTCGATACTTCATATAACATGACTGGACAGGGCTTAAAGTTTCGAGCTTCGGTTGACGATTGCAACAAAGCTCTTGACTCACTACGATACAATGTAAATTATGCTGTTTGTGTTGACAACACAAATGCTTGCTAGCTTTTAGATTTTGTTAGATGTTTCCTTGAAGGACAAGGTTTCACTTTGCACGCGCCCCCCTGCCCCGCTCTTTCTCTCTCTCTCTCTCTCTCTCTCTCTCTCTCTCTCTCTCTCTCTCTCTCTCTCTCTCTCTCTCCACTTTTGACATGTGCTTAACAGTCTTATGTACCTTTGGTACCTAAAAGATATAAATACTCTTTTCTTTCTTTCTTTCTCTGTGCACATTTAGCTCTTTCCATTGTGCATTTTTTATTTTCATCCTGCTTTTCAGGGATCTGCTAGTGGGGTGGAGCTCACACTGATTATTGATGATATGGGCAACTATGGGTGTTACCGGGACTGCAGTCAGAACTTTATTGTACCACTGTTGGCTGAAGCAAAAGTCATCATTTTCCCAAAAAGGCCACTGAGCAGGTGGTGGGCATATAGTAGGTATCAACAGCTCTTGAAATTGACCTTTTTACCCTCTATTTTACAGAATAAAAGTTCTGAAATTAGTAATTATTATTTCTTTTCTGTAAAAGTGAAGCTTTGAGATTTATGACCATCAGAATGAAGTAAAATCAGTAAAGCATTCAATTCCCTCAACGCTAGACTTCTTTGCACTGTCATTTTAAGAAAAAGCCTTACAATTGATGCTATCCTATTGCATAGCATTCAAAGAGTCAAAAAAGAAAACTAAGAACTCCTCTGCATTGCCATCCGAAGAAAATGCCCTACAATTGATGCTATCCCATGAAGAAGCATTCAAAGAATTAAAAATCAAAACTAAGAAGTAAGCTCTCAAACCTGTTGTCCTTTACGCCCTTCACACCTACCAAATGGTCATGTGATCATAATCTACCAGGGCAAGTCATTAGAGATTTCTCCCAAAATAGGAGTAACACTATCATAGTAAAGGAATTTGCCCGAATTTGCCCGTTCCGGAACGGAACGTGTTCTGGAATGCGTTCCGGAACAGGACCCTCAAAAAAAAAATACGTTTTTTCACAAAGGAAAAAAAAACCATATCCTGAGCTCTCAACCTGAGAATTCAGAATGATCTAAACCATATGAAGAATCTACCTCATTCTCTACCTGAGTAAATCTAGCTTTGAGTCAGATTAGTTTGGTTCTAGTTTAACTATCTACCAATGGAAGAATTATCTCTATTTCTACATGTGTCTGATCAGTAGCTCTATTTCTATAGAGTGATTGTGTCTTAATAATAGACCACAAGTAATTCCAATTTCTATTTAGAATGATTCTTGCCTGATCCATTCAGCAGCTCTAAACCTTAGTTGAGAGTGATCCAAATCTTGCCTGAAACTATAATAATCATAGTAGCTCTGAACCTTAGTTTACAATGATCCTCTGAACACAGTCCATGACTAAATGTATATAAATACATCATCCTGTAAATAGGTATCTCTGACAATGCACTCAACACTCTATCTCACATAGATTAAAAAGTTGAACAGTCAATCCTGAGAACTATAGTGTTCTTTCGCACCTAACCAAAACTAGTCTCCAACTCTATCAGTATAGATCACTCATGATCTGCCATAGATTGGATCCAAATAGATATTAGTTTTAGTTTGATAGATCTTTGATAGATGTTAGCTTTGCAGAAGTCGTGGGCCAGCAGGGTCATATATCCGCCATAGTTTTAGTTTGAAAGGTCCATGGCGGATATTATCTATTATCTATTTGGACTGCTGGTAGATCTTTGATAGATATTAGTTTTGCAGAAGTCGTGGGCCAGCAGGGTCAGATATCAGATTTTTTATAATTACATTAACTCATTCCGACTCAGTACGTTCCGGAACGTACGGAACGTACAGAATGGAATGTTCCGACCCAAAAGGGTCGGAACGGGCTTCTAAGGACCAAATCTATTTCAAAAGAAGTCAACAACGTCCCGAAATTCATCTCAATGTGGAAAAAGAATTGTCAATGAAGAGAGGAAGTCCAGTGACACTCAATTGTTTTTAAGGAATGAGTACCATCGCCTGAGGAAAACTTTTGCACATTCCAACATTGCAGTGAATTCATAGATGCAGCAGAACGCATTCTGCTGCATCTGCATTCTGGAATGCATTTTTATTTATTTGTTTAAACTAAAAACTCAGAAAAAAACATCAAAAAACAGGTTTTCTCACACTCGAAACAAAAAAAATTTGAACCTAAAAGAGTTTACAAACACTAGGAACTAATTTAAACCTCAAAAAACAAAAACAAATCAATAAATGCTTGCTGAATTTTATAGCAATATTGGACAGCCTATATTGACATCAAGTGCCTACCTTTTTTGAACTATTCTCACACCTTTTTTGCTCTTTTTCTGCATTGATTTTTAAAACATATGTGGACAACCTTTATGGCCATTTAGCACCTATTTCGAAAGTGTTTATGAAGTGATTTTACCTTCCATAAGCATACACGTGTCACATCTCTAGCAATCATTTTTGAGCTTATTACTCTTTTTGTGTGGACATAAGATCTACTTGGGGTAACGAGAGGAGTACGCTCCCTTAAAAGCTTCTTATCACATACTTTTTTACTAGTTGTGCTTTACATGTCATTTATGGAGATTTTCAAATTTTTTCTTCCAAGTTTTTGTCTTTTCATTTTTGTCATTGTTTGTGTTTTAATTTCACTTGTCTTTGTTCTTGCTCATTTCATACAAGTCAAAAGTACTATTTTTATAGAGCAGTGTAGTCACATTTTTATTTTTGAGATATTCCGTTTACATGGTCTTCCATGATCGATTCTCACCTTAGTTGCCCGTTCCGGAACGGAACACGTTCTGTTCCGGAATTGGACTCCAAATTTTTTTTTTTAAAAAATACGTTTTTTTACAAAGACACATAGCGTTGTCCTATTTAGATACAAAGATATCCTATTTTCTTATTAGCATCAAAATCCTTGCTAGAAAGCCTGAGCTTGGTTGGCGGCACTTTGATGCCTTGTTTACATGAACTCGTTCCAACCCAGTACGTTCCGGAATGTACGGAACGGAACGTTCCGACCCAATTTGCTCGGAACGGGCTTCTAAGATTCTCACTAATAGGGATACCAAGTTCACTTCTAGTTTCTGGACAAAGCTGGTGCATACCTTGGATGTCAAGATACTTACGAATACGGCTTACCATTCGTCTGTTGATGGTCAGTCTAAGGTCCTTAAAGGAACTTGGAAGATTATTTATGTCATTATGTTTCTCCTACTAGTCGAGATTGGAATCAGCATTCATGTTTGGCTGAGTATAGATATAAAAGTTCTGTTACCTCCGGCACATGTGTATCTCCTTTCCCACTAGCTCATGGTTATTCGCCGATTCTACCCAATATACTTGTTTCGCCTGATGATGCACTTGTTACTATTTTCTCTTATCTTTCTGGTGCTTGTGAGATTATCTCCCGTGTTGCTACTCACAACAACAAATTTAGCAGAGGTGTGTATAGCCCAAAAAAATGCCAAAAAAAGGTCTGTGAAATCTGTGAAATCATTTGTAATCAATTAATTACCTATAAGAATCTGAAATCATTTGTAATTAGCTGATTCTTAATAAGGGTCCATTACAGATTCTTATATTGTTTACCTGGTCACAGATTCTTATTAATTACCTGGACATTATAAGAATCACAGGTAAGAATCATTTCAGATAATTACAAATGATTTCAGATTCTTAATTTGTATTCTTATAAAATTCTTATAATGTCCAGGTAATTACAGGTTCACAGGTAAGAATCATTAATTACCTATAAGAATCTGTAATTACCTGTTTACAAATGATTTCAGATTTTTAATTACAGTCTACAGATTCTTATAATGTCCAGGTAATTAATAAGAATCTGTCAAAACATTTGTAATTCTTATCATGGGTAATAGAGGAACCGTACCACGGTTCATGAACTGTGGTACGGTTCATCCCACGGTTCTGGGTTATATAAACAATATATAAAGTTTTATATATGGTTTTTTGACTATAAAAACGAAATAAAATTAAGTTTTAAATTATTAAACAACAATCAGAACAATAGTATTTGACAAAAAAAGGGTCCTTGTAGTGTTTAAATTTTTCTTGAAAAACTACCATCAAATCCCCCATGACTTTTTACTTTTTACTTTTTTTCGGAATGTTCTTACTTCTTATTTTTTTATAAATTCAAAAAAAAAAACCTTAATGGTTCCCTTCAATGCCATGGGCCATCCCTGTGCTTGGATTGCAGTGGATTCTTTAAACCCGGCCTTGGAAATTTCATCGAGAATACATTCTAGAAGAGAACCATGAAAATGAGCAGAAAGTCTCTATAAATTGTGTTTTTGGATTGTAATCCGATGCCTTGGCCTAACTTCGTCTTTGAACCTGGCATCGACAGTCTGAGAAAGCATGAAATTTGAATCCTGCAAGTTGTGGGTCCGTAGGGGGCTTATTGTTGGGGAATGCATTTCCCCTTCATGTTTGTCCAAATTTCAGGCCATCTAGCTTGCCATGGTATGCATTTGGAGAACATATACTACCTCTAAATGGCAGCCACTAAGGTATTATCATGTGTTGTATGGCACTTTTAGACCATTACAGCTGCATATTTTAAACTTAAAAATAAAATAGAATATGCAATCAACCAACCCCCAATGAACTGTGTTAAGGATCAGTCCTCGCGAAAGAAAACCAAGGAATGGAATAATCTGGCAAAAGAAGAGAAAACAAGCTATAGCAGCACACCAGAAAGAGTGGGCTGCAACAGCAGGCGGGGTGTGTTTCAAGAGGATTAGAGGATTCCTGGCATTTTTTAGGCATTTGGCAATACATTTTTAAAGCTTTCCAAAGCCCACAATGATTATTGTGTCGAAGTGGAATTTTTATTTTTTTCAGTTATAATCTGCTATCAAAAATTCTAGTGAAACAATTTTACTGCTGGCTAGTCTGAACGGCATAGCTTCATGCCTAGAGAACAAATAGATTTTATCATATGCTCTAACCAGGCTCTCATTTGGCATGCAGCTAAAACAGTAAGGGTGTTTGCTTCCACAGTTGGCTCAATTGGAGCTGCAGGGTTGACTCTCTTGTGTTTGGTTATTTGCCTCGTCAAACTTACAGCTAGAAAACGAAAAGAAGCAGAAACCTTAGACAATGATGATATGAAGGAGGAGCAAGCTTGTGAGGAGTCCAGGGTAGCCACTGAATTTCTCACATAATGCAAACATTAAAACCTCTTTTTCTACCTGCTTGCTCTTTCGGTTGACTCTAGTGTGCTTAGAATGCTGACTATCTACTGAATTGTTGATCAACAAGCTACAAGATTTTGAATGTGTCTTATTACTATCACAATAATCTCTCGAATCATTGTGCGAATGCTTTGTGTAGGTATACAATCCAATGTTGACTCTAGTATGCTTAGAATGTTGACTATCTACTGAATTGTTGATCAACAAGCTACAAGATTTTGAATTTGTCATATTACTCATGAGATTATTACAATAATCTCTCGAATCATTTTGCGAATGCTTTGTGTAAGTATACAATCCAATGTTGACTCTAGTGTGCTTAGAATGTTGACTATCTCTGAATTCGAATCATTATGCGAATGCTTTGTGTAGGTATACAATCCAATGTTGACTCTAGTGAATGTTGACTATCTACTGAGTTGTTGATCAACAAGCTACAAGATTTTGAATTTGTCTTATTACTCATGAGATTATTACAATAATCTCTCGAATCATTATGCGATTGCTTTGTGTAGGTATACAATCCAATGTGGATTCCTTGCACCTTAGACAGTTCAGGCTCGAAATTTGTTTCAACCCCAAATCCTTTAATAGTTTCTCAACGGCAGGGTGAACTGCGACAAAGGTCTGGTTTCTTTCATATTCAGCTATTGTGTATTTACGTAGTCTGCCACAGTGTATTTGATTAATTCTCTTTCATGCTTATGATAGCAATCAATTATTTAACACTATCTAGCGAACCTTTTATGCTAGTTGCATGTGTAGGTTGCGAGATGCAGAGATGGAGATAAAAAAGCTGGCCTTGACAGGATACAAACGGATCTCAATCACAGCATTGGAAGACTCTGCAGCCAATGCAGTTGTGAATCCTGAGGAAGAATCAAGGAAGATAAATTTTTCCCTTTTCAAAAGTGCTGACTAGAGATAGAATTGAGAATACGAAATGCTAAGGTCCTGTTTTTCTCAGGAACCTAAACAATTAGTTTTCAGCAGTGATTCATTCATGCCAAGGCAAGATGCAGCTCTTGTCGCTCGGAGAGAATTTTCTGTCCGCTGGCATTGAGATTGCAACCTAATCCCTGCACTCCAGTGAGAACCATGGCCAACAGCAATTGCTAATATATCGTTTTGAATAAATTTGTCTACATTGGGACATTGCAACCTAGAGGAGAACCTCATATTTGATTATATTTCATTTGCTTTTACTACGCATGGAATATATTCTGGGAAACAGAAAGTTGCAGTCCATGTGCCTCAGCTCACAACAGGTTCTCAGGTAACCATGACAGGAGAGAGAGAGAGAGAGAGAGAGAGAGAGAGAGAGATGGCCGCCCACCTCACCTAGCTTTACACACTCAAAACTTTCTGGGCACTCAGCACCTTTTCACAGCCATTTGCAGATTTCTTGTTCACCTGGAGTCGCGATCAGGTAGCATCTAAAATCTCTGAAAATGATGCTCTTTGGAAAGAAAACGAGTATTTCTCACTTACCAAATCGTAGCTATGGTAGACTGAAACCTTTAATATTCTAACAAGCCGTCCTGGCTCTCTCTGAGATCGTCCTACCAAGTGCTAATTACAACCTTGTGCTACCCGAGTCTACTTCGGCTGCTGCAATTGCCAACAAGATTCCAATAGATGCAAGTTTTACAATAGGATTGAAGGTCTCTATATAATAGATTTGTGGTACTTGTGAGTACCTTTGGCTATGAACCTTGCTTCCACTTCGAGATCGAGCCATTGTATTTCCTTTTGAAGATCCACTTGCAATCGATGATCTATCTTTTGGTTTCCTTTTGAAGATCCACTTGGAATCATTTACTGAGATTTATTATAAAGTTTTATGGAATCACAAATGAAAGTGTTGAAAAAATGATATTAGCTCTCAAGTAAGATGAATCAAAAGTAATAAAGGGACAAAAGCTAGCAAGGGTTAGTGTTACACTTATGAATGGAGCATTAAGCAATACGATAAACTTGGAGAGTCTTAATTTCAGTGTGTAGTCCGAAAATAACATGCGGTTAGCAGCTTTCCAGGTTTAAATTTATTTTATTGAGTACTAGCAAATAATTCATTTCGAGAATTTATTGTTTTGTGTTTTAAGCTAATATTGTTTTGTTATTATAGGTCTAAGTTTTAAATATACTTGATCGAGTAATATTGTTCAATTCTCTTAGTATAGTTCATGATTTTGTGTTTCAAACAGGTTTTAAAAGAAGATCATGACATTCTATTTTAGATTTTTAGTAAAATAGATTATCCAGAGATAATTAAGAATCATATTAGCACCACACCACTCAATGTTCCTGGGATAGGTGATTTTAAGGTGGAGTGGCATTTGGCTGGAGACCTGAAGTCGTTGAAGTGCATGTTCAACATCTCACATGGAGCAAATTCAAAACATCCATGCCTCTATTGCATGAAAACTACACAAGACATGTTGAAGAGCACGAGAGTTTCAAGGGATATAGAAGATCCGACTTGGAAACCGGTACTATTGATTCCGCTTCAAAATGTCCACATTTGTACACTACATGGAGAGGTTAAAATTATCGAAAAATTGATATACCTTCATATATGGTGTGTTTGGAATACTAAGCCAGAGTCATTAGCCAAAAAAACAATAGCTCGATTGGAGGAAGTTCTATCAAAAGCGGGTCTTCATAAAAGACACGTTAAAATACAAAAGGACGAGAAGCTTTTGGGGAAAACGGGAAACATCCCATGCAAACCAAGCATAAAAGGATCCAAAGCTTGTCGTTTCTTATCAAATCATTCCGGAAAACCGACTAAAATCCAGTACTCAATTTGGATAGATGTACTCAATGCCACAAAGGATTTTGAAGAAAAAAGAACAACAAGGATTAAAAAAGTTGAAGTTTGGACAAAGCTTGACAACATGGTCAAGTTGCTCAGAAAAGATAAACTGTCTGATATTAATGTTGTTAGATATAACTAAACATTCACCTCTCAGTTTAGTTGTCACTAGTTTACCATGAGCTCAAATCTGTAAGGCCCTTGTTATGAGGAGAAGTCATTATTGAGTACGATTGTTAGTATGGGGTCTAATGTGAGACCACGATGGTTATGAGATGGCTGAATTGCATAGCAAGAAGTCTGGGGGGTTCGGGGGGTGGAGCCCCCAGAGAAACAGGGGGTCCGGGGGGCGGTAGCCCCCCAGCGGGGGGTTTGGGGGTCAGAGCCCCCAACAGCCTCTTCATCATTTGGCTTTCCGACTCCTTATGAGAAAACACACTTTTGGTGTTTTGCATCCCTTTTGTCACTTGGTTGTTCGCTCTCTCTGATGGAGGTCGCCACTATATAGCTACCACATTGAGAAGCATTCCTCAACAGTTGGAGCATTCTATTTATTGTAGATTAGTCGTCCAGAGTCTATTCAAGATCGCCATTCGAGCCCTTCTCCAGGGTGCACAGATTGGATAGCACCATCATCATATGTACTGGTTTTATTATCAGATATTTAGATTCACGTTCATTGTCTCTTGTCTATGCTGAATTCAATTGTCAATTATAATAGATGTCCTACTAATTGAGAAATTGACAATTGAGTTTGTGGATGTCGTTAAAGGCGCCTAGGGTGAAGATCATATTACGCATTATATGGTAAATCTCTTTTCAATGTAGCTAACTCTTAAAATTATAATTTCATTGCACATATGCTAAATTTAAAATTATTAATATGACAATGTTTGTATCTCTGATATTGCAGGACATTTTACGACATCATGTATCATTTTTTTAAGAAGCTTACGGCAGCCTAAGTATTTGGTCATCACAAGGAATGGTGAAATTGCATTGGCAATCCAGAGCAACATTTTATCAAAACACACAACACAGTGGAACATCTCAAAAAAATAGTTACATCATCCAACTATTTCAATGGTTCTACAAACGTGTTCAAATCCAATACAAAATTAGATGAATAAATTATCAAAAATTCAGAAAGGCGTGCAAATTTATAGACAAAAATAATATTGATGCAAGACTCAACTCTTAGTAATTTTCATGATATCAGACGAAAAGAGTATATGTATTATATAACATCATTTCAAGTACAATGCACAACAAAATCATTGTTTCTCTTTATCTTTAATGATCATCTTTGTTGTGTGGTCATAAAGAAATTTGTTTCTATCTTATGGATCTAGAAAATCAATAGATCTTTTTTGCTCAAGTCTATGTATCCAATGAAAACAGCTGAGGAGGATGACCATTTAGGAACTTCCTCAACTACATAGCCAAATACTTTTATGATAATGTCTCTCTTCGCAAAAATAATTTTATATGTATTTTGAGGGTATTTATGCTCGTTTGAGAAATATGATAACGCTTTAATTGCCATTACTATTGTCGCAACATCTGAAGACATAAATACATATATACAGTCACGAAGGAGATTTTGTAGTATCTCCATGTTTTGGACATCTGTTGCATAAAGAGAGGAAAGCCATAAGGCTCTTCAGGCACACAAGCAAGGAGGCATCAATATTCATCATCCCATATTGTGCAAAGTAAGATAATTTCTTTTTGTAAGATTAGTATTTTGGAAACTTTTATAGATTCTAGTAATTCATTGCTTGTCATTTGGTCATTTGCTGGCAGCAAACATTGGAGCGTGTACGTAATATCTTTGAAAGTGGATTCTACTAGAAGATGCACACATGTGTGCGTGACAATGAATTCCTTGAATGCCACCCATTCCATTGTTAACACCATGTACAAGAGGATGGTGGAGCTATTGCCCAAGTCAGATAGGTTGATCGTAAATACTAACATAAATATTGTTGATGCAAAGGTAAAAGGATCTTTTTTTATTTACATGATGGCATGGAGTTTAAAATTATATTAAATTATAATTTAACAATTTTTCGTTGTAATCGCTTAGTCTTCACAACAAGACGATGCTTTCAGCTATAAATGGTTTTTCATCTATAATGTTAAATCATTCTTGGATTGGTATATGATGCAAACTCCAAATGCTAATATACGTGAGGTAAATTTCTCAACTTCCAATATCCTGATGGCTACTCGGACTCGGATTTTGCTAGTGACAAGGTGGATCGAAAATCCACAAGTGCCTACACCATATTTCTCGAAGGAAATCTCATATCTTGGCTTTCCAAAAAGTGATACTATCTCTCTCTCATCATGTGAGGCCGAGTATAAGACACCACAAAAGAAGTGCTTTGGATCAAAGAGAATATTATTGGAGTTCAAATGCATTAAGGAGGAGGATTTGCCTTTAATCAAATGTGACAACATCTCGGCCCAAGCCCTTGCCAACAATCCAATTTTTCATGCAAGGAGCAAGCACATCAAAGTTGCACATCACTTTGTGAGAGAGAAGCTTATTGGAGGAGAGATCCACTCAGGAGTTCACCATTTCAAACACTTCCTCTTGAACGTTGCAACCTTTGTGTATGTCCAGTCCCATTGTCTTTCTTTGTTTTGTGAAGAGTGGCTTGCCGAGTGGCTTCGTGAGCAAATCTACAATCATGTCGACCTTCGCTTCGTGTTCGACCTTCGGGTTGTGTTCAACCTTCGCTTCGTGTTCGGCATTCAGGATTTCTTTGAACTTCGAGATCCCTTCATCAAGGTTGCAGGAGCTCACCATTTTAGACACATGTATTTCCATGATTAGGCCAAAAGTGATTTATGATGCAGCTCGAGCTAGTTAGGCTGACTACAAGTGTCAAGATTAGATTTAATAAGTGACCAATTCCAAAGTGTTGCAATGAGGTCAAGGGTCCAATCAAAAGAGAGATTTTCATGTATATGGTCCAATCAAACTAGAGGAGTCTTAAGTCACTCATCCAATCACATGGAGAGGAGTAGAAAAAGGGGTCCAATCATATTTGAGCACTCTCCTCCACAAGTTCCTATTAGAGGGCTTGATACTTTCATTATGTACTTGAGTTTTTGATATCTGAGTGAAATTTTGAGTTTCTAGTCTATCTTGGTTTCTCTCTCTACCCGAGTCCTTATTGTTGGTTTTTCTCTCTACCTAAGAGCAAGGTGTTTCAACACTAAGTTTTTTTCATGTACTTGTCTTCACACGTGGGAAAGTACTTTCATGATGGTTTTATGCATGTAGATTAGAATTGAGTGTTTGATCTTAATTATCAATCTACACTTGATCTAGGTGCAATCAAAATGTCTTAGGAGATCAAATCACACTTTGTGGCATTCCCACACATGTCAAAATTTCACATCGTTCAGATATTATATGGTGATATGTGATTCAAGTTCCTCCTCATAGTAAAATAATATTTAGGGATAGAGATGTTGTGGTGGACATGCGGTCAACTGTACTACCTTAAAAAGATGCAAGTGAAGATGATATGTCTCCGGATATGCTGCAAGAGATTGATGCACCCCATTATTTTTGAACAAATGGCGATGTTATTGATGCATCATCATCAGATGATTTGACATCACATGGTACACCTACTCAATCATTAATTTCATCTTCACCATTGCCATCAACTAGGTATTAATAATGAAGTCATAGGGGATATCTAGGTAAAGTTAGTGATAGACTCGTTTAGTTTGTCGCATGATATTGTAATAAATTATATTGATATTGATGCAATAACAAATGAGCAAATGATACAAAACATTGATGTACCGCAACTTACTTTACTAATTATTATTTTAATGGCTCTACTTATTTATTTGATAGATTCTCATGACACAAAAATACGTCATGTGTGATGATGAGTACATTTGATCATGATATTATTATATAGTATTCTATCACACTTTTTTGTTTCACTTGTATATGTGGCTCCTGTTGTTGATAGAAAGTAAAGTTCAATGTGTTGATAAGCATATATTCACAAAAATGTAATTAAAATCAATATTGTTGTATATCAAGGTGTGTGAGTTCTCATCAGCACTGATATAATCCTCTGAATAAGCATTCAAAAAAGACACTAATTCCAGGAATTATATGAAGCCTTAGAATACTTTCGAGGCATATACATGTGTTAGTCATTACATAGAAGCCTCGCGTCGTTGGCCATCCTTGCGCACATTTTTTGCTATATTTTTAAGAAATGCTCCAAAATAGCATTGGAAAGCCTCCACATTCTTTTAGTGATTGAATCTCAATATCTCTCAATCCTAGACCTACCTTTCCTTTTTGCAATAGTCTAGTTATTATTCCAATCAACAACATATCATTCCATAGGAGGGATCTCATAATTTTTGTTAATATCAGAAATTTCAATTTGGACCCCACATTACATCAGAAAATCAAAATCGAATAAATGACATGCTTCAACAAAAATAACCTTGCGATAAGAAAAGAAAAGGTATGATCCATCCCAATTCAAAAAATGTTTTTAGATTTTAATTATCCAAAATCATACAAAGCAAGTCATTTTGAAATGTGAAACCAATACAATTTCCACATGCCTTGCAAGCTTCCCTAGTGGAACCCAATGAGCTAAATTTTCGAAGCCAATCATTCATTTCCTTGTAGCAATATATAGTGCATCTAGTTTGGCCAATAATTAATTTTTGAGCTCTTCATGCAACAAAGTCTTGCATAACTCTCATTACTTTTTTCATAATATCCTTGTTAGCTTGTAAATAAATCTCAATATCATCTACAAACAATTGAAATGTAATAGTTAAATTCCTATAAATGTCTATACGATTAACTCTCCCCCTGGCAATATTCCTGATACATAATAGCAATAGTATATAGTAATTAGGATCATGGACATTCTTGACTTACTCCACTTTGAATCTCAACATTCTTTTGAAAGCCTTCTATCAACTTGGATAATAGAAGAATTTAAAAAATAATAATAGTTTGCGCAATCGTAATAATAGAGTAATGGATTCCAAAATATTTGGAACAAGCAAATATGTGCTCCAAACTTGAATTATCAAACGTCTTTTCAAAGTTCAATTTCAAGATAATAACAAGAAAATCAAATAAGGATGGATCCACCAGCTACTAGAATCCAAGTGCTCGAATAACATAAAACTTAAACGATGTCTATTGCATGTATGTGCACAAGTCCTCCACATTCTAGGGTATTTTAAGTGGTCTCATAAGAATGATAATAGCCAAAGCAAAAGTAGTGACTTCAGTACAATAATTGCACTCGTGCCATTAGCATCTGAATACAATAGCTTGAAAAAATGAACTTTTAAACATTATATTAAAATTTTCATCAAGAACTAGCTTGAGAAGAACACCGCTAAGATTATGATAAAACAATAAAGCATGATGAGTTTGTTACATCATTGTCTAACTAGGAATAATGTGCATCTAATCTCATGTTAAGATCTTTGTTTTTTAACAAAGAAAATACATGCACGCTGGATTTGAATGAGTTCCACTAGGCAGGTGCATGTAACATTAAATTTATACCAAAAAATAGAATACTAGAAAATGTTTTCATGACAAGGAAGGTCTTTAAACATGTGATTGTGAGTACTAGTGTTTCTAGATGAAATGAAGCACATTCCCAAAAGCCATTAGTACTAGTGTTTCTAGATGAAATGAAGCACATACCCAAAAGCCATTAGTAGGATGCAACATTCTAGATTAGAAACACAATTTTGGAAAGATAAAAAAACATGGAGGTATTGTACATACCACGAAGTGTGTATAATAATCATGGAACGCCATTGATGTGGTCAAATCTATGGGCAACAAGAAACTAGAATGTTTGTGCTAGTCTATACTAGCTGCTTACCTTCACTAAATCGCCTCCATCGAGAAGAAGATAATAAGCGTTTGCTATGGTTGCTGAAAATTTGCTGTAACTTGTGGACAATCAACTTTCTTAATAATGCAGATTAATTTATCCTTTCAGAGATAAGCTCAGGTTGCTTGCGGAATTTTATCTCTTCAAAAATGATAGGTTCATGCAATGCAGCTAGAGCTTGTACATTGCATAAGTCTGTGCAGCATGCCCTAATTCTGTCTTCATGAAGAGTTTATTGGAACAGAAGCTGCTCCATAGATAGCCTTGAAAAGATCAGGATCATCTTCAAATGATGAGCAATCGCATGCTAATGCTCGCGGTCTACCCCTATTACCTGTGGTTTTCCGCCCACTGCATCTGCAGAGCTTGTGGAGATGCTCAAGGTAGTGCAAGCTGTTTCGTTCTTCTTTAGTGAGAGCAATGCAGAGCTGAGGATGTTAGACAATGAGGCAACTGAAGAGGAGCTGGAGCTGTTGGCTGGTGATGCCTCTGCTCCGCGAATGAAAGCGTTCCCGGGATGCTGGTGAGAATTCAGCATATAAGCTATATCTGAACTAGTGACTTGGGGAGAGGAGGTGCTTATCATGGAGGTGATGGCTGCGGCTAGTGCAGCTGTGAAATTGGGATCGGAAGTGATGGAAGCCATTGCAGCGTTTATGGAGTCGGCCAGATTGGTACGATTGGAACTTTCTGAATGTTGCAGTGTGGGAGCTACTTCATTGAGCAGGAATGGAGCCCGTGCTGCAGGATACGGAGACAACACCCGTCCTGCTACACCGACTTCGATCGGTGCTGCAGAGATTGGTCTTGCGTTCGGCGGTACATTGCTATTGCTGGTGAGATCCAGAGTGATGGTAGGGAAAGCAGAAGATCCAGATATGGTGGAAGATACAATTGACGAGCTTGGTCCCATATGTCCAGCATGATATCCTGCTGCCCCTGAGGTGGATGATCCTGATAGCAAGATGCATGCAGCCGCGGCAGTGGTGGACGCCATGGCTGCTGCTGCAGCTGGAAGAGGATGGTTATGACTGCCTTCATATGTTGTAATAAGAATTGACATATCGTCAGCACATCGCTGCACCTGTTAATGAGACAAAAATCAGATTACAAGTCATGAGGAGTGCTATTTACTACATCGAAGCAGATCTAGCATCAAACCAGAAAAACAAAGAAGTGTCAGCGTGATGCAGGGCAGAAGCAAACCAAGCACAGAAGAAGCAACATGAATCATAGACAGAGAGGAAACACCTGCTTGCGAACCGGACAGCCAGGAGCTACAGTACAGCGGTAATATGCCCTTGGACAAGGATTGCCCTTGGCCATCTTTTGACCATATTTTCGCCACTGGCAGCCATCGCTCATCTGAAATAACATGTCATAACACGTTATTTACTACACCAAATTATTGTTCATTATAGAAATGACAAGGACAGCTGTAGTGAAATGACTTTGATCTTAACAAGAAAAAGTACCGTCGGCGCATCAGATTTTGCACGAACGGAAACTCTTGCTCTGCGGAGGGATGGATCTAAATGCTCGAAAGGAGTTTGCAGTGCTGCTTTCAGCATGTTATTTGGAGGCCACTCGCTTTGCTGCCGCTCTCTTTGATATTCTGGTAATTGCCTCGGACTAGAACAGATCTCAGAGTGATTTCTATCCTTTAAGTGTTTGGATGTATTGTCCATAAGTTTTGCTGCACCTACACCGTCATAATGATACTGGTCTTTGTCCGAGTGTTGCTGATCTCGACTGTGTTTGCTAAAACTTTCGTTTCGGAAATGAAAACCTTGCACTTCTCCATTGCTTTCTTTGACTTGAGGTTCTGTGTCCCTCGTCTTTCGGGTATTCATCTGCTTCTGATCCAACTGAGACAAAAGTTCCGCTCTACTTTCTCCGTCGCTATAGACTATTTCGTTACCTCTAGATATTCCAAAAGGCGTCGGCGTAGCGGTGCTACTCTCCAACTTCATCTGCAGCGCCTCGATGTCAGAATATGGAGTTATGGAGTTAGATCTATTTCTCGTGATCTGAAGTTTGTTTTTGGAGGATGCATTGATTCCCGTCAGCATTCCTTCGTTCTGTGCAGCCGAGTTTGGTACTGATCCTGCATCCTGGAGGGAAATTAGCGTACATGTACATATTGAGATCTGTAACATTGTTTTTCCCAGATTGCATTCAAAGAGCAAACTGGATTTTATGAAAGTTGAAATAATCACCTCAGAAACCGGCCTACAGCATCAAAATTATATTCAAGATAGCAACATAGAACACAAATGTTTCAAAGGTGAAGATCATTATGCACTGACAATGCAAGTATCCACATTTCTCCTGATTCAGTAATAACCTGTGAAAGAGGCCAATATTCAGCTTCTTTTTGCTGAGAATGATGTTGCCTGACAGCAATCATTTGCATTTGTAACTTGTGATATTCAGAGCCAAAGTGATTCAGCATGGCCTTTAAGCGTCCGTTCTCTTCGACCACTCGGCTCAGATCTCCTTTGGCCACCAGTAACTGCACAAATTGCTATCTGCTTAACCCTTAAATATACGTCATCTATTCGTAAATCGATTTCAATAGGGTGGATGCCTGATTACAAACCTCGTTCTGGAGCCGGATCATGTGCATGACTTTGGCGTGTTTGGGTGAGGATGAAGGTGATCCGTCCTCTACAGTTGACCTGTCAATTGCACTGTGCACATGCCGACTCTGCAATTCAGCCGCTTAAATTTTCCATCAGATAGAACATCAAAGTTTTTGCTAATTTCACCTTCGAGCAGCAAACAATGTAGTGAGCTTCGTGATAATTAACTATTGCAGATCGAAGGTGTTGCAAGAGCGTGTAACGTACCAAGAGCCACTGATCCTTGAACCTGCTGCTTGTATTGCAGTTGTATAGGGCGATCTGATTTGACCTGCCACTAATTAGTCTCGTTGAATCATATCTCAGTCGTTCTCCAGTAGACTTATTGGGATGTTTTTCCTGAAAGGTAGTGAATACTTCTCCAGGCTTACAAATTGCTGAACCATCCTTACTTTTTTCTTTAATATCTTTCGAATGCCGACTATTCTCGTCTTTCTCACTCATCCCGTGCCGCACAGGGTACTGATCCAATCCTCCATCCTGCTCTTCGACGTTTTCCTCAAGCTTTACGGAAAGATCGATATCAGGCACCCTATCGAATCGTCCTTCCATTCGACTAATCTGCTTCTAGATTGTAATCACGGCAATGCTACTTCTGACAAATCAACTCCCTCCATGCAGCGCGCACTACAAACACAAGTGTAAACACCATTCACAAAAGAACCACGCTAAAATTTGAAAGCCTACCGAACCACAGACACATCATCATTGATGGTCTTGACTCTTAGATGTGATGATGAACCTGCACTGGTCAGCGAAGCCACGACATGTATTATATATATACATATATATATATATACACACACACAAGAGAGAGAGAGAGAGAGAGAGAGAGAGAAACTAGCTAGATTCTTGAAGAGTTGGAAGCAGAGTCAAGACGATTGAAGAAGAAAATCTTAGTTGACTTGTTGACGAAGAGTCGAGATTACCAGATTGTACAAGTGGAAGATAGCAAAGCTTAAAGCCAGATTAACCCAATCCGCAGCAGCTGATCTATAATTAACCATACATCATGAATTGCATCCAATACATATATTTCCAATACCACCATTTTTTCAGCAGCATCTTCCTTGCACTAGCGCAATCTCCCACTGCGCTACTGCAGCCCTAGCTACCACTGCCCCCGGAGCCCATAGCCCCTCCTCCAATTCAGGCCATTGCGTCAACGCCGTGGTCGATGCAGGAGCTGGTTGCGGATCCGATTGCTATGGAGGTCTTGGAAGTGGTCCTCTCCCTCGCAGCAGCAGCAGCATCATCATCATCATCATCATATTACCACCACCAACCGCGACCTCCTCAGTCCTCCTCCCCGCCATCACCGCCGTCTCTCTCTCTTTCTCTCTCTTGCTTTCTCTTTCTCTTTCTCTTTCTCTTTCTCTCTCTTTTTTGGCTTTCGTTTTCATACGTCAACGTGCATGGGCTAGTGTTGTCGATCCGACGACGCGCTGTTACTTAGCTCTATATCGAATGGACAAATGGGGGAAACCTCTTTGAGGTTTCTCTCCATTTTCCTGCATTTTTTTTAAGGTTGTTCATTTTTTAAAGTTTTTGCCTTCTAAAACCTGCATGTCAAATTTTCTGCCCACAAAATACTAGATATTTAGGTTAAAAATTTATTTTAATCTACCTACACAAATTTCTTCGCATTTAAAAAAAGTTGTCGATGTTTTAAATGCCAAGTTCCTGCAAGTTTTTTATGAAATCGATTTTTGGAAAACAATGTTGGTTCCATTCCTATACTTTGCCGGCTTTTCTGAACAGAATGTCATGGCCTCGACTTCTATGACTTTGCTCCTTGTGTGCATGCAAATATTTCATAAATCGAAGGTTCAGATTAAGTTTGAAACCAAAATCAATGGTTCACGTTGAGTCTAGAACCGTGTGGGCATAATACAATTTAATCTAGTGTGTTTGTGTGAGCGCTCCAAGAATTTACAAATACTTAACTTCACTTCAGGTATGGAATCTTAAAAATACATACAAATACTAGATGGAATGCTAAAAATACATATAAATCTTCATGGATGGAGTCCTTAAAATAACTGCCCTCACAGATGGAATCATTCACAAAATCTTAAAAATCATGTCCATAACTTTTTCAAATTTTAGTAACACAATACATGCGATAATCGTTGGTCCAAAGTAAAGACATAATGGTCATCTTCTCATCTCGCTGCTACCACAATATTGAGACGAGAAAATATGTCCGTATTATGGCTGGAGCTGCAAGACGAAAAGGTGAGCCATTATATCCTTAATGTGGGCTAACAAACAACCATTATCTAGTCCATAATAAACAAAGATTAAAAGAACATTTTCAACACTCCTTTTGAATTATGTTGTATGCCCTCAAACAAGAGGCTAGGGCACATAGACTATATGCTAACCCCTATCACCGATTGCCACATGTCAATAGTTACAACACACTATATGCCACCGAATATATCGTGTGTAAAAAGAAAAGAGTAAAACGTGTCTTCAAGTCAAGGAAGAGTCCTTTCGTTTGGTCCTTCCGCCAAAGGAAGGGCTTCTAGGGCCTCAACCTACCACCACCCATAGATGTAGCCACTTTTTGGCAAAATGGCCTTGAAAGGGGAAACACACACACACACATACCCTTCTTCCAAATATAAAAAGTTTAATAATAAGTTGGTTACCATGCACCATTTTTCCACATGCCACATTGTTGTCACTCACCACCATGACCATTAGAGACCTAAAGATCCATGCATGCTACAAGTGTAGCCTACCCAATGTCAAACTAACTATAAACAACCTCTTAAACAACATCAAAAAGTGAACCTTGCTATCACATTGTGAAATCACAAATATTTTGCATCTTCACTTGGAAACCTCCATGTGCCATATTAGGTTTGTGGAGTCCTTGGGGGGAACCAACTCAACCTAATAGGCTCTATTCCATGTAACATTTTGTCACATACCCTTAGATAGAGGGTCAACCTTATAATTAGATTGCTTACATAGTCCCTTTTAAATTATTTTATTTTCAACGCTAGTTGATAGCATCATATTTCAACATATAGATTCTAAATCCACATATAGGCCTTTCCAAGAATGGAGCTTGTATATCGTTAATTGCGTGGCAATCGAAGCTCGAGCCTGTGCTTTGGTGGACACTAATCATTCTTATCCTAGTTGCCTGTTGCAAAGGATATCCAAAGTATCAAATTTCCATAGCAATGGACCTGCATTAGATGTTGAGTTTTGGACCACACTACTAACCACTCTTATCCAATGTAGCTACTATGGGAGATTTCCTTTTGGATTGTGCCATATGCCCTAGGTATAGGTTTGTCAGCCCCATAAACATTGACTTTATTGTAGAACTTAGTTCAACTTTATTTTTAAACTTTGTCTTCTACACTAGGTCTCTTGTAGGAGTATGAGTTCTTAGGCTAGTTCTTATTCTAAATATAAAGCAAAGAACTTATTCCCTTACCCTCATGCCTTCTAGAAGTCTTTGGACTTTGAAGGTGATTACTTTGACTTGTCTCTCTCTCAATTTATAGGACAACTATCAAATGTCAAAGCAAACTCTTGGGCTTGCATGCGCTCTTGGGAACCTAATTAACAAGCATGTACATATCAAACAATGGGTTTGATCCATAAGCCAACTTGAACTAATTGTTGAAGCCTATTGTAGCCCTCAATCTCATGGATAACACAATGCAACAAAGTGCTCACAATGTCATATAAGGTGAGGAGGGCTAGGACTTCAAACATATAACTCCTTTGACAACTGCCTTAGGACCATTATAACATTTAGCTCCACCATATGTTATGCAAACATTTGTACCCCAAGGAAATTGGATCAAAATTCTATTGTGCTCCAAGAGTCATTTGCCTCTTTTTTGTTTGAATGTTAGACAAGATGTAGCTTGCTTAAATCAAATTATTGCTTCTAATTGTTCTACTTAGCAAAAGGAATCCACATGCCCTCCTTTTTCTAAGGTTGTGGATGGGGACTTAGCCAACATCACTTTGAATTAGGAATTGTAGTTATCACACGAACATTTTAATATATGTTAGTCTATACCATCCAAATCACCATGAGCTCATCTAAAAAGTATTATTAAATTTATAAAGTCAACTTCAAGATATCGTGATTGAAGCTTTCTTGAATGAGGTTATAACATGTATAATACTAGCAAAATGCTAGTGGCTTTCACTTGACCTTCTAAAATACATCGTCTACTCATGTTTGTAAAAGATTTTCTAGACATAGAGATTATACATATACATTAATATCTATTACACTAATTTATATTTTCATGTAAAAGTTGATCATGGAAGCATTTTGTACATAAATCAGCATGTTTCAATCCAAAGTTATTTGCGTAAAGAACTATTAAAGCATAAAATTCTCAAAGTTACTTATTGATTTTAGAAAACCAAGTTTTGAGATTTACACAAGCAATCAAATCTTATTTGCTATGCCAACATCTTGAAGTTGGACAAGCATTTAGTAAATGCAATGACTCTTTCACTTGTGAACATTGAGGCATATATGATGTATGAACAAGGCTCCTTAAGCAATCTCCATTTCATAGGATCACCACCATGTTCAATAAACCAGTAGAAAGACGCCTTTTCTATGAATTCAATATTCTATTATTTTCTGCAAGGAAAATGTTCTACTTGCTTGGCATATTTTATCTCGGTGAATGAGACATATTTTCACATTATCATATTCATTATTGTATGTTTGAATATATTCATATTTTGTTAGTTGACAAAAGTCTCTTTGCATGTGTTTGTAAAGTAGTAAGTCGTAGTTTATCCTATTGACACTGGTCACTTTGTCACTTTAGTTAGAAACCATATTAAGTGCCACATAAGGCCACAATAATTTTAGAGTTTGGAAGTGTTGTCACGTAATGGAGGCCTCAATACCATGCAGTGAAAACCCCTTTCTAATTAGCTTTTATAAGAGTTTTTTTGTTTGTTTCATTCTAGTAGTCTTGCCTTTGGGTTCTTTGAGAAGCATCAAGCTATATTCTTCTTATGCAAGCAATAGTGGATTGTCTTTTATTGCTAGGAGGTTTGATAAGCTCTAAGATAGATCCTTTCCATGGCATCAGAGCCTTGGTAGAGAGTGGCTAACAATGGTGAGATTTAGGAAAAAAACATGAGGAGACTAGTGATTGGAGAAAGAACTATCGAATAAGTTGAAAATTCATCTTATAATGGCAATAGTTGGTAAGAATCTAATTGAAATTCTTCCAAAATAAGGCTTTTCAGCAGATGTGTGTGTGTGTGTGTGTGTGTGTGTGTGTGTGTGTGTGTGGATATAAATATTTTTACATGCTCCTTTAGTGTTTTACTATAGATGAGAATGTCATCTAGAAATATCACGACAAATCTTTCCAAGAAAGGATGAAACAAGGCATTCATCATTTGTTGGAAAGTAGTCGTAGCATTTGTCAAGCCAAAAGGTAAGACTAGGAACTTGTAATGATTAGACCGTGTCCTAAAACCGGTTTTAGATGCATCATCTGGATGAATCCGTATTTGATGTTATAAAATCACTCATATCCTAGAATAAGATCAAGACGATCTAGATTCATGACATCACTCGCCTTAACCCTGTTATCTAATTTGAAATAATCACCTTAAGATTTTCAATAAGGATATTGGATATATTTGAGAATCTAGAAGGATTCAATGTCAACAAGCAGTACAAATTGTCTGCTCAATATAGGGGACCATATAAAATACTCTTATTCATTCTTATGGAAGATATCTCTTTGGGGTTCTACAACCATTTTTGCATTTTGGTGATGATAAAGTGTATTCTTGTATATAGAATGCTATTTTTCTTATATGTATGAGTTACCACGCATGAGTATTGTCGTTGTACGGCCATTTATGGACAGGAGCATAAATTATCATACATAAGTGATTTTGACAAGTTCTTGTTGAGTTTACATCTTTCATTCTACGTGTAGTAGATGATTGATTTTTACATTTGTCATGGTGCTAGATGTGCTCTCTTACTAAGCCAAAGATCAAAGGGCATAATTAGGTCTTTGTGATCTGATTTTCTTCCCAGCCTAGTCACGGGCTGCTAATGTGTCCCAATGAGTGATTCTAGCATTGTGTTTTATATCAATGATCTTGTAATTACTGACAATGATGTGGAGTTTATTAGAGCCATTAAGAAAGATCTTTTTGGCAACTTTTGACATGAAAAATTAAGGTCTCATGTACTATTTGTGTGGAAGTAGAAATTTGGCATAGCTTGTATTATAGTCACTCAAACAAAGTATGTCAATGAGATGTTAAAGAGATTCATGATGAGTGACTGTAAGACCATTTTCACAGCTGTTGAGACAGGAAACAACCTATCACATGAGATTCTCTATTTGCAACTCGATCATACTACTAGAGAAAATTATTTTCATGAAAATAAAATCAGAATTCTTCTAAGTACACTGATAATAAAAAATCGGTGATGTGGACTCTTAGGTGCCAGCAACGCAAGAAGGTTGTAGTAAGGATCCTTCCACTTAGATCAGCCTCGGAGGCGAGTCGAGGTAATCATCCCCAAGGATCAACTTTATTAAATCTAGAAGATGTTACATTCTTGAAGAAACTTAAAGTTTCTAACCATCAAAGCTTTTGTATTTTTTCTTACGTTTTTCGGACTGCTACAATTTTGAACTAAGTTTCGCACAGTCTTCATATTTGAACTGTTTTTCGCACAGTTTGCACTTTTCGCATTTCCCAAAAAATCAACACGTGGACGAAATATGACTTGGAACATATTTCAAAGGACCTTCAGATTTTTCGCAAATTCTGGAAAATGCGACACTTCGTCTAAAATTACTTAGAGCAAGTTTTCATTGACCTTCGCATTTTTCCCCGAAGGGCAGAAAACCGATCCACACCGAAAAGTCAACAAATGTGGTTCACATACGGTCTCAGTCAACGAATGTGGTTCACATATGAAGGAGATGAACCGCGGGCATCCAAAAGCTGTTAGGATTAAATCTACAGATGTTCTTCTAATCTTGTATCTTAAACTAATCATCTCTCATGTTCTTCTATATATAAGATCAACAAGAGTGATGCAGGGTGATTTTGGGTTGATGAGTGTTAGTCATGCAGTAGCAGACACATATTGTCACACAAATAGATATAGAAATAGCAGTAGCTAGTTCCTCGTAAGAGAGAGTACCTCTCTTGCACCGATGCACTGATCTGGAAAATAGGCGACGCTAAAAATTGTTGTTGTAAACTTATTTCTGAGAAATAGAGTTGTGATATTCCGCCTATGGTGTGTAATCTGTGAATGATTTTGATGCTTGCTTACAGTAGATATACTTCCGCCGTTATTAAACATTATCTATTGTTCATAAACTTAAATCAGTAGTGTCATGGAAGATGATTGATTGTAGTATGAAGAAATAGCTACAACTACATAGATCTTACTTTAGTCACATCAAACTTCACTGGTGCTTAACCACAATTAAAGTATAATTCTCAAAATGTCAAAATATTCCCTTCCAATAGTTGGGCACACTCAAAAATTTGAATTAGGAATGACATTTAAGAAACAAAGCCTACGCCATCTCTATCTCCAAGGTCGAGCGTCATCTCCAACTCTATTATTGTCATTGTGTTGTTTGTTACTATAATATGGTACTGATGACAAAGCTTTATCATCTTCATGTGGATTTGTCACTAGAACGCTCAGGACAAGAAATTCAAAGCAACCCAAATTGTCAACTTCTGATATGATCTGATACAGGGAGGAAAAGCGAGGAATCGGTAGTACGGGTTTCCAATTAGGATCTTCTCGATCTCTTGATGTTCTTGTACTCCTTGTCATGTCTTTTGTTGTCTTCATGCAGTACAAACATGGGTGTTTAGAGTTAGTGCCATGGGATACATTGAACATACTTTTTAATGTCTTCAGATCTCCTGCTAAATGCCATTCTATGTTGAAAGTGCCAATTCTAGGAATATTGAGTGGATCTCCATCCATGTGATTTTTTATGGTGGCAGGATATGACGTTCTATTAAATATCCATGAGAGAATGTCATGGTCTCCTTTCACCACCTATAAGAGAAACAAAAACATGATTTAGAATAATATTAACACAAAGAGAATTTTCCAAATGGAATCCATATTAGATTATCCCTATTGAATATGTGAAGGAACTACTACACCTGAAAGGCTGCCAACCACCAAATATCATTTTCTGATTGAACACTGAAGTTGAGGCCTTTTGAGTCTTGAATTTGAAAGTGCTCCATTCATGTCGTAAGACTGACTCTCTCCGTTTTTTGTCCTTTCATAATTTCAGACTCATCTAACTTGAGAACAACTATCATTCTCATTTGTAATATCGTAAAAATTTATGATGAATGTTAGTAACTGATTAATGTCAATAAATTAATAGTTGGAAATGTTTATGCTAGACATTCTCCTTTCGAGCAATACACTTCATTGATATGAGATGGATTACCAACTATTGTCTGCATACCTTGGTTTAACATGTCTTTTTTTTTTTAAAGATGAAATGGTCGTGAAATTGGAAACTTTTATTACTTACTGATGCAAATGCCTCCTTTATCATCTTAAACATTATTGCATATGCTTTTCTACTGATGCTAGAAAAATCACATGCCCCCTGAACCAATGTAGTGTCCAATATTTTTCCAACTTCATTCATAATGTTATCAGTAACTAAAGCCTTAATCTTTTTCATTTTGTTATTGTTTAACATTGATTTCATAGATTTAGAAGTCAAAATAGAACCTAGTGAGTTTCCAATGGAAATCTCATCGACCAAATGGTCTTCAGCAACCAATGTTGATCTGCATTGCAAACATAATGTTCATAAAACTGTTAGTAGAGATTAGGACAATCATAGTATTCACAGCAACATAATAAACAAATCAATAAAAAGTTGAAATTAATAAATAACAAAACTAGTGATTATGATTGAATCTAAAAGTTCAAGCAATATTAAACCAAATAAGCTATAACTTACTTGAAAGCACGGATTCGTCTTTTTCAATAACCTCCTCTAAATGATAGATCACATATATCCTTGGTTACCAATCTTTTCCTCTTGTTGTTTCTGACCTTTTTGTTGAGCACATCCATATCTTTAACAAGAGACAAATATGAGATACGCATGGATTGAAATGCAGTTTTTATCTCATCATTACTAGTTGTAAAATGACGCATAGAATATTTCAACGTTTGGATCTCCTTTTTGAACATCTCATTATCTTCCAAACAAGTTTTCAACTTTGTAGATTTTTCTTCACATTCGTTTGATATTTTCCTTAATTCCTCTTCCAAATAATGTATTCTTTGCATTGGATGTGCATTCCCAAATTCTCACAGTAATCCAAAAGGCCATTTTTGCCATGACACATATAGATTATTAATTGACTCACCGAATGAAAATCCGGATGTTGCAATGAATATGGATCAATAGGATACAATGTTCCCAATGACCATAAATCTAGGGTTATACCAAAGAGCAATGGGAAAGTCCTTGGACTTTCGCCAACCTAAATAACTTTTGGTCCAAACTAACAATGCACCAAAAAGGTGTCTTGGCCTTAGCCATTGTTCGAAATAAGCTAATTACATTCATATAGTAATAGGATGTTTGTATATATATGTTTTAGAATGCCTAAAGACATTCGAAAATAAAGGCATGACTCTTGAACAAGTCAATGCAAAGAATGAAGCCCAAGAAAAGGCAATTTTTCACAGAAAACCAGCCACCAAGAAAAGGCAGCGAAGAATGTGAGCAGACTGTTTGCAAGCTGTTGCACTTTTAGTGTTCAAAACTGTTTACTATACTTGGATCATTCATCATGGAAGGAGCGTCTTAAAAAATCTGCTTGATCAACAAGTTCAACGGTGATGACTTCCACATGTGGAAGTTCAAGATGAAGATGATACTCACAAAAAAAGAACTCTGGAGATATGTGGAGGTTTATGATCCCACATTATCCAAATTAAATGTTTTATATTGTAAATTTTTCAATTTTTGTACATGAAAATATGCTATAGTGCCTAAATTCATGTAAAGGCCTATTTGCATCTTGTAAATACATTGTAATTAATAACGCATGACGTTTTGCACGACGTTCTAGAGCGACACATTAGCTGATCCCAACCGACACTTTAACGGTTAGTGATCGACGCTTAGGCCGGTGTTCGTTCCTATAAGGGCGAAACTCAGAGCCATTGTACACACGTAGAGATTCAGCTATCAATAGAGAGAAGAGAGCCAACCTTCATAGCTTGTGCATTCATTTTCTCTATTATCTATTACAGTTACACTTCTTATCAACTAAGCAAACACACTCTGAGATATTCTGTAGCCGATTTTGATAGACATATGTTTGTGGTATTCACTCACTTGTACTGAATTCCAGATTCTCTAACTTGGATTTACAAGTCACATCTAGGAGCAACAGTTCTAACTGATGTGTGCAGGAAATTAGCCAAAGCCTAAAGCATAATTCTAAATAGAATTTCTTTTAATTCTGAATGAGCTATGTGTTCAGATAAAGAACTTAATTGACATTCTACTTTGTTGCTTTCTGTGATAAGAACTAATTCTCTGTGCTTGTTAAGAGAAATCAAAAGCCAAACAGATTCTGTTGTGAAGGATCTTTTTGCTTGTTGTTGTCAGATTAATTTACTTACTGTTGTCCTAAGAGCCTGGAAGATAACGTACCCTTCTATTCCTTCAGACCTTGACCAAATCGTTTCATCATTGGTATTTCTAGACGCCAATTACTCAATATTTGTGCATTCACCATCTATTCATGTTTCATGAGACAGACTTTTTTGTCGAAGGAATTCGAAATGACTGATTCAGGCCCTATGCACCGAGACAACCAGAGACAGAGTGAACAAAAGTATCACGCTAATTCAAAAAAGGTATTTAGCCAGTGTACTCTACAGGTATGGCATGGAAAACTGCAAGTCAATAGACTCGCCTATGGATCCAAGATTCAAACTGTCAAAGGATATGTGCCCGAAGACTGATGCAGAGAAGAAACTGATGTGCAACTACCCCTATCAGTCGATATTCAGATCGATCATGTATGCCATGGTCTGCACCAGACCTAATCTAGCATTTACAATCAGCACATTGTCAGAGTTTATGTCAAATCTTAGCCTACCTCACTGGAAAGCTCTACTCAAAGTACTAAGATACATTCAAGCCACTAAGCACTATGCTTTGTGTTATAATGAAAATACAAAGGATGCTTTGACATTACTTACTTATTCTGACTCTAATTGGGCTGGTAATGTGGACACAAGAAAATCCACTTTTGGCTATCTTTGCTTTCTAGTAGGAGGACCCATTTCTTGGAATAGTTGAAAGCATAAATGCATTTCTTTGTCCTCCACAGAATCAGAATATGTTGCCACTACCTCTACAATGAAAGAAATTATCTAGCTTAGAAGATTGCTTCAAGATCTTATGATCTTTCAAATCAGTCCAACTATACTCTATTGCGACAATTAGAGCTGCATTCACTCTAGAACTAAACGTATTGAAGTTCAATTTCATTTTCTTAGAGAGAAAGTTCAAAATGAAGATGTCGAATTAAGTTACTATCTTACTGCCAATATGTTGGTAATATCTTGACTAAGCCTCTATCAAGAGAAAAGCATGTTGCATTATGTAGCTTGCTCAATTTATTCTCAGGATCCTAGGAGAGTTCGTCTAAATTCTTGAGCACCAGTACATTATGTAAATATATACACACACTCTCTCTCTCTCGACAACATTGCAGTCTTACTCTCTGAAGTTGGAACATCTGTGCATCAACCAATTGGAGCAGAAGCGAGATTGACGACGAACTCTTCGAATATCCTCTTCGATCACCTATGAACTCAAAGTCTTCAAGTTCGAGGTCCATGTCATCCACACTGCCCTGTCCGACGCAGACCATGTCACATTTCATTTTAGTACACTTTTTGTAACTACATTGTTTCACGCTCGTTGCACACACAATCATTGTAACCATTCCATGTATATATACATAACGGCAACTCACGTAAATGATGGTCGCCACCTAGCAAGCACATGGGCTCCTAAAACAAGTGGCATCCCCTTGTGGGGTCCACCTACCCTCAACTCACATGGCCACCACCCTCTTTACGCCACCTCACCCAAGGGTCACTTGGGTCACGTCCCCACCCAACTTTTGGGTCACCGCCTTGACCTCACGGCCTTATGGCCTAAAGATACACCTAAATCTTCTCTAAGGCTTGTCCTTAGGCAAAGGAGAAAGTGTAGGTACAACTATACGTTCATGAGGAGGAGGTGGAGGAAAAAACATCAAATTTCCTCCCCAAAAGTGAAACAGATGAAGGATTTACCAATTTTTCTTTGTATGCAGGTGGAAAATTACAAGAGGTGGCTTAAGCCCATGAAAGAGACTAAGAAAGATAGAAGGAAGGCCACACAGATCTATTCTTGCAGCAAGTATAGCCTGCAAGTACAGCTGTGTACTTTTATTTTATTTTCTTCTCCCTTTTTTAATAATTTTCATCAGCAAACCATGGTTCAGAAATAGTTTTGTATCTTTGAAAGCTTGCAAAGTTAAATTCTAAACTCAAAGTTATCTTTTAAAACTTTTTAAAACAAACTTTGAAAACTTAGCTTAAAGATTTAACATGTATTTGTAAGGTACATAATAGTTTAATCATAAACTTTATTTATTTGAAGTTTACAAAGTTGAATAGTGAAGGTTTTAAGAGATAATAAACTTTGAGCAGAGAGTCTCCGATTCCAAAAAGTTTTACTTTGACTAAAGTTTAAACATTTCTTTGCAAGATCCCATCAAAGGTGCTTTATAAGAAGTACTTAGTACTTTTATAAAAGGCTTTTATTTTGTAATTCTCTCCCCACAGAATATAGAGAAGTCTGCGGCTGCCTTTTGAAAGCTCAAGGCAAAGCCCAAGTACCTAAACGAACCCCTCCCTCAAAATTAAGCAGGCAGGGCCTGCTCTTCCGCCTGCGCAGCCTGTGTACTGTTGGAGAAAACCAGAATTTGCCTGAGAGCCGTACGGATTTGCGCGCGCTGGCGCGCAGGTGCCCAGCAAATTTTTTTTTTTAATTATTATTAAAAATTTCGACTTCCAAAACTCAAAATAAGGCCAGAAACAAAATCGGTTTTTGAAGTCTTTAAAAACCGTAAAACATTAAAAAAAATCGACTACTACCACCGTAGCTAGCAAAGGTGGTTCGTTTTCAATCAAAATGACCTCAGATTGAGACGAACCAAAAAGCAAAGTTGTTCAGATCAATTCAACAAAATCAACTAAGCCTTCAAAAACATCATCTAAGAGCTCAAACCAACCAAAAACATAAGTTAGAGCGATTGCACCTTATTCACAATGATCGGTGGCTCTGATACCAACTCTTAGAATCCCCATCGTCATGTCGGTCATTGCTAAAGCACAAATAAGTGACGAACGCTACGTTACCACCCAACCATAGAGGTACTGCCACCTCACTCCCGTGCACTGGAGCTACAGGCCACCATCAAGCAAGCTCGAATCTCATGTAAGCCATGGTGTCCCATACCACCATGCCTTACCCTCGACCCTCACCTACCTACATCCTGAGGCCTAGATACTCGTCCTGACCTAATCTCCAGGAGAGAATGAATGCTCAGCTCATGGAGATCCCCCTCTATATACATAGTCCAGGTGGGTCATCTCCCTTCATAGGAGTCACGCATGACTAACGACACGCGACAGTTGTGCACACTAACACGGGTCCATAACAACGAGTCACCACGTGCCAATAGTACATTGACATGTGGCACCCAAAAGACCTATAGCTCTAGATCAACATTTCGTCCCATAACTGAGATCGTCACCTCAAGTTTCCTATTGTGTACCCTTATGGGTACGTAACACTAATCCTTGTAGTTAAGGAACTTCTTGTCATTCATAGGTATACCTCTCATTTTCTTCATTCTATCTTTCAATTTTTTGTCATTCTTAGGTTTACCTCACAATCTCTACATTCTCACCGATCTCAGCTTGCGTACTCGTATTTTCGACTAATGGCTACACATAATCAGAGACCAAGAGGAACCATTGATGCAATCAATATTTGCAATGAAAAAAATGCAGAAGATCAATGGATACCAAGAATATATTGAAAATATCAATGGATCTTGATGCATCCCTCTGCAAAAGGCTCATTCCAAAAAAGAAAAAGATCGGATAACATATAAAGACAGGATAATGGATTTTAAAGTATCACCTGCCGGTCAATCTATTACGGAAGTTTTAGTTCAGCATGCTTATTTTCACAATGAGCTCAACATTCATGATCTAAATCCAAATAATATAAGGAAATGCAATTGTAAGTTTTAGACTCTATTTTTTTAGATTTAGCATTTTTTTTAAATTATATTTTTCTTGAGATGTTTTTGTTGGTTTTGCAGATTTGTGTCCATCAAATTTCTTTGAATGGCAATCAGTTCAATCGATTGCACGAGTAATCAATGCCATACATTTGGATATCGGTATTTTACAATATAAAGGTCGTTTTCCAAAATCACTTTTAGATTCAGGAGTTTTTTTTTATGATCACACCTATTTTCCTGATAAAAATGGTTTAGTTGGTAGGTTAGAGCCATATCCTCTACTAGATTTTTCGAGTGAGGAATGGATTTCTCCTAATGCAGCAATTTCAGAAAATTTTCAATCTAGGCTATATATTGATATTGAGAGTATATTAAAATGTAGCACTGGATCAAAGAATAATAGATTAAGTTGGTATCTACCTTTTACTATTTTTGTTGATTTTTTTTCCAAATGCAATGTTCGGAGAACGAAAACAATATTTATTTGTAAGGACTTGAGTGTTGATATAATCGTCGAGTTGTTGGATGATGGTTGGGATACAAAACAAAATCAGCAAATTGAGTGCAGAGTATGTTACTCATCCATGACATTTAGATATCACATCGAAAAGCAAATGCTCACTTTGTTGCTGTATTATAGAAGATGGATTAAATACAAAAATGTTTGGAAGCCACTTGATCAAGATATTGGTATAAACCCTCAAGAGCAACTTCAGCTAACAGTGAAAAGAAATGACAACATTCTTGCAATGGTTGAGGTTGAGGAAGATTGGTGTCTCAATCACATTCGATCAAAACTAGACATGTTGCAATTTGATCTACCTCAGTACTATCAATTTTGATTGAATGGTGTAAAGGTACGTTATGCCATATAAAAATATTTCTTTTTTTCTATTTCTAAGTGAATCAGTTTCATAAAATATATTTGGTGTTATGTCCACATCATGCATATAGGATTCGGCATAATCCTTGACTTGAATACACGGTACTCCAGTACGCAAGATTATTGGTTACATCTCGTTATTCCAAACTAGGCCAGAAAGGTAATTAATAACCTTGCGAGGGCCCAGTTACATTTGTGGAGCTAGTGCATGGGTTAGGACGGCTATAGGCATGTGTAGAATATCAATATTAGTGAAAAGCACTTTTGGGATTTACCTAGCTTGCATGGGCACATGCACATCTGAGGCTGGGGCCTATATATCCTAGTAGGAAGTCACCCTCCTACCATTCCAAAATGTGGTTTTCATTACTAGTTTCCTCTCTTTTTCAATTCTATCCTATGCCATGGCTTGGGGGTGATGCTACTAGAGATTGATCAATGACTTATCATTGGTTGGGTGGTTTTGCTCCACCGTGTTCTCTTTGTGTTTGTCTTATAAGCAGGATCTTGAAGAGCTTTCTCTTATAGTTGGCCACCAAAGCCCAGGCTATAAAATTTTGTGAACTGTGATCTCCACAATAAAATGACCATTAACAGTTCTGCACGTCAATAACTTGTTTAGTTTTAGTAGTTTCTAGACACCAACAAAGAATCTCATCATGTCCTTTTTTATATGACTGGCCATTAAAAAGTTTAAACACCTTGCTTGCCAAATCAACTAGCACTTTTGTTTTTTTTTTAATTATGTGGAAATGTATCTTGTGCTAAAAATTTGCTTGCACTACTCGTAGAAATCCGAGACAATTGGTCTACCATGGTATGCAATCTCCCAAGTCGTATTCTTATATTCAATTCAAATTCTTGTCGTACTATAAGCCAACACACGCCCTTCTTGCTATAAGAAGAGTGACAATTCCCTTGTAAATAACACTTTGAGATTATGCTAATTTGCTCTCTTGAGATTATTTTTCTATTTAAGTGTGTTCCCTTTGGAAGTGCATAGCTCGAGGAAAGATGCTCGGGCCTCCTCTTGCCTCCTTTCATAGGATTTCTATTGTGGCATGATTTTATTGCTTTATTGCTTAGTTAGCTACAATCATCAATATATCTCCCTTTGGGTGTTAGATAGGATTTAGTTTAAACACCTTGCTAGTTGGGTAAGCCTTAGCAAGCGTAGGCCCCACAACAACCAGTGCAACCTCAAGAGAAAGAGGATTATGCTCAACCGAGATGCTCAAGCAGAATCAACTCAGACAAAAGGCTATTGAGAATGTTGCAGCAAACAATTGCGAAAGCAATTGATGCCTTATGACTACAGACCCCGCATCTTACTCAGAGGCAATGGCAAGTCCGGAATTTGAACAATGGAAGAAGGCAATGCAGGAAGAAATTGATTCGTCGTATAAGAATGAAACATGGACGCTTGAGAGTCTGTCAGAAGGAATGAAAGTTGTAGACTACAAATGGATCTACAAGATAAAGCTCAAATTAGATGGGAGTACTCAGTGGTACAAGGCTAGATTAGTAGCCAAGGGATATTCTCAGAAGTATGAAGTAGACTATCAGAAAACATTCTCCTCTATGGTAAAACAATCTACCATTCGTCTCTTATTTGCTTTAGCTATTACACATTCCACAATTGTCCATCATATAGATGTCAAGACCGCATTCCTTTATGGGTTTCTTGATGAAGAAATTTATATGAGGCAGCTTGAAGTTTTCCTCAACCCACAGTTTCCTGATCTGACCTGCAAATTGAAGAAGTGTATTTACGGGTTAAAACAAGCTGCAAGAGCTTGGCATAAAAGAATGTGTGAACTTTTGATCTCTATTAGTTTTAGAAGACTTGTTTTAAATAGTGATATCTTCATTAAGACTGAGGGTGATAGTCCTCTAATCTTAGTTGTATTCATTGATAATACTCTAATGTTTGGAAATAACTTAGAGATGATACAAAAAACCAAGGCTCTCATAGGGTAAGAGTGCAAAATTACAAACCTTGGAAAGGTTAAGAAACTCCTAGGAGTTGAAATCACAAAAGATGAAACAACTGGAAACATAAAACTTTCTCAACAAAGTTATGCCCTAATCATGAAATTCTTGAATGCAAAGGGAAAGAGACTCCTATAGCACTTGGATTAAGACTTTCAAATGATGATTGTACAAGGACTAAGCAGGAAGAATTTGAAATGTGTAATACACCTTTTCAAAATCTGATCGGAGCTCTAATGTATCTTATTGTATGTACTCGACCAGATTTGGCCTTTCTTGTTTATGCTTTAGCACAATTCTCTAACAATCTAGGAAGGTATCATTGGGAGCTAGCAAAGAGAGTCTTGTGGTATCTCAAAGTGACCACAGACTTTGACATTGTTTATTCAAAGCCAAATGAATTCACTCTCAAAGCATACAGTGACGCTATGGAGGGCTAGTAAGCTGGGTTTGCAAGAAGCAAACACTTGTGGCACAATCTTCATGCAAAGCTGAGTATGTGGCAGCTTAAGAGATGAAAGGAAACGAAAGAAACGAAGGAAAATCTTTCACGCTGCCAGTTGGTAGCTCAACAAGCTTGGAGTCTTAGACTTCACGCCCAGCTAAAACGGGTAGCAACGACGGAGAGTAACTAATTAGTTGATGAGCATTAACTACTCTTGTAATTCTCTGTTTAGCTATCTTATAAACTCCACACAGTGGAGATAAGAATGATATTTCTGGATCAAAATACACAGAGAGTGTGCGTGTGTAGAGCAGATAAAAAAAAGACTAGAAACAAAAGAGTTGGCATGAAAGTCTGCCAATGAGCACAACATAGCAAAAGAGCAGAGTGTCAGGTTGCCAACGAGCGAGACACTGACAATCTCGCTCTAAAAATCAAACTGATAATTGATTGCTCTATTTTCATGCATCTCCTTGTCTTACGCTGTCTTGATTGCTAGAATGGAATCTGTTTGTGATGTGTAGTCGTGTGTCTAAGTTTCTGTGAAGCTTCTGCACAAAAGAAAATTCAAAGAAACAAAATTGTTTGCGACAATGAAACGAAAACAGTTTCACGACATGGTATCAGAGCACACAGGTTATCACTACTGATATCTTAGCAGTGATTATCTAGACAACACAATATGGCTACAACAATCCAAACAAGAGTAGCAATCAGTCTTGATGGCGCAAATTACAGAATCTAGAAATTCAAGATCAAAACACTTCTGAAGGGCAAAGGCATCTGATCGGTGACCGAACTCTCAGAGGTGCAGCCTCCAGAGGGAGACCCGAGAAGAGCTGAATGGATAAGAAAGGATGAGTTTGCAATGGCGATCATCGTTTCGTCCATAAATGAGGATCTACTCATATAGATTGAAGATTGCGAAAGCAGCCATGTAGCGTGGGAAAGATTAAAACAGAAGTATGAACTGAGGACTGCAACTTCAGTCATGCACCTTCACAATCAACTACAATCCATACGATGGGATGGCGACCAGTTAGATCAGCACGTTGAGAAGATCAGAACGATCTTCGCTCAACTCGTTGCATCTAGATAGGAGCACCAGGTCCCAGCACCACAGCAGCTGGTGTACTTCATGAAATCTCTACCTACGTTCTATCAACCTTTGAGAATGCTCATACTGAGTCTACCAGACATGACATTTGACAAAGTAGTCAGTCTTGTCGCTAACGAGAGACTAATGAGAGACGAAGGAGAAGGAAGCAGTGATCAAGAGAAAGCCCTCTTCACGAAAGGAAAGAAGAAAAACAAGAACAAACCCAGATTTGAGAAGACGAAGTCCTCGAATCAACAATCTTCTTCTTGTGATCACTAATACAAACCAGGCCATACAGCCAACAAATGCGGGTTCAATCCAGCAATACTTTGCATGCATTGCAAGAAGAAGGAGCACTCTGTATACGATTGCAGATTCAACCCAAAAAGAAAGAACAAAGCTGAAAAGGCAAATGTTGCAGAATCATCCAAGGATGCAGATAGAGGTGATGAAGCCTTCACGATACTCGATGAAGCTTCAATGAGCTAATTGAACACGACTATGATGTAGTCATCAATTCAAGAGCAACACCACACATCACCTACAACAAGAAGATCTTGATCGACTTTAGAGAACTCGAAAACAATAGAGCAGTGATTCTAGGTGATGGGAGTAGACATGATGTCAAAGGCATCAACACTCTACAGCTGTGAACACTGTCAGGGCAAGCAGAGCTCCCAGGAGCACTCTACGTGCCTTCACTGAAAAAAGATCTGCTATCAATCTCCAAGATGGCAGATCTTGGAATTCGAGTTTTATTCAACGACAATACATGCCGCATGATCGAGAAAACCACAACCCAGTTGCTGACGGTCGGATGCAGAGAATGAAACCTCAACCATTGCCAAGATAATCAACAACTTTGATAGCATATTAAATGCATCAAAAAATGAAAATCGGCTCTGGCATAGGAGAATGTATCATCTGAACATGCGGAGCCTGTATGACATGTAAAAGAAGGACATAGTCACAAGTCTCAAGATATCAAGAAGGACATAGTCACAGGTCTCAAGATATCAAGGCCCGAAACTGAGTTCTACGAAGCCTGTCAGAAAGGCAAACAACATCGGAATCCATTCACACATGAGAAAAGAAGAGCCAAAGAAGTTTCTGAGCTCATCCACTCTAATGTCTATGGACCAATGAAGATGGATTCTCTCTCAGGTTTGAGATATTTTCTAACATTTATAGATGATTAACCGGATGGCCACGATCTACTACCTACAAAAGAAATCTGAAGTGTTTGATTCCTTCAAGAAGTTCATGGCATTTGAAGAGTGGCACACCTCAAAGAAGATACAGATCCTTAGGTCTGACAATGGAGGTGAATACAAAAGCAAGAATAGGGGACTCGTGCATACAAACCAAAATACAATGGTGTCGTAGAAAGAAGAAACAGAACGCTAGTCAAAAGAGCCATATGCATGATGGCACAGGCTCAATTGCCAAGTCAATTCTGGGTTGAGGCAATAGCTGCAGCTGTACACTTGCAGAACATATCAACAATGACAGCGCTGAAAAATAAAACACCATACGAAATGTGGACAGGTAAAAAGTTTGATCTATCATACGTACATGTGTTTGGATGTGCAGCATACAAGCACATTCCAAAAGAAAAAAGAAACAAGCTTGATGACAAATCAGAGCAAACGATCATGGTCGAGTACTCAAACAGATCACAAGTGTACAGACTCTACGATCCAACCACGAAAAAGGTTGTTTCGAACAGAGATGTGAAGTTCGATGAGTCCACATTCCCTGGACTAAAAGATGAATGAGGCCATGAGATCTTCACACTACTACCAATTCAAGATGGAGATCGAGGAAGACATCAAATCAGAATGCAGAGCCACAGACTCCAGAGTAGCAAGAAGAAAAGGACCAACTCCACGAACAAGAAACGTTCGAACAGCGACGAAACGAACCTAGAAGATCAACAAGACAAAGAAGACCTCCAAACCGTTACTCTGACAATCTTCAGTGGAGTGAAGATACGCAGTTCGAGTACTGCAGCTTCACTGAAGAGCCAACAACATACCAAGAAGCTATCTAGACTTCAGAGGAAGAATTTTGAAAGAAGGCGATGTCAGAGGAGATCGAGTTGATGAGGCGGAACGAGGCATGGACACTAGAGCCATTGCCAGAAAATAGAAAGATGGTTGACTGCAAGTGGGTATACAAGAGGAAGATAAAATCAGATGGCATTGTTGGCCGCTACAAAAGGCAAGGCTTGTGGCAAAGGGCTACACACAGAGATATGGTGTTGATTATTTCGACACATATTTGCCAATGGTCAAGATGACAAGCATACGACTACTCCTTGCATATGCCACATAGCACAATCTGAAAATTCACCAGATTGATGTGAAAATAGCCTTTCTCCATGGAGATCTAGAGGAGGAAATCTTCATGAAACAGCCTGAAGGATTTGAAGACTCCGACAATCAGCAATATCTTTGTCGATTGCAGATGCATCTATGGTCTAAAACAGACATCACGAGCTTGGTATAAGAAGCTCGATAGTCTTCTGAATCTCTAGACTTCAATCCTACACAACCGGACTGTAACGCCTATAGTAGAAAAAGATTTTGTGATGCTAACTATTTTCGTGGATGATTCCCTGATGATAGGAAATTCCTTGATGCTGATCAAAGACACGAAAAGTCAGATTTATGAAAACTATGAAATCACAGATCTAGAAGAAGCAACAAAATGCCTTGGGCTGGAGATCTGAAGAGATCGAACAAAGGGCGAAATGCACTTGAGTCAGTCAGAATACGCCAGAAAGGTGCTCAAGCAGTATCACATGATGGATTGGAAAGAAAAGGCCACACCAATGATAGCTGGAGCCAAGTTGACAAAGCAGGATTGCCAAAAAAAAGAGGAGGAAAAACAGAAGATGGCAGGTATACCCTACCAAAACTTGATCGGTAGTCTGATGTACCTCACAATTTGTAACAGACCCGATCTAGCCTTCTCTGTTTATGCCTTGAGCCAATTCCCTTCCAATCTTGGCATGGCATATTGGCAAATGGCAAAACGAATCCTACAATATATGAAGGGTACCCAGAATATGGAATTAACCTACAGAGCTGAAAACAAAAGAAAAGGATTCAAGCTGCACCACTACAGTGATGCAAGCTGGGCGAGCTGCAAAGATGACAGCAAGTCCATAACTGGAGGATGCACCATAGCGTGCGAAGCTACAATCAGCTAGATATGCAAAAAGCAAACCTTGGTAGCTCAATCCTCTCGCGAAGCTGAATACGTCGTAGCTTCAAAGGTGGCGAACGAGGTAATGTGGCTGCAGATGATGCTAGAAACAATCGGAATACTACAAGAAGGGCCATGCACGATGATGATGGACTCTCAGAGTGTCATTTATCTGTCCCAGGATCATGTCTTCCATTCAAAGACAAAAAACATATCTCTGACGTACCATCACATTCAAGATTTAATCTCGAAAGGCCAGAGCTCCAGGTCCAGTACATAAAATCTGAAAGACATTATTGCAGATCTGCTCACAAAGCCGCTCAACAAGCCACTCTTCACAAAGCAAAGAAAGACAATTGGATTAAACGTGCAAAGCTGCAAGGTTCAAGAGGGAGTGTCAGAAATGGTGAACTCTTGCAACTTTGCTGCAACGTGAAAGTCAATGAACCTTGACTCGAAGGTCGAACAATTCACGAAATTTAGCATGCTTCCAAGACAAACGAAGGACGAACGATTCGTGAATCATAAACACGCCTCCATGACCGCAAAAACCGCAAAGCGACGCAAAATGAAAAGACACGAAAGAAACGAAAGAAATGAAAGAAAACGAAAGAAACAAAGGGGAATCTTTTGCGTTGCTAGTTGGCAGCTCAATGGGCTTAGAGTCTTAGACTTCACACCCAGCTGAAATGGGTAGCAACGACAGAGAGTAACTGATTAGTTGATTAGCGTTAACTACTCTTGTAATTCTCTGTTTAGCTATCTTGTAAACTCCACGCAGTGGAGATAAGAACAATATTTTTGGATAAAACAGAGAGTGTGCATGTGTAGAGCAGATAAGAAAAAGACTAGAAACAAAAGAGCTGTGCATGAAAGTCTGCCAACGAACAGAAGACAATAAAAGAGCAGAGCGTTAGGCCGCCAACGAGCTGACGATCTCGCTCTTAAAATCAAACTGATAACTGATTGCCCTATTTTCGTGCATCTCCCTATCTTACGTTGTCTTGATTGCTAGAATAAAAGTTGTTCTGTGATGTGTAGTCGCGTGTCTAGGTTCCTGTGAAGCTTCCGCACAAAAGAAAATTCAAAGAAACAAAATCTTTCGCGACAACAAAACGAAAACAGTTTTGTGACAAGAAAATGACCTATTTTGATCTACAAAAGATCACTAAGAGTGATTGGTAGCTTGGGATCTTGATCCACATCAAGACTAGCTTCCAATTCAATTTTAGTGATTCCAAGCAAGAACAATAAAAAAATGATGATCCATGGCTTGACACATGTGAAGTACTGTTACTGTACGGCCTGATAACAAAGACTAAGTTTACTTATGAAATACTAAGCATTCATTCACAAAGAAGTTGCTAAAGAGAGTGAAAACAACAAGATTGCTCCACAAACCAATGTTTCTCATCATTTGCCTCACAATGGATCCATCATGGATCAAGTACATAATCATGATAATCTCTCTCTAAACTGCATCCAACACGTGGGACAACTCATTGTACTCATCCATATCCACTTTGGGTAAGATCTATCTAATTTGCCACATCATCAATTGGTGGTTTGTGTGGACCTTCTAGATTCCTACAATCTAGGACCTAACTCCTATAATTTAGGAGATTCCATATTTGACTCAAATAAAATCTATATACCATGGATCTGAACTTTATGATTGACATTTCACATGTGGGAGACCACTCCTATCCATGTGATATAGCATTTTCTACCACTAGAATGGTGCCAAGTGGCATAACACTACTAAACTAGTTTTTGGCCAATTTAACCAGTAGTTTCCAAATTAAATGATATGTACAACCTATATGATCTATCTAAATGACTTGGGAATAGATTTCACACATGGGAAAAGGCTCCACACATGTCTAATGATGATAGATACAAGTCATTATGGTATTTACAAGATTTGATCAAGTTAGCTTTTACAAATTCTAACATATGGACAACACAAGCGCAATCTCCATGACTCAAGATCCAGTTTTCCATTCCAAGACTAAGCATATACCACTCAGATATCATCATATCAAAGATCTTGTATAGAAAAAAGAGATTCAAATTAAATATGTGAAGACCACAGAGATGACAACTGATGTTCTCACAAAAGCCCTTGGAAAGCAACTGTTTGAAAAGCATAGGGAGCATATGGGAATTGGCTAAAAAAATCTTCAGTTCAAGAGGGAGTGTTGAAAACTGAACTTCGCTTTCTTTCCTCCCTAAAGGCTTCCATGTGGTGCAGTCTGTTCCCACATAAAGAGACAATTGCAAGTACAATCTGTTCCCACAGAAGATAACAGCCGCACCTAACTAGCGTTTAGCATAACCATTAGTTTACAAGAATGACTTAGAAGAAAGTATTTTAGAGAATATAAATGTGCGCATGAGGAGTACTGTAAATGAGAGTATTAGAGAAGAGAAGAAAGAGAGAAAGGAGAAATATAATATTATGAGACTTGAACGTAGATATGCGGCAAGCTATGTACTTCTTCCTAGAACATTTTGAGTAATAGATCATTCTTGTCAGGTTTCTGTTGTGCATGAATGCCAATGTTGTTTATAAATGTATTGTTGTCCTGATAAGCTATGTCATAGTTCTTGCAATCTAAGTTTGACTGCAAGTTCGCATGACGAAAAGAACTATACGCCGGAAACTCCTTCGAGTTTTTCACATTCCTCGGGTTTTTGATTTTCTCTCACTTCGGGATTTTCGCATTCTTCGCAAAAGTCGAATGTGGCAACGTTCATGTATTCACTAATTCCCGCACAATTTGCATTTCTCGCATTTTTTCGAAAAATGGATCCGGCGCAGATAAAAGCACGCTTCCGAATCCTTGGCGCTGCTAGCTGCAGGTGAAGCCAAAGAGGTGGTGCCCGTGCTCCCGACACACACACTCACACACAATTAATTTGCTTTGGTGCCCCTCACTAAGACATCAATTTCTATATTTGAAAATATTTTTTTCTTATTCTATCCATGAATTGTGTCCAATTTGGACCGAATAGTTTACTATTATTATTATTGGATTGGAAAAAATTGTTCAAACCTCAAAATTTTGTATTAAAACTTGAGAATTTTTAAAAAATAATGTAGAACCTAGTTTGGGGCTTCAAATCGGTTTGAGAAAAATTTGGAACAAGGTCAACTATACATTGAGCATAATCAATAACAACTTGAAGATCCACTAGGTTAGATTGTGTGTGTATGTGTGTGTGCATGCGTTCATGCATGAGAGAGAGAGAGAGAGAGAGAGAGAGAGAGAGAGAGAGAGAGAGAGAGAGAGAGAGAGAGAGAGAGAGAGAGAGAGAGAGAGAGAGAGAGAGAGAGAGAAGGTGTGGAAGTGTGTGTGGAAGTGAGGAAGAGAGTGGTAGAGTTAGTGTTGTTGGTTTATGTTTGTGGTTTCTTGCAAGTAGAAGTAGTTTTTGCTTTATTTTGTTGTGTAAGCATCTCCAAGGCTCCTAGAGTTCCGTGCTCAAATGACTTGGGAGAAGGTGGATGAACCTCGCTTCTTCTTGACAACAAGATTGCCAAATGACCACCCACACAGTGTTATTATTTGAATCTGCCTTGAATTATTCTTAAACTCACTTCTAATCTGATTTTTCATTGCTTGTTCATGATCTAAACTTACAGAGTTAAGAGTTATGGAGAATTCACAACTATTTAGATGCACATCAGAAACATCCATAACATGAATAATAAATATTGAAAAACTTCATATTGTGAATAATCAATACTTCCATTATATTAAATATAGAAATTCCATCTGATGGATGTACAAAATTACTGCAAATTAGGTAACTACCTTATCACCCTCCTTGAAAGTGAGAACATGTTTCCAAAATCAATAGCCAGAGAAGGCAATTTACTAAATAACCATTCACAACCAAAAAATAAATCTCTACGAGCCAGGTCTGAAACATGAAAATTAACTAATTCTCTATGTCCTTGTATCAAAATTGGGAGATGCGGCACTCTCACGTTCCAAGTCTCTATTGTACCTCTCTAATCGGTTGGATCTAGAAGGCAAAGAAGGGGTTTTGGATCTCCAACCGGGTGAGTAGTCGTGTGTAGTAACAGGTTTCGATCTAATGGAGAGAGAGTAAATAACGAAATGGGTATGGAGATCTAAGCCTGCTAAAGGTGTCAAGCTTATTGTAAGATCTAGAAGTGAAATGGCTTAAATCTTGGGGTGAGATTCATCATCCTATTTTCTTCTTTTTGGGTTTTCTTGATTTGGTTTTGATCCTTTCTTGGACCTTGGTTTCTTTTGGGTTTGTCTAGGCATCCTTGGCTCTAGATCTTCTCCCAAGAGGTTGATCTTCTCAAGGGAGGTGAACAATGAAAGGAAATCCTACCTATGGATCTTAATGATCTCTAAAAATTTTCAAACTAAGTTCTGAATCGTCTCTAAATGTAATTGGGTGTTCACTACATGCATGATTCATTGCTAATTAAATGTGTTGCTTATATTGTAGATCCCCCCCAGCATAATGACTCATTCAATTGTAGTTAATATATTATGTACAATGCCAAACTCTTTTTTGAGTGGTATAACCTTTAGGAAGAAGTCTGCTTTGCAAAGGTGAATTGTAAGTACAGAAGTTTTGCAATCATCATTATGTACTACTTTTTAATATTTGATGTCTTGATGATTATTCTCTTGCAGTTTTTGCCTAGTGACTACACTAGCTATGATGTGTACAAATTCAAACAAGAATCAATTTTGAGCATCATTGTGAGGGCTATATCTTATGTTGTGCCCTCTCAAAGGCCTTCAAGTGCTAATGATGTACATATACAGAACAAAGAAGAGAACTTTGAAAATGCCCCAAATACGTAGATAGACAACAATAGATAGATATAGACCAATATTAAAAAACATCTGTACACAAAATCATTTGTACAATTGTACCGAAGCCCCCCAACTTTGGACTATATTTATTCTAATAAAGACATGAGTTTATACATTGACTTTCAATTTTCTTCTGTTCTATTGTTCTTTTACAATGTTGTTATTGTAGGAAGAACCTTGCAATTTATTATCAACTCCCGTCTTTTTCATACTTGTATGAAAATCAATGTGTTAGTGTACATATTTATTGCATAGACTTGTATTATTGATTATATGCAATGAATAAACAATGATAAGCATTAAATCCTTACCAATTGTTCATTTATGATGAATCCAAAATAATCAGGTAGAAGATCATTGTGCATTAAGACAAAGCTCTATTCTAATTTTATGTAAGTTCCAATGCTCTTCGTTAGACCCTCTTTCTTGGCAATGGAATGGCTTCAAGCTTTTCAAAATTGCCATTGCATATCCATAATATATTTGGATTCATAAAAAATTTATACATGATTATCTGCAAGCTCTTTTGGACTTGATCCCCTATATTGTAATTTCTCAATATTTAAATAAATGACATCCAATATATTTGAAGGAGATTGTGCTAGCTCCCATTCACTTATAAGCGATGGATATAAATCTGCAAGAATGAAAGACTTATCTTATGAAAGAAATGATGTCCATAAGCTCTTAAATCAGAAAAGATAAATTAAAGCATAAAGATGTAAGCAGTGTGATCAATTACAAATACATTTTTGACAATCATGAATATCGAAATCTTGTTAATTTAGTTTTGAATTCATATAAAAATATTGCACTGAAAATTCTTGGATTGACTGTCCTCCCCAAAAGTTCCAAAAACTCGAAGGATCCTTATTTTGCAATAAGATTTGCATGTCATCTTTCCTTTAAATTTTTTTGGCTAAAACCTTCCTTTTGAAGTGGATGTACACTACTTATTGTCGACCTATGATCTAGGTCAATGTAGTTATTCAATTTGCATAATATTAACTAATATAGCTTAGTATTTTTAACTTGAGATATTGTTATTGAACAAATTAGCACGGTTAGGTTGGGCATAGCCAATGAATGGAGTGCTTCCATATTGTTGAACGACAAATCAAAATTTCTTGAAAGTTAATTCCATTTTTTAATTTATGTGAGCTACGATACATAGATTCAAATGTATGCATTTTGATTGGGCCAAATGTTGGATGAAATCAAAGATACAATATAAATGCATCTTTACAAAGGATCATTTTAGAACTCCTCTAATGTTTGGCCAACATATACCATGCTCCTATATAGGTTGTAACTTGTAAATTACTTGGTGTGAAAAATTGCCTACATTGGCAAATCTAGCCATGTAGAATATTGTACATTTTGTCAATATTGTTTGTTGGTTACTTGAATGGCCAAAGTGCCACTTGTACATTCACACCTAAAGTAGGTTACCACGAGTCAAGAGGAGTGGTTGTGTCCATTTGGTAGTGATTCCTACTTTGTAGGATCTAGACCATGATTTATGATAATACGTTCGTACTGCTTGGCCCGTTGGTTTGTGCTTTTGCCAACTTTCTATGTGATGGAGTAGTATCATGGCTTTCCAAAAAACAAGATACCATCTCCCTATCTTCCACAGAATCCGAATACAAGGCCTTGACATCAACATGCAAGGAGGTCTTGTGGCTCAAAAGGCTATTGGTGGAGGTTCATGTCATGGAGGAGAAGATTCCTATCATCTATTGTGACAACCAATCAGCCCAATCACTTGCAACTAATCCTACATTCCATGCAAGGAGCAAACACATCGAGATTGCTCATCATTTCGTGAGGGAAAAAGTGAAAGCCAAAGAGATTAAGCTCCAACATGTGCCATCATCAAGTTGCTTCGCTGATTTGCTTACTAAATCTTTACCTAAAGATTCATTTATCAAGCTTAGATCTTCAATTGGAGTTATTGGTAAATGCATTGTGATTTCCAAAGCTAGATTTGAGGAGGAGTGTGAAAAATTGCCTACAGTGACAAATCTAGCCATGTAGAATATTGTACATTTTGTCAATATTGTTTGTTGGTTACTTGAATGGCCAAAGTGCCACTTGTACATTCACACCTAAAGTAGGTTACCACGAGTCAAGAGGAGTGGTTGTGTCCATTTGGTAGTGATTCCTACTTTGTAGGATCTAGACCATGATTTATGATGAGATTTGTACCTACCATGCACCTACCAAGCATGACTCTTGGATCTAGGCTAGGGTTTTCACATTAGGGCAAGAAAGTTGAGTCTACTTCCTTATTACATGCTGGATTTTCACCTAACTTAGCAAAGGAAGTGTCTTTTACTATGTTTCCTCATCCTCCATAGTGAGGAGATAGAAATTTTTTGGAGCCTCAAGGAAAAACTCAAGTTTCTTCTCATTGTATGGTGATTGCTTTTGATTCCAATGAAACCCAGCTTTGGCACATTCTAAACACTGTCTACAGGCCGTACTACAGCCTTATTTCCACACGTGTGGAGTTGGATTATAGTTATTGATCAATGCTTTGATTATCTCTACTTGTTTTCTATCAAGCTGCTAAACTAGATCTTGTTCTCTGATGACTAGTATCTGATAGATTTTTTAACAAGCACACAATCAACCTTGTGGATCATTCAAAGATCCATTTATGGTCCTTAGTACTGTACTTTTAACACTTGGGTGATATGGATTGGCATAAGAGACACATAAGTATGTAGATATTGTGAAGAATCGCCAAAAATTGGCAAATTTAGCTTGATAAAAAACCATGTAGAATAGTGTAGATTGTGTACACAAGTGGGCCCCACACATGTGAGGCCATGATGCCACGTGGGAAACCCATTCTAATGTAGGCTAGGTCAAGTCCATAGGGTTGGTCATGTCATTTTGGTAGTGATTCCTAGTTTATAGGACCTAAATCCTAGATTTAAGGTGAAAATTTGACCAACTAGCTATCTACCAAGCATGACTCTAGGAAATAGACTAAGGTTTCATTTTAGGTCAAGGAGAGTGAGTTAACTTCCTTATTACATGCTGGAAATCCACCTAACTTCAAGAAGGAAGTCGAATTTGCTATGTATTCCGTCTCTCCATAGTGAGAAGATAGAAAATTTTTGGAGCTCATTGGCAATCTCAAGCTAGTTCACTATGTATATTGAGTTTTTGTGATCCAAATGAAACCAAATCAATTTCTACTTGTTTCTCGGGTTGAAGGCCGTACTACAGCTTGTAGTACACACGTGTGGGCTCGGATTTTGATGTTGATCAATGCTTTTGATTGTTAATGCTTGTTGTTTGTCAAATTGCCAATCTAGATCAACTTTTTTGTGTCTAGTTTCTTGATAGATTGTTAAGCAAGCATCCAATCACTCTTGTGGATCTTTTGTAGATCCATTTATGGTCCTAAAGTACAGTACTTTCACATGGTATCAAAGCCAAGTACAAGAGCATAAGCCATTGATCTAATGCAAATCCATTTTTAGCAAGTTTTGGTGCTAAAAACTAGTATTGAGAGGGCAAGCTAGAATCTTGATTTTGGTGAGGAGATTTGATCCCAAACTTGGTAGGGGTCCAAATTCGTACTGTCCACATGTGTGGGCACCTCTGAACCTGCATTTAATGCATGGTATTCATTTGATCCAAAAAAAAAATTCAACTTGTGAGCTGTTGGTGTAATTTTTGGTGGAGATCCTAGGATAATCTACCAAGATCATTTGCCATTGATTAGATTTGAATTTGTTTCATGGAATCTAATTAATCTAGGCTGAGTTCAAGTCCTATTAAGGTTAAAAACAGGTCTTGAAAGTACACCAAGAAGGAAGGAAGAGATTAAGTCATTTTTTTGTCCAAAAACAGCCAAAATTGGCAAGATTTGATTGTAAGTAGATTTCACATCATCTTATCTTCATTCCAACTTTGTGAGGGAGTGCTAGAACTGAGATTATAAGTCCATTTGTTGGATTAGAAATCTAATTTGAGTGAAAAACTACAAGAGAGAGACCTTAGTGAGTTTCTAGAGACAGTCAAATCCATTTCTTGGCAAGATTTGTTTGAAAGTAGTTTTCACTCCATCTTATCTTCATTCCAGCTTTGTGAGAGAGTGATAGAACTGTGATTATAAGTCCATTTGTTGGATTAGAAATCAAATTTGAGTGAAACACTGCAAGTGTGAGACCTTTGTGAGTTTCAAGTCAATCAAATCTATTTCTTGTTTGTAGAAGTCACTAGTAAGATGGGATCTGCTGGAGCATACCTTCTAGAAACTAGTGAGAGATTGAATTCTACAAATTATGCTATTTGGAAAGTTAGAATGGAGTCACTCTTGGTGCTCCAAGACCTTCATGAGTTCTTGATTGAAGATGAAGATGAACCTCTAGGTGCACATGAGTTAGCTAGATACAAGAAGAGATCTAGGCTTGCACTTCATTGTGTGAAGATGAATGTGAGCGATGATTTGCTGAGAGAAGTATCAGCATGTACTAGTGCTAAAGAGGCTTGGAAGTCTTTAAAATCAATCTATGAATTTAGTAACACTTCAAGAGTACTCATGCTTAGAAATCAGATTTTCCAAAGCATGAAGAGAAGTGAGGAATGTGCACAAGATTATGTACTCAGAATCAAGTCTCTGAATAGGGAGTTGGCTTCCATTGGAGAGAAGACTCATGATGGAGAGCTTGTACAAATTGTTCTTAATGGTCTAGGAGATGACTTTGCAAATTTGGTCCAAAGTTTTGCCATCCAAGACACTTTGCCAACTATAGAAAAACTTCACAGTGTATTAGTGGTTGAAGAGTGTAGGATGCTCCATGCAAAATCTAGGATGAGTTCCTTGTCATTGCAGGATGGTGATGAGAAGGCCAATTTCTCATTCAAGGGCAAAAAGAAGACCAACGGAAAGAAGAAGCATCCAAAGGAGGCCAAAGAAGAGGATGATGCATCAACCTCAAAGGACAAGTCAGAGCATAAATGCTTCTTTTGTGGAAAGAAGGGACATTATGCATCTGAATGTTACAAGAGGCTAAGAGCACAAGTGGAGGAGGACAAAGAAGGAAACCTTGCAAATGAGGAGGAGGAGGATAAAGTAGATGTATTCTTGATGGCATCTACATCCTCACCAACAAGCAATAGCAATTCAAGAGACAATTGGTGGATCGACAGTGGGGCTAGCTCCCACATGTCTTGTGAAAAGGATTTTTTCTCAACCTTACACTCTTTCAATGCTGCTAAAAAGTTTGTCTTTACTGCAAATGATGAAGAGTATAGGATAGATGGTGTTGGTACCATCTTTTTGTGTCTAGAATCCTCAAAATGCATGGATCTAGAAAATGTCCTTTATGTACCATCAATCACCAAGAATATGCTTAGTGTTGGTCTACTCTTAGAAAGTGGTTTGGATGTCCACTTTAAGCATGGTGTTTGCTTCATCTTGAAAAATAATGTTTGCATTACAAAGGGATTTAAGCATGGAAGATTGTTTAAGTTAGAAGCTAGTGTTGCTTTTGAAAGAATGAGCTTGGCAAAGGAGGAGATCACTCAAGAGGAGATCTTGGCAAAGTGTGATCTTGCTTGCATTGAGGAGGAGCATCAAAAGGAGGAAGATCTTGAGGATCAGCCTCAAAGCATGAGAGTTCCAAGGGAATCCTCAATGACAATGGCCGAGTCATCAAATTGCATGCAAATTGTCCATTCAAGTGTGCATCTTGCAAGGGTGGTGAGCATTGGAGAGTCTACTATCTTTGAATACTTTTTGGAAAGTAGTAGTAGACATGAGGTGACTTGTTTCTTATCTTTAAGATCCATGGTGTTTATTACTTTGTATGATAAGACAATGAAATGGAATGCTTTGAAATCTACATTTGTTGTTGATAAAGCATTGGATAACTATTTTTGTAATAGTTTGAATAGAGTCATAAAAGATGAAACATCATTTGCTTTGGAAATCTTTGTGTACACATGCTTTGTGCATGATCATTCCAATGTAAGGACCAAAGATTATCCTATTTCAATGATAGGAATAATGGTAGTGTTTTGCTCTTCAAGTAGAGATTGTAGAATCTACTTGTTTTCAACCAAAGAATTTGTTAATGGTGGAAATGTGATCTTTCAAGAGAGGAAGATTTGTAAACTTGAAGAAGCACCTTTGGATGAACACCTATTCAATTCATTGATGTTTTGGAGTCAAGTCAAGTGGAGGATCAAGCTCAAGACCCGAGGACTCCAAGAAGAATCTTGAGTATCAAGATGGAGCCATCAAGGCTCAATCATATGGATCAAGCAAGGCAAGTTGTCTTTGGCAACATTATTTATGCACTTAATATTTTAATTGATGTATCTTCAAGTGCACAAAATGCCTTGGAATCCACGGCTTGGCATGATGTTTAGTTTTGAAGTGTGCTACATGTATATAGCCACATTTATGGAACATCTTGTAAGGGATCCTCTAAGAGGTGGTGAAAGATCCTTCATGGACATCATTCTCTATTGGAGTCTCAAAAGTTCCTTGTTTGTAGCTGGAATTTTTAGACAATTCTAAAAGCATTCATTCATCTAGCAAGAGAGTTGTAGATAGATCAAGCTAAATTTGAGGAGGATTGTGAAGAATCGCCAAAAATTGGCAAATTTAGCTTGATAAAAAACCATGTAGAATAGTGTAGATTGTGTACACAAGTGGGCCCCACACATGTGAGGCCATGATGCCACGTGGGAAACCCATTCTAATGTAGGCTAGGTCAAGTCCATAGGGTTGGTCATGTCATTTTGGTAGTGATTCCTAGTTTATAGGACCTAAATCCTAGATTTAAGGTGAAAATTTGACCAACTAGCTATCTACCAAGCATGACTCTAGGAAATAGACTAAGGTTTCATTTTAGGTCAAGGAGAGTGAGTTAACTTCCTTATTACATGCTGGAAATCCACCTAACTTCAAGAAGGAAGTCGAATTTGCTATGTATTCCGTCTCTCCATAGTGAGAAGATAGAAAATTTTTGGAGCTCATTGGCAATCTCAAGCTAGTTCACTATGTACATTGAGTTTTTGTGATCCAAATAAAACCAAATCAATTTCTACTTGTTTCTCAGGTTGAAGGCCGTACTACAGCCTGTAGTACACACGTGTGGGCTCGGATTTTGATGTTGATCAATGCTTTTGATTGTTAATGCTTGTTGTTTGTCAAATTGCCAATCTAGATCAACTTTTTTGTGTCTAATTTTTTGATAGATTGTTAAGCAAGCATCCAATCACTCTTGTGGATCTTTTGTAGATCCATTTATGGTCCTAAAGTACAGTACTTTCACAGATATTTGTTCATAAGATATCTAAAGCGATTCAAAATTCTGATATGGCTAGCCATGCATTATGTGTACTAACAAGCAAATACTTGAAATAGACCAGTTAATAAGGCCTTCTCCAAAATTATGAAATTTATTTGAATTACATTTAGACCAAAAAAAAAGTTAAAACTCTCCATGATTTGTACAATTTATATTAGCAAGACAAAGGTATAAATGATAGATCACATCTCTAAAGTCTGGATAGAAGGAGAGCCAATAGTTATATTTTGAGTAGTCTTCTTGAAATAACACCACTTGACTTTGACAAAACTAACCAAATACTTGATTCTCTCTCACACCAAAAGTCTTTTACAAAACTTACCAAATACTTGATTCCCTCTCACACCAAAAGCCTTTCACAAAACTAACCAAAAAGCCCTTGATCCTAAAAGGACCCCAAGAAAAGAAACTTCATGCATGTGATTTATATTCTTAACATGGTGAGACAAATTTGATTGGATCATGAGAGAAACAATCACACACAACTCTTTGCATGAATGACTTTTGGTTGTAAACTACAAGAATCAACATTGCGCCAATTGTGTAAAATTCTTTACATAGATACATATCATACACGTTACTTGATGACTTGATACCATCAAGAACAACATATCTATTTGTGAAATTAGAATATATCCAATTTCACAAATTTATATAGAGAAGTCAGTGATGTCATAAGGTAAACCTTAGAAACAATATATGAGCAACTCAAAAAGTCAAAGGATCTAAGTCAAAACAACAATAAAAAATTCAATAAAAAAAAAATCTTAGCCAAATATCATTGCTTATGTCTCATCAGTACCCAAGCATAAGTTGCTAACTGGGTTTCGAAAGAATCCGGATTCTCTTGGGTAGACCCACTGTTGACTAAGAAGCAAAAGACAATCAGTAAGAAGAAAGAAATAATAATAATAATTTAAATAAAATGAGATTCAAAAAGGTCCAATAGGATTTAGAGGTGGAACCATGTGAGGTCCAATAGGAATTTGAGGTGTGCTTGAATATAGTCCAATAGAATTAAGAGGTGCATGGATCAATGGTCCAATAGGATTAAGAAATGATAAAGTGTGGTCCAATCATGGTTAAGCATAGTGGTAGCTCGTGGATCTACTAATATCATTGTACTCCTCATTTTGAATAAAAATTGATTTGGTGATTATGTGGATTTTGAGTGTTATTGGATTTCTAGCTTTCTCTCTCTACCCGAGAGCTCATGATGGTTTTTCTCTCTCTACTCGAGGAGAGCAGCTTGTTTTTACTTAGAATATTTTTTGAATACTTCCCATACGTGTGAGTGAGAGTTGGAAGTGATTGAATGCATGTAGTAGTGTGTTTATGCCATAGGATCTAAGATTGATCTTGATTCTCAATCTAGTCTTGATCTTGGTGATATATTATCTAGAATATAGAGCAACCGAAATAGGTTCTTAGGATTGTATCTATTAAACATATCGAGGGAGAACTTGCCCAAAGACATAACACGATCCAAATACTCCTTACGTAATCTCTATAAGCAAACGTTCTAGAGACAACATTATTACTAGAGGGCAAAAAGTTATAAGTATTAAAAGTAGATCACACAGCTTGTAGAATGTAGCAATCTGGAAGAGGGGATAGATGTTCTTATATAGGCTTCCAAACTTTCAGACCATTGCGAACATAAGGTGTTATGTTTTTAGGTTTAGAGTGGGTTTTCCACAACATGGAAGTCTTTTTGGCAAAGTTTCTACTCTTTCATAACTTGGACTTACCCTCAAGATTATAACCTCTAGGAAAAAAGGACAGAAGAGTTCTCATCCAAAAAAGTTCACGAAGCCATGCTACCTTAAAAAACTCTTTTGAATTAGAAAAATTTCCAGCAATTTGCTCAATGGGTAAGACCTAAAAAGACTCAAAATCACATTTGGCTATACCAGTATACAAAAGTTTTAATTCTTCTTTAGGAAACTTAGAGCTATGTACTCAACCTTTCTCTATGATTTGTACCATTTCTACTAGCAAAACAAAGAGGTAAAGGGATGGAAGAGCAAACCTCTGAAGTGTCGATAGTAGAAGAGCCATAGATTATATTTTGAGTAGTCAGGCAATTGTTTAAGACCATGCCCTCCTGAAAGCTATTGATCTGAAGTCAACATTAGTGTTGACCACACCACTCGTTTGTTTAACAGGGCTGCTGTAAAGCGGTAAGGTACCTAAATAGGTTCGCCTGTTACACTCAAAAGATCACTGACAATAGCATGCAATCAAGTGCCCACGACTTTTTGAAGTAACAATACTTGACTCCCTCTCACACCGAAAGTCTTTCATGAAACCAATCAAAAAGCCCTTGATCCTAAAAGGATCCAAAGAAAAGAAACTTCATGTGATTATGGTTCAGACTCTAACATGGCGAGACAAAGTTAATTGGACCATAAGAGAGTCAATCACATGAAATTTTTTAGGAAAAGGTTTCATAGAAATTGCATAAGTGACTCTTGGTGGTAAATAACAAGGATGACCAAAGAGCCAAATGTACAAAATTCTTTACAAGAGGCAAGAATAAGCATAAAACTTACTTTATAACTTTGATACCATCAAGAACATGAACCTAAACCTGAACATTAAGGAAAATTGAAATATTTATCTAATGAAGCGCAACCAAGAAAAACTTGACACATGAAGAAATTTTTATTTAATTCCTGAAGGAGAGACTAAAATTGAAAGTTGAAAAGAAAGGAAGTAGAGCATCAATTAACCTAAAGTAAAAACAATTTTATAAATTAGACATTAAATATAAAAAGTAGAGACTTAAAAGAGAACCAGGAAAAAGATGAAGGAACAACACAACTTCTTAAAGGTAATAAATCACAAACTCAAACAAACTTCAATTTTTTTTTAAAATTAGAGCTAGGAAGAGGAAAGGAGAATATCTAAGAGAGCCAAAAGCAAGTGATTAACCTTAATAAGTAATAGCCAAAAAAAAAAAAAGCCATAAAATTATTATGAAACAACAAAAACCTTACCAACATGACATCAAGTAAGAAAAGTTACTATTGATTAGTAAAATTTAGATTAGCTATAGGGGCATGCGCACCCTCTCAAGATGTGCAAATAAAAACATACAGCTGGCCACTACTTGGACGAAAACTCATTAAGAATTTGCATGTCCGCTAAAGTGACTGAAAAATATCTATTTGTGAAATTAGAATATATCCAATTTCATAAATTTATATAGAGAAGTCAGTGATGTCATAAGATAAACCTTAGAAACAATATATGAGCAACTCAAAAAGTCAAAGGATCTAAGTCAAAACAACAATAAAAAATTCAATAAACAAAAAATCTTAGCCAAATAGCATTGCTTATGTCTCATCAGTACCCAAGCATAAGTTGCTAACTGGGTTCCGAAAGAATCCGAATGATCTTGGGCAGACCCAGTGTTGACTAAGGAGCAAAAGACAATCAGTAAGAAGAAAGAAAAAATAATAATACTATTTAAATAAAATGAGATTCAAAAATAGAATTAATAAATTAAATCTAATTAAAAATAAAATAAAAACAAAACATAAAATGAAAATAAATAAGAACAAGGATCATAATGTGTATACGAGTTACTAAAACAAAGACAAAATACTAGAAACAAGAGTCCAAACATTAAAAAATACTGAGATATTTACCTAATGAAGCGCAAGTTGGAAAACCTAACACAAGGAAATATGTGTTTACCACTAAAAAAATAACCAATATTCAAAAGTAAAAAAAAGAAAGTAAATTAACCTAAAGTAATCAACACAATTTCACAAATTATAACTTCACTATGTAAATACTCAAAAGAAAACTAGAAACATGACTAAGATACAACACAACTTTTTAGTAGAAGCAATAAATCACGAACTTAAACAAACTTCAAAAGCTTTTTTTTTAAAAAGAGCTATGTAAAAAGGAGAATATATGGATAAACTAGAAGCAAGTCATTGACCTTAATAAGCAACAGATCAAAATCAAGAACTCAAATTAACTTCCAAAGAACAAAAAACAAAGCCCTGCATAGACAAGAGGAAGAATAGGAAAAAGATAGAAAATTGATTGGAAAGTTACTACCACCATGACATCGAGTAAGATATGTTAGTCTTGATTAGTAAAATATCAAATTAGTTGTAAGGGCATGCACACCCTCTCAAGATATGCCAATAAGAACATAAAACTAGCCACTACTTGGACAAAAATTCATTAAAAACTTGCATGTCTACTAAAGTGATTAAAAAAACATATATTTGTGAAATTGGAACATATCCAAATTCACAAAATTAGTTTGAGAAGTCGATGTTAAGGTAAAGCTTGGAAAAAATACACATCCAATTATAATCAATGTCAAAAAATTTCTCTTAAAACAATCATATAGAGTTAAATAAACAACAAATCTTAGCCCACCAACATTGCTTATATCTCATTAGTACCCAAGCATATAATGTTGACTAAGAAAATGACAATCAACAAGAAAGAAAACAAATTTGAATTTAAATTAAATTAAATTAAGTACAGGGACCACAACATGTAAACAAGAGTCACCAAAACATAAACAAAATACAAATAGATAAAGAGTTTATTCACATCTTGTTTATTGAAATTTATCATCCATAGCAAGCTCGTGCTTAGATTCTAACTGTGTCTCTGAGCTTCTCATGTATGCCTTCCATTTTGTGAGTGCTCTTGGTGTCGAGATTACCACTCAATTTATAAAATTGGGGATGCTATGAGGACAAAAAACCTATGTGTTAACATCTGAAACTTATTGGGCCAATAGGCAAGTTGTATGGGACAAACCCTGGTGGGACCCAATAAGACCAATTTTTAGTTTCCTTGAAGTTCTCCTTTAAGAGCCTTTGGACTAGTGTATATACGATCTTTTGCTAGTCATTCAACAACAATTGATTATAATGTTTCTGAGCATCTTTAGCAATACTATATGTATTCATATTTATAATATTGTACTAACACATGGGACTTACCAAGCTAGCGGCCATGTTGTATGGGGCAAACCCTTTGTTGGTCCCACAAACCTAATTGTATCAAAAATAATTAGTATGATTTATACATTCTAAACCTACATGTGTGGAGTTGGACTATATGCAAGTAAAGGTTGAGATTTACTAAAATTGCAAATACCCAAGATAATTCTACTAAACTAAATGTCAAAGAACATGAAAAGCCCAAACAAACAAGAAAACCAAGCACAAAAATGAAATGTCTATAAATCTCACTCGAAACAAGCATTGAGCCCCCTCTCTACTGCATGCAAAATCAAAACACACAATAGTCTAACTACCTAAAAAGGTCATATACAAAGAAAAGCTAAAAGCACCATATTCAGAATAACAATCCTAAAACAAAGTGTTCTATCACTAGCAAAATAGTGGGAAAATTGCAAAAGCATGAAACTGTTGTGCCCTTTTGAATTTCTTCTTTGTCAGTGTCAAAGTGTAAAGTTATTACATAAGCGGACCGAATAGACCATATGATGTCACAAAATATGTAAATGTGCAACCGTGGCATCACTGTATACGAGCACTAGATTATTGTTAGCATATAGCTAGTTGCATCTTACTGATTTACACATTGTAAACACTTTTCAACTAATGAGGCTGGGGCATGTGATTCAATGCCAACCACTTTAATCTAGAAAGCAACCTGTGTTAGAATTAATGGTTAATTGTAGAGGCCACGCAGCGTGCTAGAAGACCTATTTCTATTTTTAGTATAGGTACTATCTATTTTTAGTATAGGTACCTAAGTTAGTACCAATTTTGCTAGAATAGTATAGAAATCTATTTTAACCAAGTTAGCATAAATTTCTATTGTTAAGACTTCATAATCAATTGCTATTGTAGTAGAGTAGTTTTTGCTTTTCATTGTGGACAGCCTCTATAAGAGTAGATGGGCGCCCACCTCCATGGTTATCTCAGTTTCCAGCTTATGAAGCATAGCTTCTTGCAGTCTCTCTTCTTCTTCAGCTTGTGGTTGATGTTTTGTGTGAGTACTAATAAGATTAGTCTACTCCGATTAGAGAATCTCTTCAATTCTAACATGGTATCAGAGCCATCTCGTTAAGATCGGAATCTACGAGAGGAAAAGATCAACGCTGCAGGTTCTACTGGTGGAGGTCGCATCTAGTGGAGGTGCTGTTTGGTGAAGGTTGTATCTGGTGGAGGTCACATCTGGAGCAGATAGCTTCTGGACAGGCAGATTTGAGGGAGACAACATCCATAGCAGAGGTTTCAGACAGGTCACATCTGGTGAAGGTCACAGCTGCTGCAAGTTTATCTGAAGGCTTTTCCTAAGGGCGGATAGCTCACTGGTAGAGCATCCCATCCGGTAAGAGGGAGGTCCTGGGTTCGAATCCTAGTCTGTCCATCCATATTATGATTTATGGATTTCTAACATGGTATCAGAGCTGTATACAGCTTGCAAAGAATCCAATATTTCATAGCAGGTCAAAGCATATTGAAGTTCAGCAGCATTTTATACGAGAAAAGTTACAAAGTGGTGAAGTAGAGTTGATCTACTGTGACACCAATGCTCAAGTTGTAGATATCTTCACAAAAGGACTCGGTCGTGAAAAATTTGAGAAGTTCAAGACTCCCCTAGATGTTATTGATAATCAATTATCCATCAAGGGGGAGTGTTAGAATTAATGGTTAATTGTAGAGGCCACGCAGCGTGCTAGAAGGCCTATTTCTATTTTTAGTATAGGTACCTAAGTCAGTACCAATTTTGCTAGAATAGTATAGAAATCTATTTTAACCAAGTTAGCATAGATTTCTATTGTTAAGACTTCATAATTAGCATTTCAGTTGCTATTGTAGTAGAATAGCTTTTGCTTTTCATTGTGGACAGCCTCTATAAGAGTAGATGGGCGCCCACCTCCATGGTTATCTCAGTTTCCAGCTTATGAAGCATAGCTTCTTGCAGTCTCTCTTCTTCTTCAGCTTGTGGTTGATGTTTTGTGTGAGTACTAATAAGATTAGTCTACTCCGATTAGAGAATCTCTTCGATTCTAACATGGTATCAGAGCCATCTCGTTAAGATCGGAATCTACGGAAGGAAAAGATCAACGCTGCAAGTTTTACTGGTGGAGGTCGCATCTAGTGGAGGTGCTGTTGAAGGTTGTGTCTGATGGAGGTCACATCTGGCGCAGATAGCTTCTAGACAGGCAGATCTGAGGGAGACAACATCCATAGCAGCGGTTTCAGACAGGTCACATTTGGTGAAGGTCACAGTTGCTACAAGTTTATCTGAAGGCTTTTCCTAAGGGCGGATAGCTCACTGGTAGAGCATCCCATCCGGTCATAGGGAGGTCTTGGGTTCGAATCCTAGTCTGTCCATCCATATTATGATTTATGGATTTCTAACATGGTATCAGAGCTGTATACAGCTTGCAAAGAATCCAATATTTCATAGCAAGTCAAAGCATATTGAAGTTCAGCAGCATTTTATACGAGAAAAGTTACAAAGTGGTGAAGTAGAGTTGATCTACTGTGACACCAATGATCAAGTTGTAGATATCTTCACAAAAGGACTTGGTCGTGAAAAATTTGAGAAGTTCAAGACTCTCCTAGGTGTTATTGATAATCAATTATCCATTAAGGGGGAGTGTTAGAATTAATGGTTAACTGTAGAGGCCACGCAACGTGCTAGAAGGCCTATTTCTATTTTTAGTATAGGTACTATCTATTTTTAGTATAGGTACCTAAGTTAGTACCAATTTTGCTAGAATAGTATAGAAATCTATTTTAACCAAGTTAGCATAGATTTCTATTGTTAAGACTTCATAATTAGCATTTCAGTTGCTATTGTAGTAGAATAGCTTTTGCTTTTCATTGTGGACAGCCTCTATAAGAGTAGATGGGCGCCCACCTCCATGGTTATCTCAGTTTCCCGCTTATGAAGCATAGCTTCTTGCAGTCTCTCTTCTTCTTCAGCTTGTGGTTGATGTTTTGTGTGAGTACTAATAAGATTAGTCTACTCCGATTAGAGAATCTCTTCGATTCTAACATGGTATCAGAGCCATCTCGTTAAGATCGGAATCTACGGAAGGAGAAGATCAACGCTGCAGGTCTTACTGGTGGAGGTCGCATCTAGTGGAGGTGCTGTTTGGTGGAGGTTGTGTCTGGTGGAAGTCACATCTGGCGCAGATAGCTTCTAGACAGGCAGATCTGAGGGAGACAACATCCATAGCAGAGGTTTCAGACAGGTCACATCTGGTGAAGGTCACAGCTGCTGCAAGTTTATCTGAAGGCTTTTCCTAAGGGCGGATAGCTCACTGGTAGAGCATCCCATCCGGTAAGAGGGAGGTCATGGGTTCGAATCCTAGTCTGTCCATCCAGATTATGATTTATGGATTTCTAACATGGTATCAGAGCTGTATACAGCTTGCAAAGAATCCAATATTTCATAGCAGGTCAAAGCATATTGAAGTTTAGCAGCATTTTATACGAGAAAAGTTACAAAGTGGTGAAGTAGAGTTGATCTACTGTGACACCAATGATCAAGTTGTAGATATCTTCACAAAAGGACTTGGTCGTGAAAAATTTGAGAAGTTCAAGACTCTCCTAGGTGTTATTGATAATCAATTATCCATCAAGGGAGAGTGTTAGAATTAATGGTTAATTGTAGAGGCCACGCAGCGTGCTAGAAGGCCTATTTCTATTTTTAGTATAGGTACCTAAGTCAGTACCAATTTTGCTAGAATAGTATAAAAATCTATTTTAACCAAGTTAGCATAGATTTCTATTGTTAAGACTTCATAATTAGCATTTCAGTTGCTATTGTAGTAGAATAGCTTTTGCTTTTCATTGTGGACAGCCTCTATAAGAGTAGATGGGCGCCCACCTCCATGGTTATCTCAGTTTCCAGCTTATGAAGCATAGCTTCTTGCAGTCTCTCTTCTTCTTCAGCTTGTGGTTGATGTTTTGTGTGAGTACTAATAAGATTAGTCTACTCCGATTAGAGAATCTCTTCGATTCTAACATGGTATCAGAGCCATCTCGTTAAGATCGGAATCTACGGAAGGAAAAGATCAACGCTGCAAGTTTTACTGGTGGAGGTCGCATCTAGTGGAGGTGCTGTTGAAGGTTGTGTCTGATGGAGGTCACATCTGGCGCAGATAGCTTCTAGACAGGCAGATCTGAGGGAGACAACATCCATAGCAGCGGTTTCAGACAGGTCACATCTGGTGAAGGTCACAGCTGCTGCAAGTTTATCTGAAGGCTTTTCCTAAGGGCGGATAGCTCACTGGTAGAGCATCCCATCCGGTAAGAGGGAGGTCATGGGTTCGAATCCTAGTCTGTCCATCCAGATTATGATTTATGGATTTCTAACATGGTATCAGAGCTGTATACAGCTTGCAAAGAATCCAATATTTCATAGCAGGTCAAAGCATATTGAAGTTCAGCAGCATTTTATACGAGAAAAGTTACAAAGTGGTGAAGTAGAGTTGATCTACTGTGACACCAATGATCAAGTTGTAGATATCTTCACAAAAGGACTTGGTCGTGAAAAATTTGAGAAGTTCAAGACTCTCCTAGGTGTTATTGATAATCAATTATCCATCAAGGGAGAGTGTTAGAATTAATGGTTAATTGTAGAGGCCACGCAGCGTGCTAGAAGGCCTATTTCTATTTTTAGTATAGCTACCTAAGTCAGTACCAATTTTGCTAGAATAGTATAAAAATCTATTTTAACCAAGTTAGCATAGATTTCTATTGTTAAGACTTCATAATTAGCATTTCAGTTGCTATTGTAGTAGAATAGCTTTTGCTTTTCATTGTGGACAGCCTCTATAAGAGTAGATGGGCGCCCACCTCCATGGTTATCTCAGTTTCCAGCTTATGAAGCATAGCTTCTTGCAGTCTCTCTTCTTCTTCAGCTTGTGGTTGATGTTTTGTGTGAGTACTAATAAGATTAGTCTACTCCGATTAGAGAATCTCTTCGATTCTAACATGGTATCAGAGCCATCTCGTTAAGATCGGAATCTACGGAAGGAAAAGATCAACGCTGCAAGTTTTACTGGTGGAGGTCGCATCTAGTGGAGGTGCTGTTGAAGGTTGTGTCTGATGGAGGTCACATCTGGCGCAGATAGCTTCTAGACAGGCAGATCTGAGGGAGACAACATCCATAGCAGCGGTTTCAGACAGGTCACATCTGGTGAAGGTCACAGCTGCTGCAAGTTTATCTGAAGGCTTTTCCTAAGGGCGGATAGCTCACTGGTAGAGCATCCCATCCGGTAAGAGGGAGGTCCTGGGTTCGAATCCTAGTCTGTGGTCGTGAAAAATTTGAGAAGTTCAAAAGTCTCCTAGGTGTTATTGATAATCAATTATCCATTAAGAGGGAGTGTTAGAATTAATGGTTAATTGTAGAGGCCACGAAGCGTGCTAGAAGGCTTATTTCTATTTTTAGTATAGGTACTATCTATTTTTAGTATAGGTACCTAAGTTAGTACCAATTTTGCTAGAATAGTATAGAAATCTATTTTGACCAAGTTAGCATAGATTTCTATTGTTAAGACTTCATAATTAGCATTTCAATTGCTATTGTAGTACAATAGCTTTTGCTTTTCATTGTGGACAGCCTCTATAAGAGTAGATGGGCGCCCACCTCCATGGTTATCTCAGTTTCCAGCTTATGAAGCATAGCTTCTTGCAGTCTCTCTTCTTCTTCAGCTTGTGGTTGATGTTTTGTGTGAGTACTAATAAGATTAGTCTACTCCGATTAAAGAATCTCTTCGATTCTAACAACCTGGGGCATGTGATATGGTGGCAACCACTTTAATCTAGAAAGCAAATGACTGAGTAAAATATCACTCCCTCTTAAAGCTTTGACTTGGTAGATCACAATAAAGACAACATCATATTTCTAGTGCCTAGCATTAGTCTGATCTAAAATCTGCAAAATGAAGTAATGCCTCCTTTAGCATATCATTCGACGTTTTCCTACTTTACCAGAGCTTCTGACCAAGCAAACCTAATGCACTTCCAAAAGCATATGGAGGATGTTCTTCTGTTCATCATAGCCTAAATGGTTACATCCTGAGTTTGCCATACAAAACCCTACAGAAAAGAGTTATCAAGGGCCCTTCTGAAATGACGGAAACCTATTCAAGGTAGACCTAACCTCAAAAGTAGGTAGCTTCTATCTCCACACTAGCTATTGGTTCTCCCAATGCGTTCAGCCTGAGCAGAGAGGAGTGGCAATATTAATTGCACCCTCCGTAAAGCCATCACCAGAAACAGGAATCATCCAACTTCCTTAGATTGATTGGGATTTGAATGCACTTCATCAGCCTTGGCAGTCTCAACACCAGCTCCCTGGTGCGACTTGTTTAACTGTACCTGTGACGCATGCCTCTTACCTTTGAAATGTGCCTGTAAGTCCCCCTTACTAAAGCAATTTACATCACATAATTCGCACCTTCGTATCTTTCCTCCATTACCTTTCTTTAACATAAACTGATTGCCAGTTGCTCTTTCAAGATTGTTTTGCTTAGATTTCTTATTAGGATATCTCACCATATCCTCGGCAAAGCTTCTTTTACCCAGATTGGAGACTTCACCGCCCTGGATACCAGGCGCCTCCTTTCCATCAGATGCATTGATAACACGATCACGTGTAACCTTGACCTTTTCCTCTCCTTCACCCTTTGCTGGTTGAATCTTCTCAGCATCATCGAGTTCAGCTTTTCTGGATTCTGGCGTGATAGTTGCACTGGCAGATTCTATCCCAACATTCTCATCCTTTTCCACAAACTTGTCTGCCTTGTTTGATGCTTCTTCATTCAACTTAAGCTTATGCCTCTTTCCTCCAAGATGAGTTTTAAAATTGAATGTTGTGTCACACTCTAATTGGCAGACAGAGCACCAGGTTTGGTTTACTCCTTTAGCCGTATGCTTGAAGCTTGTCGATAATACTTCATGTCTCCGAACAAAAGGAAGTCTGTCATGCCTCTCAAGAGATCTCTGCAGCAACAGCTAAATAATCATGACACCATTGAAACTTCATACTCTCAGTAATGTAGGCACATACATTTGTACTTACAATGTAAATACTTTTGTGTATTGATGTTAACTCTTGCAAAATACCTGCAAATAAAGGACGTGCAACCTTACAACTTCATGGAGTCCACCCACAAAGTCTTAGACCATCAAACCCAGTGTGCGCGGACTCCATCATACTATAACATGTATGATCTCTGCATGAAGGTTGTTACAGAAACTGACGACCTAAGCTTGCAACAATCTTGGTGCATCAAAGGAACTAGCCAGATAAAGCATACGTGTGTCACACCAGCTGCACATTATCAGCTAGGCCAAAAACAGCTAGTGTGCATATAAAAGATGATCAGCTTTGTCACAACTGATCAAACTACCAACCAAACATATTTGGAAACTCCCTGTCTAGGAGGTCCCGAGGAAGTTTACACAAGAATGTTGAGACTTGTCAATTGTTTGTTAAATGTTTAGAACTCTTCATGGAGACATGCTCTGTAAAAAATTGAATTTCCAGATTACATAATGGCTAATGGGCACTTCCAAATTTTCACTCTCTTAGAACTTAAAAAAAATTACAAGCCTTTACAAGCATTTGAAAAGTGCTTGATATGTTCCACATTTTATAAGCAGGTTACATGCACAAACACGCATCCACATTAGCTTTCATTTTCACTCAACTCCCAGAGGCAAAGGGCAGACTCAGCCATGATGCAAGCTAGCACTAAAGAAAATAAGAGACGATCCCTGCAAAGGATTATTGCAGTTGATAGATTGATATTAGGACGGTGCTCAACATAAAAAAGGAGATGAGGAGTCTTAAACTTTATGGAGTTCACTCACAAAGTCTTCGACCAAGTCACTCATGCATAGCATGGACTAAATGCCATTACATCCCTACGCATGCGATCAGAGCACAACAGTAAGTGCAGGTCACATGCACAGACATGCATCCACATTAGCTTCCATACATTTGTACAGAGACCAGTCACCAATGTATTGGGTTTCAATCAATTCCCCAGAAGTAAAGGGCAGACTCAGCAATGAATGCAAGCTAGCACCAAAGAGATTAAGACATGATCCCCTACCTGCAAAGACTGATAAGAGTTGATATCAATAGGATGGTGCCTGATATAACAAAGGAGATAAGCTGTCTTAAACTTTATAAAGTCACCCACAAAGTCTTTGACCATCGTATGTATTATGGACTACATGCCACTAAACAGTATTCCAACTTCCCTTTCGAAAAATGTTCTCATTTCCTATACATTGAAGGCATCGATCCAATCTGGATGGAAGATAGATCTTCATATGTGTAACGGGTCAAGACTTAACAGGTCATGATCGTCTCTCTTTGAAAGTACAGGAGGTTAGATGTGATACAAAGCAAGGCAAGAACAGTGGACTGCCTTATCAACCATTTTAAAACTACTCATGCGATACCCAATTTCAAAATTGGAAACAAATTGGCAGAAGGCCCTGGCCCCCCCATGTGGCAATTATGTTGGAACAAAAAGGTGTAGCTAAAGAAGCTAATCAGGACACTGGAAAGAGAAGGGCCTATGTGAAATTGGACAATCATCAAGCAAAGATCTTCAAGTGACAAGAAGCGTAAAGAAGCTGTAAAGACCAGTACTTGGTCTGAGAACTGTGAAGACATGAGCAATATAAGATGGTAGACTTTCACCAAAATTTTGAGAACAATCGGAACTAAGTGCCATAAAGTTTGTGCAAATACAATACCAAGCAAAATAGAATAGCTGGTTCAATAAAGAAAGTAAAGAGGTAAGGAAGCAGTGAAAGCCAGCAATTCACAAAGGCATCCTCACAAAAGAGATGGTTATAGCTTATAAGTGAATAGTAAAGAGGCAAAATATGGCACTTTCTTAAAGAAGAACAAAAAGCATTACATAAGGAGCTCACATCAAATCTCAAAGCAATATAAAGCAGGTTTTGCTGCTAATTTCTAGCTAACAGGCTTTGCAATGAATGGATTTAAGCAGCTACTATCTAGAGCTACAAAACACAAGGGATTTCATGTACTTTTGTTTGGTTCCATAAATTCTGATAAATATTCAATGATGAATGGTGATCACCAAAGAAACATCCATTCCCATAACTTGAAAGGTAAGCTTTTCAAATAGCTCACATCTTCCATATGAAAGCTGGGACTCAGACAAATTCTTATAGTACTTGTATGACTGACTTCAGGAAAGGAAGAATGTAGATGAACTCTAACTTCCAACCACTGTAAAAACTTGGTGGAATTTTTATAGTTCATTTTAGAGGGTTTTAGAGGGTAAAATTGTCCTCCTATGTCTGCAGAAAAAGTTTTCCTTGCAAAGAGCTTCCTAGCATAAGGTGCCTCATGACCATGGGATTTCTCGCAGAAATGGCTTCATGTGCACAAGAGCCATGGGCTTGTTTCCCTGAAGCATAACACACAAGTCAGTCAAAGTGAAAAAAGAGCAAACAAAAAGCCATCAGGATTTTATCTGTGTAAAGGTCTGGGTTACTGCCATTTCGGGTTTCAAGACCCCTTCCTCAGGCTACCAAACTTGGGGGGTAGGGGTCCTCAAACCAATAAAGGCCTGCACACACCTCTTTACTCTACACTTAAATTTCAAAAAGGTGGAACCACGGAAAATTAATTTGAGTCAAAAATATCCATCAAGAAACTTTCCTGATAAGAATCCAGCATAGTCGCACAATGGAACCACGAATCGCAGTTCAAATCGAGGTTCGAACCGCAATTCCCAGAAGGTTTTAGGGTTTAGAGAATCTTTTTTTTTCATATATGTTTGCATCTGAGACACTTCATCTATTTTCTGTGATCTTGGAATTTGCAATGTAATAATGATCAGTGAAGCAATTTGGGAGAAACATGGACGCAGATCAGATCAGAAACCTAGATAGAAAACAGGAACCAAAAATTGCAGAATCGAAACTCACTATCAAGAATCAAAACTTGCAGAATTGAAACTTGAAGCTCATTATCGCATACATTGAAATCAGCCTGCAAAAATCCAACATTGAAATCTGCAAAAAATGCTGTTAATCGTGAATAGTAGCCATGCTGCAAAAAATCAGGATCGAATTTGGAACATTAATTCTCTTCAGCGAATCGCAATTCGCTGCAACACTGGAATCCAGCAATTACCCTGACCCCTTTACTCATCTGATGAGGAGACCGGATACACAGAAGTAGAGAGGTTCTTCTCATGACTCTCTAAAAACGCTGGAGAATGCAACTTCCTTATTTGGGAAAGAATAAATATCAACTATCATGCAAGTCCAATACCAAAAATTTCTCTAAAAGAGCGCAGTTTTGACTAAACTGATATATGGCTTGGAACAAACGACATAAATCCATGTTGCAAAAAATAGTTAGATCTTATTATTAAGGGATGCTCGGCGGAGATACTACATAATTGGAACATAAAACTGTTTTAACCAAAACCATAGAATCTGAGAACCGCCCCAAAAACAGCCCAAAAAAAAGCCAAAAAAGGCCCAAAAAAAACCAGAACTGTTTAGAGAATTTAATTAAACCACCATAGCATTTAATTAATTAATTAATGGCATTTTTTTTAATTCCCACCATAGAATTAATGAACCGTCCACGGTTCACCACGGTTCTGAGAACCGTTCAGTTCACAAATTTTTTTGCCTGGAACCGTGGTGAACCGTACAGTTAATCAATTAATTAATTAATTAAATTTTTTTTTGTTTCCCACCCCCAAAAATAGCCCAAAAAATGCCAAAAAAAGTTTGTGACATCTGTGAAATCTGGTTCAATCTGTGAAATCATTTGTGAGATCAGAGGACCATTTTGTGAAGTCTGTGAAATCTGGTTCAATCTGTGAAATCATTTGTGAAATCAGATCCAAAAATCTGTGAAATCTGGTTTTATCTGTGAAATCATTTGTGAAATCAGAGGACCATTTGTGAAATCTGTGTAAAATCTGTGAAATTTATGAAATGGGGACCAAAAATGACTTGGGAGAGGGTTTGGGGGGAAATTGGGAAAAAAATAAATAAATATTAATTAATTAACTAACTACAGGAAACGTACCATGAACCGTGGTACGGTTCCCAGCACCCACGGTTCTGAGAACCGTGGTTTCTATGATTCCCACCCCCAAAAACAGTGAAATGAGGGCAAAAATCCGTGGGAGGGGTTTTGGGGGCAAAAAAAATAATTAATTAATTAAATACAGGAACCGTACCACGGTTCATGAACCATGGTACGGTTCAAATCAGGGTTCCCAAGACCCGTGGTTCTTGGAACCGTGGGTTCTATGATCAAAACAGAACTCATGAAAATCAAAATCAACAAGGTCAATATACAGACTCTAGTCTCTTAATTGTGCTTAAGGCTGTGATAAAAAGTACATGTCAATCAGCACCAATTAGCCAAATAGCAAAATTTACTAAAGAAGTGTACAAGTACCACACAAGATGCAAAAAAAAGGATATTATTATTAGCACACAACTAACACTGGAACAGATTCTCACCTACAACATAAGTGTGCACAGCCAGTGCATCTTATCTAAACAAGTTACTGAGATGGATAACGTGCATGAGTTATTACAGCAAAAAAACCACACAACGTAACAGTTCACATAAATAAGCTTAAGCACACTAAAAAGGAAAAGGATAGGCATATAGATGCCACTAGTGTAAAAAATCCACTCTTACATGAAGCTTATTAAAAATGTAGCCTAAAAGTCTGCTGAAAACATCTGAAATATACAACCTTACAGGTCTAAAGCCCATGGTAAGTCATAGCAGCAAAAAGTTTTCCCCTCATGGGGAACTGCCGTATTCCATGGTGCACTTAATGCATTCAAGAGTTTTCTCACCCAAACAGCATCAAGATGTTGGAATTTTCATCCACACCTGACTAGAGACTAACTTAGATTGCGAAATATTTGCAACACATAGTTCGGCTGCCCTTCCTACTGCTTGAAAGATAGGACAGCCTGTGAACCCCTCATTCACAGGCTGTCCTATCTGTACCAAAGACGCAAAACATATTTGTGATCAAGTGCAAAAGAAGTAAAATATACTTGCAATCACGCCAAAAAAAAACAACCCTTTTAAAGAGGGCTGTCTTAATGAGACTGCTCTAAATAAACTACAGGCCAGCATTGGTAGCCAAAAGTCTTGTCAACTCTCTAGAGGACTGGCCAGGGGCCCTTGTACTTACCTCACGTAGAAAAGCCTTACGAGCCTCACGATCCATATGAGCCTCGCGATCCATACGATCCATATGAGCCTCGCGATCCATACGATCCAAAAGAGCCTCGCGATCTAGATCTCGCTTTTGTTTAAGCGCAGCCAACACCAAGTCATTTCGGCGCTGCCATTCCCACTCCTGCGGCCCGCTGGCAAAAGCAGGCCCTAAAGAGGTAAATGGTGTAAGATGCTCGTAAGCCATTCTTCCTGGCAGCAAACCTGCTTGAGCATGATGCAAATACGATGGCACACCGCCATCCACATGCACCAAACTGCGGCCGCCTCCTAAACCCAAGTCTTGAGATAAATGAGAAGATAAATATGGCAGCGAAGCGGCAACCCCAAAGGGTGGCATTGATGCCATCACTGTGTTCCCTACGCCATTCTGCAAGGCTGTAGGTAATGCGCCGCTCTCAAACCCTTGCTGCCCTATTTCCAGGTTTCTTTCGCCTCCGTAAAAAGGTGAAGTCTGAGATCCAAAAACATCCCCTGCTGTTTTGCCTTCCAGAGACTCAACCGTGTAATACCCCTGCCCTGAGGAAAGACTGTGCTGGGGCACAGGAGCACTATATGCAGATGCTGCTGCTGCATCAAAGGGCAGTATTCCTGCCACAGATGATGAAAATTCTTGCCTTCCTAGGTCACGATCAAAGTATCCGCCTAAACTATTGCTAAGGTGTGGCTGAAAAGAAGAGCCCCCAGGGGATGGGAACATCATCTGATTTGCGATACTTGCAAGGCCACCTCCGCCGCTCCTGCTGCTCAACAAAGGCTGCTGCTGTGCTGCTGCATTATCCACCATGTAAGCTCCGACTGACTCAAACCCTAAACGTGGATCCATCACCAGCCACGCTTTTTGTTGTGAAATGCGCACAACCCAGCTTCCTGCTTGAGGATTGATCGAGTGCACCTACATACCTTCTCAAAGACGAAGGAAGAAAGAAAAAAAGGGATGACGGATCGTCCTTGCTGAAGAAAGAAGAAGAGGGGAAGAGGAGAGATGATTGGAGTTGCAGTTATTTAGAAGCTTATTTAGGGTTAGGGTTTTCACACACAAAGGCAAGTTATTTTACATTTAAATTTTTTTTGACCAAGATCGTTACGAAATGCTCATGTGCTATGTGTCAACTTTTTATTGGATGTTCACTTGAGGTTTGTGAGAAGAATGCTCACACAAAATTATGGTTGTAAAATTCATATGAAAATTGTGCTTCTCGAGGTGCATATTACAAAGAATACCTAAGCACTTGGCATTACGATTGGTGAAAGGCACCGGTCGAGGGCTTTATGTGCATGGAGGGCCCTTGCTAGAGGGCAGGAGCCCAAGGGCAGGGCCCCCAACCTACACAGAAGGTCCAAGGCCCTCGGGCCTTCCACGCCGTAATGCCATGTTTGGTTTTTTCTTTGGACAAAATCGTCAAAATACTGAATGGTTGATGAGAACTCTAGACAGAATCTCAAAACCGTAAACTCCCTAATGACAATTTTGGACAAAACGATTGCTTACTTCACTCGCAGGCAAATGGTGCCTCTCAAAGTACATCCAAAATACACAAAAAAAAAAATGAAGACAAGGCATTACGGGTCATGTGAGGTTGCACACTACAACTCACATGGATGTCCCAAAGTGGCATATGACACTTAGGGCCAACCCAACCAAGCTCTTTGTGGATTTTTCCTTAGAGAAGATTCTCTCATCTCCACAATCCCCAATGGCAACGAAAAGAGCCTAGTTTGGTGGGGGTGTAGCAATGTTTGCAGCTAAGAACAAGTTGCTAGTGGGCACATTGCTAATAGAGCCACGGCTCATACAATAATTTTTTATTCAATGCAAAATGTCGTAACATGTTTTTGGAGTGTATCAAGTCCACCAATCTTGCTAGAGTGCAACAAGTCCCCCATTTTGTTGGAGTGTAGCACCAAAAGCTAGATTTCACTAGAGTGCATCCTCAAAGGTCCACCCCTTTTGTTGGAGTGCACCATTGATTTCCTATAGTTGTGGTCTAACAACATGCTAGTACATCAACTTCAAGTGAAAAATCTCTAGTGGTTTTGCATTTCTTGATTTTTTGATAAAGAATCTAATTGAATTATTTGCCTTATCCTTGATTTTGGGCATTGCATTGCAAAAGGCAATACTTTGTGTTTAAGTTGGTAAGTTGAGTTTACGCAAAAATGAACATTAAAATCAAAATCTTAAATTATAAGGGTATATGCAGCAAAAGTTTTGTCACATTGCTAAGGACTTAATTGCAAAAACTACATTCATTAGATGCACCTCTATATGCAAGTCATAAATAGCAAAAAAAGGGTCATGTCCTCTCTTTTTTTTGCATGCATGCCAAAGCTTTAATTGCAAGGCTTGAATGAGAAAGAATTGAGGTGCTTGTAGGTTCTCATTACTTAGAAAAAAGCAATCCATACATTTAGAATGATGTGCTTTCTCTTAATCAAACTAAATTTCTCTTTATTGACAATGATAATAAGCCAAGTTATAATCTTATTGGCTATCATTTTTGCAACAAATTTACATGGAAAGTTCAACATAGTAAGAGGTTTGAAGTATATAAGTTGGGTACATTGTCTAAGTAAGCATAGATGGATTCTATTGATATTGTGGAGTTTCAATCATTTTCAAATTAATTGCTACTACTAGGTGAGTCATTTGTATAATGGTCTACCTTTATACCACACATATTACTCTATCTTCTAGTTGTGTCATTCTATCATCTTCTCCATATTCATCAATCTCAGTCATAAATTCCTAAAGACAAGACTTGTTCACCCGTGATGCTGAATTCTTAGACAATTAGACGCTTACATCAATAGGATCATTATCAAGCTTTAAAACTGGTTGTTTTCTCTCATTTGTATTTTGTCATATTATGGTATTAGTATATAAGTTTTAAAATTGAAATTATTTACACAACATTGGGCTCATCAAACTAACTAATTTTGCTTTTTATTACTCTTAGATATGAGCTCAAATGGAGAAGCTATAGAAGTTTTAATTTTCAATTTTAAAAAAAAAAAAAAACAAACTAAAACAATTGCAGGTGATTTAACTTAGAAATAGGGCCTATTAATTTTTTTTGAAAAACTAGTCACATTAGAGAAATTTTGAGTCTCACAAAACATGTTTCAAACCACCTTAGAGTTTTGAAATTTTGAAAAGCTATGGTCTTGGATAATAAAAAAAATCAAACATTTTCACGGTGTCACGACTCATAGATTTTCGTGGACAGCTACATAGGCTTACCTAGGTATGATATAGGTTGATGATGTAGGTTGATGACGTGTGAATGTGAGTCAATAGAATGATGCGAAATGAGTGAGAGGGGGATTCAATGAGAGGCTTGAGCAATTCCTCATGTGTAGGAATGAAGAAAAAGGGATACAAAATATCATTGCATTGCCATAAATTATATGTCAAAATGGAGAGCCACATCCACGCAATTGCATGAGGACAGAGGTTATTACACCATTATATGTGATAGGCACATGAGATGACAAAGGAAATGAAGAAGTCCTAAATACTTCCTTGCGAAATGATGTAAGTCAAAAGATAGATTGCAAAACGGTTCACGCAATGATGGAACTGGCCAAATCATAGACAAACTCAATTGTTAACAAAAATTAACAATCTTGTAAGTACCATTGCGTAATAGTTAGCCATTGACTAGTCTATAGAGGCTTAAAGAGAGGTCCTATCATAATGTAGAAAAAAATCATAAAAGTTGTATATTAGACAATCAACACGGATTTGTGAGAGAAAATATATAATGTACTTTTTTCCATCAAATTCGAAAATGGACAAATCAACAATAGCAAGAGAGTCTATATGTAAATGCAACATAAGAATAATGTGAGAAACATAAATCACACTAAACTTTAACCAGAAACAAATATGAACAAAGAGACATGCAATTATATGTCTCTTTGCTTACTTGATATGGATTGGTCACTGTCCAAATAGCTTGTTCTTCTATACTTTGACAGCACTACTTCTTTTGTTTTGGCTTGCATTAGTCTCCCAATTGATAGAAGGAAATGTACCCTATTGAAAGAGGTTTCTTCTCTTTTTGAAGAGGTTTTTTTTTAGGTAGATAGTCATTGATTGGGCGCATGTTGATTGGGCACCCATAAATGATGTCTCGTACACTGTTTTGAAGTATTCTTTTTGGGGTAGATAGTCGGTAGACTGATTGATGTATATGCACCCATAAATAAGGTCATTTCCACTATATCGAATAAGTTTTTATGAGGAAAACAGTCGCTGAGAACCATTTCGTATAAATGCACCTATCTATGATACACTTTGCCTCTCATTTTTTATGGATTTTAATGGCTATACAATTGCTGATTTTGTAGGATGCTTATACGCCCTTCTATTGTGGATAATGGACTCTTCTTGACTTCTTCTTATGGCATTCATACCACATGTTGTCTTTATGAGGGATCAACATGGCACATATCTACCTTGATACCCAATATTATGTATGGATTTCAAAATGTTCAACTTATGGTGTTTTAACATCATTTTTTGTCTCATAAAAGTATTATTGTATTATATGCTTGAATATGGTTCCTTGTCCTCACACTAATCAGTATGGAATTTGCCCTGATACGATTTTTCAAGGCGGAACATATTGATATCATAGTTTATGGTAGGGAAGATTGGACTAAATTTTGAAATACTTAGTTGTTGTGTTATCGTGAATCTTGTTTTGGACATGGATAACAACTAATGCTCAACCATAACACCTGTCTTCTCCACTATACTAGCTCGTGCGGTTTTGTTTTGCGCGATGGTGGTAGGTAACAATTGGACATCTTAGAACTTGCTTCACTTTATGGTACTTTGTACTGTAAGATTTCATGCAGGTTTTTTATTATCTGTTATGCTATAAAACAAAGGGTTCAAAAGGTTTGGTCTTGCTTTTTCAAGGGGGAATATGTGAATTCTCTCTCTCATTCTCTCTCTCTCTCTCTCTCTCTCTCTCTCTCTCTCTCTCTCTCTCTCTCTCTCTCTCTCTCTCTCTCTCTCTCTCTCTCTCTCTCTCTCTCTCTCTCTCTCTCTCTCTCTCTCTCTCTCTCTATATATATATATATATATATATATATATATATATATATATATATATATATATATATATATATATATATATATATATATTTCATCTCTTCCCTCTATTGTGACCTTATTCAGATTGGACGAGGAGAGACCTATGAATACATGCAGTAGAGTATTCGTGAGGGGAAGCGATACGAAATAAGGCAAGATTTCTATTATGTCTTTGACTCAATAAATCGCTAGCTAAATGCTCACCAACAAGTGAATGAGCTGTGCTTGCTACAAATAGCTCACATACATGTGATAATTGTGGAATGGTTTAGAGTGTTTGGCTTCCAAAACAACTCCTGCAATTGGGCGCTACCTCAGCCTCATACCTGAGCAATCATCTCAATTGTAGATTTTGTACAAGACGCATAATGCAATACGAGTCACGTACACATGAAGAATTCCAAGATGTGTTAAGATTGAATGTCTACGAAAATATAATTCTGAATATGTACATTTCATGTTTTAAGTTGATTGGTTTATGATGCTAATAGCAGAAAATAAGGATAAAGCGGTTACTTTAGTGACCTATGTACTTGTGCAGGCTTGTATGGCATGGATTTGCCCGAGCTGTAAGGTGCTTGGACTCCTAATGATTTCATGGGAGGTCCATGGGGCTAGTATGGCACTGATCTACCCTAGTACCTAGCACTGAAGCAAAGGGCAAGTCTCTTTGTATTCTGTGTTTTATAAGATGTCTTCTTATGTGTAGTATGCTAATGTGAACTTAATACATTTGATTTTCCCTTAAACTGATCAGTATGGCATTTGCCTTGATACGGTTTTGTCTTAGAGCAGAATGTATTGCTATTAATGGAATTCATTATATGGAAGATTGGATGTATAATGTGTATTTGCAATCAAGCTAATAAGGTAGTGGATCTTGTTTCAGACGTGGATAACAATTGATGCTCAGTTATGACACTTGTCTTCCTCACGTAACTAACTTCTACGTTTTGTTTTGTGGGATGGTGGCAGGTAACAGCTGAGTGTCCTAAAACTTGCTTCGCTTTATGATACTCTATACTGTAAGACTTTATACAGCTTTGTTCTTACTTGTTATGCTATAAATTAAAGGGTTCAAAGGATTTGATCTTGACTTTTCAGAAGGGACTATGTGAAATCTTTTTACTCTCTCTCTGCATCTTTTTGAGATGCAACCCCGACTACCCTTTGGACGGGGTAGTACCAAACCTTTATCTTTACTTGTATTTTATGGCTAACTAGGTCTGTTTTATAGTTTAGTCCACAGGATGGTTTCATGATGCAGTTGCACTTAATTGTGGGGAGCCTCTTCCTCCTCCTCATCCCTTTAGACTGTCATTTGTTGCATGAGGAAAGCTATTGAGGTTCACAATCTTATTTCTTCTACTAATATAGCTACATGAAATGTTGATGGCCCTGATGATAAGATCTTTTGCCTTGTTGACGTAATGACTATCTTGGATTGGATCAAGATTTGTATGGATTTCATTAAAAATAAGGATGCCCTAAACATAGTCAAAAGTATTGTTATTGGCCTCCCTAACTATGTTGAACGTATTGCTATTGAAGAAAGTTTTTGCAATTCACATATTCAGAAGATTTTTACATGTTTAAAAAAAGAAAATGGTGCCTTGACTACTGATACCCCTACCCACACCGAACCTCCTCTTTCACCTCACCCTTGATCTTTACCAAAGACCTTGATGAAGATAGTACTTTCCAAGAGTCTTTCTCGTAGGAAATTTGTGAAGTCGACAATCAGTCTGCCTTTGAATTCTGTCAAGCCAAGGATTGCCAAGTACCTTTGGTACCTGGTCATACTATTGAGTTTAAATCTGCCAAAACTGCCTATAAGCTTTGGAGCCTTCCTTCTGTAAACTTCCTGGCACCCATCTCTATTGAACTTTGGATCACTCTTACCCATCTTACTGATGCAGAAGTCCAAGCCTGCAAGCTTGCCTCTTTGCATAAGAATCCTTCCTTTGACACTCTTGTTGCCTTTGATACCATCATAAAAATGAGCAGGTTTGAACCCTCGAGATGTCCTTCTGAGCAGACCTGGGCTAGAACTAGGGACAACTTTGACACTGGCTTCAATAGGATGAGCCTACATCAAGCTAGAATTTGGAACTGGAAAAGTCCTTTTTCTAAATGCAAATGTTGGGACAAATGCAAAAACAGCCCTTCTATTATCTAGTTTGATCACGCTATCTGTTATATGATGAATAACTTTCCCAAATTCTTCTCTGGTGCCTCTACAAAACCAACTAGATGTCTTCTTCCTTTGGCTACATAAATCTGCTAGAGATGTCGTCAAAGCCCACCTTGTCTTTATTTACATTAGACAACACGTGATTGATGTTGCCATTGAACTTTCCAATAACCCCACTACTAAGCTTCTTGCACACCTTGGCGATGCCGAGAACATTCGTGAAATTGAACGCCTCTTTAAAAAGCCTAGCTTATCTACCTTACAGGACAAATACTTCCAGAATACAAGCAACGGTAACAAGAAGAGGAAATACTTTCTGAACAAAGGCAATGAGGGGCATAGCAGTGGTGGCAAAGAGGATATTCCAATTAGAAGGCTGAATATTTACCATCATTGATCCATGTGCAGGAGGATATAGAAGGAATAAGAGTATTGGAGGTCAGTGCAACTGGTAGGCGACGACTAGTGGTTAGAAGACACAAAGGGAAGACATTTTGGCATTTACATTATTACAATAGATGCTTTGAGAAGATGATTGTTAAACAACTTTATTCTGAGACTTTACTAAATATCTTTGGTCATGTTGATGAGATATTTGAGCAAATTGTTTTTTCGCATTTGAAGCATGAATGGTATAAACCCTTTCAAGTCTTTTGTGAATGCAATTTTATATCCCACTGTGTACTTGATCTAACACTAAACATTTTAAAAAGTTCATTTGTGAGAATTTTGGGCATGTTATCTCCATGGATACTGGAATTATTAGTAACAAATTCTTAAAGAACGACCCAAACAAAGGAATTAATCATATTCCCTTACGTCAATCCAATATCAATTACATGTCATGAAGAGACTTGCCAGACTTGTTAAAATGGAATACCTACGTGCTTTTAAGCATACTTGCTAGTTGATGCCATGCCCCGAGGTGTCAATGTAGAACCTCACCACTCAAAAGGGCTTCCAATAGAGAAGTTGAAGGCCGAGTCTGAGAGCACAAGAATTACTAGTGCTAGACTAAAGTTATATATTTTATGAGCCCCATAGTAATTCCCAAAAGATGGAAAACCATGTGGGAGCTAGTAATTTAGACCCTCTCAACTGGAGTTGTGTTTTTAATAAAGAGGCCTCCTATTATTATGTAAGAGGTGGAACCCAAACCATTATAGAAAGGGATTCACTCACTTGTGAGAGGTGGAATCCAAATTGTAATAGAAGTAGATTCACAAACTCGCGGGTATACATACATGCCTCCTCCATGAGTTTCCAAGCATATGACATGTACCGAAATGATGTTGCTTTGACAATTGAAGATCCTTCTATGTGCATTTCCTTCTATGCTCCATTTTCATACATTTAGTTTGGGTACTTGTGTATGAATCTGTTGTTGTTGTTTCTTCCTTCTTCCAGGATTGGTTTTGTGATTAATATCAAGTAGATGTGCATGGCTTTGTTGCTGATCTTACCCATTGTCATTTGATGATGCTTTTTGCTTGACTCCCTGAGGAGTTTTTATTACAAATGTTGAGTGATATATGTGATAAACGCTTTGTAGGATTTGTGGTACTTAGTTAGATTCAGTTTTGTTGATTTTGGTGATTTCAGTAGGATTAGATTCAATGTCATTCTCTGTTTCTTGCTTAGATTAGATTAGTTATAATCTAAATTCTATAAGTAACCAAAGAAAATATGAAATAGATTGTAGAACGTAGGTATATGAGTCCTGACAGATCTCAGATTTTAGTTGAGGTTCCATTATTAGTAAAGAATTGAAATCAGACTGTAAATGTGCCAATTGACAGGCGGGGTACATCACCATTATACTGCAAACCATACAATTGAGAGCTGTAGCAGAGTTTCTGTTGGTTGTAGGCTGATAGGATCCAAGAAAGCGTCAATAGCAACCGTAAATAATGAGCTAGAAGGAATCAGCCAACATTGGCTCCATTGCTACTGATAATCTTCTTAAATTGTGCTAAAGAACTCGTATATTGCAGTCCATTTTCCAATTCTTTGTGATTTTGACTGCCTACTTGTGTTCTTGCATTCATCTTTTTCTTTACAAGCACGCATTCAATCTTTTCTCTGAGATCAGCATTCCATCAACACCCACTCACAAACAGTTCAAGAAATCCACTGCCCCACTGCTCTCCACCGTTTCACACACTTTTTCAAAGGAGGAAGCCTAGTCTGTCGAACTGACGTTTGCACCTGACAAACCAACTTAAAAAAATACATCCGACGATTGCATCCAATGATTTGTCCGATGATTGCATCTGACGACTTTGTGTCCGACAATTGCATCCAACAACCAGTCAAAAAAAATTGCGTCCGATGATTTCATCCGATGACTTTGCGTCTGACGACTGCATCCGACGACCAGTCTTTACAAATTCCATCCAATGACTTTGCGTCCCACGATTTTCTATCCGACGTTGCATTAGACGATTTTCTATCTGATGTGCATCTGACGAGCAGCCGACAGCTGCATCTGAGACTGTAACCGACAGCAGACCCGCCAAATTGTCACAAACTTTACATCCGACACTATCACTATAATTGCATCCAACAAGCTTCTGCTCAAATCTGAAAATCTATTTTTCATAGAATTCCTATTGAAAACTTAATTCTATTCTAAGGTAATGTCCACCGAATATTTCAAGAAACAAAAAAAAAAAAAATCAAAACAACACAAAGTTGAATCAGACCAGTTCTAATGGCAAATATACTAGAAAAACTTATGGATGAGTTCACACCGAGTGATCATCCAAATGATGAGAACAAGCCCTATTGTCTTAGATCTCATGTAAATCAAGATCTCGGGCCATCCAGATGGAGGCCTAATCAATTTGATATCCCTGACTATCAACCTGTTCAACATGCTCACCATACCGCAAATTCTGATAAACGAACACCCCGATTGGAATTACCAAAGTTCGACGGTAATGTGGACCCTCATAGATTTTTACAAGTCTTTGAGAATGCATGTGAAGTATATGGAGAATATACGGACAATGTAAAAGTCCAATTATCTTCAATGACCATGGTGGATAAAGCACAAGAGTGATTTCTTAACCTTGATCATAATGATAGACAAGATTAATCCGATTTGAAATAGTCTTTTATTAAACACTTCCGACCTTTCAGACTCACAGAGTGCCCATTTGTATGCCTCAGTAATATAAAAACTAAAATAGATGAATGCGTACATGACTATATTTAGCGCTTCAAGCGTCTCATAAGTCAAGTCTAGGAATAGTCAACTTATAAAATGTTGATTATATGGTTTTTAGTTGGCCTTCCAAGACGTATCCGAAAGAGCTTAAACCTAGCGAAGATTATCATACTCTTAAATTCGCTATGTCCGATGCCATTCGTGAGGAAGATGAAGCGTCCGATGATGAGGACCATTATCATACTCTTAAATCCGCTATGTCTGATGCCATTCGTGAGGAAGATGAAGCGTCCAATGATGAGGACCATAAAGAAAAAAGAGCTCACCAAGTTTTTAATGAAAATTGTCCAAGTGAGCCAAGAGATTCAAACCAAGTCTGGAAATCTCAGTTCGAGTTGATGAATCAACAACATCAACAATAGATGGAGAAACTCAACAAAGAGTTTCAACAGACCCTTAAAGTTGATTCAAAGCCAGTTTCCAGGGCAATTGCCCTCTTGTAACGTTATGTATAGGTGCGAAAGACACCTGGTGACCACAATGTCGTGGAGCACATATCGATAATGAGTGTCCATCACACAGACCTTAAGAAATGCAGCACTGTATACTTTGTGGCACGACCACTCATATAACATCAAGTTGTAGGTACAACCCATGCAACATGCAATATTCTAGGCCACAACAATATCCACCACAAGGACAACCACAAGCACCATATAACCCACATTATATGAGTTTAGTCCAAGTTCAGGATTTGCCAAGACAACAACCACTTGCACAACAACAAAGATTGGCACTCAAAGGTCCAAGAGGATATGCTCAACCAAACATGCCAAACCAACAAAACCGGCCTCACGTATAGGCCAATGTGGTCCAAAACTCCTCTTATGACACCCCAGCCTATGAATCTACTTATGATGAAGGAACTAATAACACATACGTAAATGAGGCATCTATCTCTTATCCAAACGAGCAATAATATCCGGAGTCAACGCCACTCTTTGTGAACAAGAAGTTCAAGAAGGAGACCCGGTCAATATTACCATAAACTCCACGGATATCAACACTCTCATCCTGCCTTTATACATGATAAATACACTCCCTATTGAGTGGATGCCTGAAAACGCTTTTGTTACTGAGGTATCCACCAGTGAGGATGACATTCTTACTATGGGATAAAACGAGTTATTTGACAACCATCTTCTCCACTTGCTGGATCCAGAGAGATTAGGAACACGTCGTATACCGAAAGAGATTAAACTTCCATCACCAAAGGCTTGTGTGCAACATCCACAACCAATAAACACTCGTGTATACAGACCGAAATTAAAAGTCTATCAATGGGACGTACACAATGATGAAGTCTTAAACACCATTGACTAAGACTTAGTTTGCGAGAAAACACCCAAAAATCCATGCATGCCTACTACTAAAAATACAAAAACATCTCGCGTGCTAAAAAAACAAATCAAAGGTTGATGTACAATTGACTGATAAGCAATTTCAAATGTGCAAAATGCTGAAACAACCAATCAAACCTTTGATAAAAAACCCAAAAAATCCCAGTCAAGGGTCCGTCCTGATGTTGTAGTGCATACAATCCCACTACAGGATGGTGCAATACCTATGAGAGCAAAACCTTATTGCACCAATCCTACCTATCGAGAGATAATATTCAGAAGCTTCTCGATGCTAGTTTCATTTCTGAAATCGAGCACACAAGTTGGGTATCGCCAATTGTGGTGGTACCAAAGAAAAATGGTAAAATTTGTATCTGCGTGGATTTAAAGAAACTTAATGATCAAATAGAGAAAGATCACTTGTCATTACCTCTAACCACACAAATCCTCGAAGATATGGTTGGAGCATAAGCTTTTAGCTTTCTTGACGATTTTAGTGGCCTTTTCTTAGTCCAAATTGCTCCTGAAGATTGTTTCAAAATAGTGTTTGTTACAGAGTTTGGCACATTCGCGTGTCAAGTTATGCCATTCGGTCTGTGCAATACCCCATCCACATTCCAAAGGGTGATGAAACGAGCTTTCAAGGATTTGTTACACAAGAATCTAGAGATTTATCTCGATGATCTTGGTGTACATTCTTCTATTGATAAGCATCTCGATGCCTTTGAACAAGTGTTCATTCACTGTCAAAGGTTCGGAATTTCATTGAATCCCAAAAAGTGCTCAAGAGTGTCCAAGCTCGCAGGCTTGAGAGAGAACGCTAACTATTCTTCCTGCTTCAATGCATTAGAAATATAGAAATATGAGCAACTATTTATATTAAGCAAATGCGGCAACGTCCAGTAGTAGGACAACTAATTAGGTCGTAGATCATAATGGTCGGTGGGCCATAGTGAGCTGGCATCTATCCAGTTGGACCTTTCCGAAAATTTACTTGTAATAAGATTAGTGAAACAAATAGAAAAATTGTGCAAAGATCAATCAAGCTCTGATATTGCTGAAGCGAAGTAATTGTGCGAAACGCGAAGCGAAAACATTCGTGAATGAAATCAATTCGAATGAAATTCGGATATGATTGTTGGTCACTGTCTACTATATCATTCCTACAATCTTCCAAAATGTAGACAGACACTATTGACCTACGTTATAGATTAATACAGCATTCAACAAGATTGAACCAATGTGCGAAATTGATAAAACAAATAAATAAGATATATGAACAATAGCAGACAACAATTCATTCGAGATCATTCGGAATATTATGTGCATAATAGCTACAATATCATCTATTGATCCTCTTGATTTCAATCACTATGTGATCGACCCACACAGCACATTGGCGTGAGAGAAATAATGTTCTCTTACAAATAGTGTCTCGCTTACTAGTGGACTTCTTGGATTTGTTGATCCTCTTACAAAATTGTCTCGCTCACAGGCAGACTTGTATTCTTGTATTTTGTATTTTTCGTCTATATGTATATATTTGATGCATCTAGCAAAAATGTGTATATGTCGCGAACTTTTTCGTGTCGCTTCGAGTAACATTCATGATCAGACAGATTAAACAATCTATAACTAATCCTGGATTACAAGAGCGGTGGATAGGCATGTCCTAATGCTCTTCTACTGATGTCACCATATCAGATCAAGGATTTGTACTTCGTAGTACTTGGTTGATCTTCCTGGTCCTTTGAAGCACAAAGGGTTTCGTGTCGCGAACATTTTCGTGTCATTTTGTCAAATTGAGAGTTGAAAGCTAGAGTCGGATCTTTATCATAGTCTCGTTCAGAATGAAAATAGAACGAGACTTATCCGTCTCCTTTACAAGTATATTCACAAAACCTTCTTCTTGATCCTCATCTGGTTGATCAGCAAGCAATCTTCCTTGAACTTTGAATTGCGAGTCTCCTCTGCTAGGCTTCTCAGCTAAATGAATAAAAAGCTCTGAAAGCTTCGTGTTGTTGACCCCTTTGGTGAGATAGTACATGAATTTTTTCTTATCTTTTAACGGAATATCTTGAGGTTTTCCCAAAATTTTAAAAGAAATCCTCGACATTTCAAAAATTATCAAAGACAATTGAAAATCTGTTAAAAAGAAGACTTTTTGGAAAAATTTAAAACACTATCTTAATGAAAATGCTGAAAACTTTTATATAACAAGCCATTTTTGTGAAAAAAAAATTAAAAAACAAAACTACAAATTCAACATATTTTCTTACTAAAACATCTCAAAAGGATCATTTTTCTGAGACAAAGCGTTGTAAAACAAGAAAATACGAGTAGCGACCTATGCTAAGCATACGTTGTGGTCGAGTCCTTACTAACAACTTATGCTTAGCATAGGACGGAGGCGGGACTCTTCAATTCTAACCTCCTTTCGACCTATGTTGAGCATAGCTCCTATGCTGAGCATAGGATGTCTTTGCTATTTGCTTGCTAACCTATGCTAAGCATAGGTTGGAAGAGGACCAGAGATGCAACCTATGCTCAGCATAGGTTGAACCGTGGTAAGAATAAAGAAATAACGCCGGAATCCTATGCTGAGCATAGGATATTACTAAGGACCCGAGCACAACCTATGCCCAACATAGGTTAAAGGAGAGGACTGGTGTAGACATCTATGCTAAGCATAGGTTACCCATGTTGCAAGAAGATGAATACAAATTAAAATATGAATATTTTCTAATGCAAGAATTTTTACTATCCATGCTAAGCATAGAGCAAAGCTAGAAAATGACAATAATCTTACCGTCAAGAAATCTGGAAGCGAGAACGTATGCGAAATCTTATAGAAAGTCATGACTTGGTTGTAGCGATTGCTCTGGCAGCATGTGGGCTTCTAAATTCGCAAATGAGGTGAGTTATGCTTGGACTATGGTCCTTAATAAAAAGAAATTCGAGACCCCCTGTCTCACGCCAGTCCTCCAGCTTACTTCGGGACCAAGTTGCCGCGACTCAGCTCATCCCACGCCGACCTCGAGTATTAGCCCGGACTATACAAACCCTTTTAGGCTTGTTGCTCATTTGCATTTAGTTGGTTTTTTGTGTATGTCTATTGAGGTTCGCATAGGTTTTTATTTGTTCTATGGCCAACATAGGTTGCAGTTATGTTTGAGGAGCACATTTAGTGTGGTATTAACTATTCGAACGATTCTATGCTTAGCATAAGTACGTAGTTAAATTTTTTTTTGAGGTTACGATGTCAAGTAGTTCTACCTCTTCTATTCCAGTAGTTGTAACTCAATATGTTGCAACAAGTGCAACATCTTCATCTGACATTCCCAATCAAAGCTTTTTTTATACAGCCACTCCTGAATCTGAACATATTCTGGTAAACGATGTGGCATCGTCATCATTTACCCGTTCATCATCTGAAATTTCTCAAGCAAGTACTTTTAAAGAAATGACGCCTGTAACTCAGCTTGTATCAAATATTTCGACCTCGTCCTCCTCTTCAAATACAGGCTCGACACAACTAGAACATTGTTCTTTTGAACAAGTTGAATCATTGAGTGATGAGTCAAAAGCTTCAATTCACTCAGTTACTGATTCTAGTAAATCAACAGATCCACGTAAGTCTGTTGATCCGCGACGTTCAAGCTTTTCTCATGTTCGTAGAAGACCTTCTCAAAGTGATGTTCGTCGTGTTAAATCTAAAAGGGCTATATTCGTTGAAAATTTAGAGCCTTCTGAGGGTCCAGAACATCCTAGGGTTGGAGCCAGAATTCTTAGTCATGAAATTCCAACACCTTCTCAACCAATTCAAGCACCTACTAGTGTCACAGGTTCAATTTATAGATCAGACTCCAAACAAAAAGAAAAATACGAGAGAGACTTGAGATCCTCACCTGATTTAACGAATTGTCAAAAACAGTTGATTACAAAATCTGAGAAAACTTCTTTTTACGAAGTAAGGATGAGTATTTGTGTGCAACAGTGAGGCCGGACAAAAATTCATTTTTGTATTTTTTAAATGCTTTGGAGGTTTGTCGCAAAGCTTACAAAGCAGTTCACGCAATCGGAAACTCACGACTTCAACGAATGCATGCACGACTTCAGAAAGACCCAACATTACGGGGATTCTTACAAGGTCGAGCTGTTTCTCCAGATGCTTGAAATGCAACTGCTTGGCTAAAGCATTTCAAAGAAGTGCACGGAGAAAAATTGCCTAATTCCTTATATTTTCACTTGTCGGATAATTTTACAAAATTAGAAATATTTTTGATGTACAAAGAGTTTGCAGAAACAAAAAATGTTCCCTATTTGAGTTACTCATATTTTCTTAGAATAAGGAAAAGAGATTTTGGACTGGTAAAGATTCCCAAAAAATCACGAATGACAGTATGCTCCACTTGCAAGTTGTTAAAGTCTGCAAAACAACTTGCAAAGACCAATGAAGAGAAAGGTAAATATTAATCAAATTTGTCATTCATTTTAATACTTTCTGTTTTGAAAAAATTTATGTTGCAGTTTTTTTGAACACCACTATGTTGCAGTCTTTTTGAACACCATTATGGTATGATCTTTATTTTATTAGATAAGTGAATCATTGTATTTTCAGTGGATGCTACAAAAGCTCTTCAACTGCACAGAGATCAACAAACAGTTGAAAGACAAAAGTGGGCCAAGCATCAAAATAAATGTTTGGAATGTCCACAAAAATATCTGGGACTTGTTATTGATGGCACGGATCAGAAGAAAACAATGTTGTCTCATTTTGTCAGAGTGCCCAAAAATTTGAACGAGGCAGATTTTATTCAGGTTCATTTTGTTGGAGCACTTGTGTTTAATGGCACTTTGGAGTCCAAGGTCTTTTTTAATTATCCCAATGTTCGAAATGATCCAAATTTGACGATCACCATTGTACATAAGTTGCGAATTTGGTGAACATCTTCCAAAATACTTTATTTGCAGCTTGACAACGCTGCTAGGAAAAATAAAAATCAAACTGTTTTGGCATACTTGTCTATGCTAGTGGAGAAATTTTTTTTCAAAAAAGTAAAATAGGATTTTTGTTGGTAGGACATACCCACAATCAAATTGATCAAATGTTTAGTTTCTTTTTTAAGAGATTGAGACGCAAGAAAGCATTTTCATTACCGGTGCTTCAAAGCATTGTTGAGGAATCATATGCGCCAAAGCCAAACGTGTCATTAATCAGACACACATATGATTTTCTTGATTATGTTAAGGCGTCCAACGAAACAGAGCGATGCGTAGCTAATAATAATGATATTAGCTTTCAACACCAATTTAAAATCAAATGTAACAAATAAGGCATTATATTATTATGGGGCAAACTATTTTTAAATTCAATTTCGTGGCTACCTTTTGAAGGAGTTCGATTTTTGCTTAACATTCCATCGACTCAAATCAAGCTTGCTATGTTGCCTCCCTTGAAGTCCTTGCTAGAAGAACAAAAGGCGCAAAGAGAACATCGTGAGATTGATCCTTTGCCTCATTAAATTATTTGGAATCAAGTATTCAGACAGCTTATCATCTTTTTGATGAGTTTGATCAGCATTGGTGGATGGACTTTTTCGAGGAACAAAAAATCAGTTTGCTCAATCTCGAACATACATCAACAACTGATGAATTCCATTGGCCCCATAAATTAGGAACATCAACCACGACTGTCGAACCTTCAGATCTTCCTCGAGATAATGATTTCCTGCAGCTTGTGCAAGGTGAGGAACGTGAAATTTATGTGTACTCAAGGAAGAATAGACAAAGTATAAAAGCTGCAAAAATGAAATGGCGCGGTGATTTGAATGAAATCCAAATTGGAAGCCTTGTTGCACTTCTAGCTTCAGAAAACAATGAAGGACATCCATTTTGGATTGCCAAAGTACTTGGTTTTATTCAAAATAGCAATCAAACAAAAGTACTACATGTCCATTGGTTGCGCGCCACTTCAACAAATGTTTTTTTGGGAAGGTACGAACTCGAAATGTTGCAAGTAGATCCAAAGGGCAAGAGAAAGAGATTGCCAAAAAAATCAACCAAGAGTCGACGATTTGAATCTACAGGATGTAGATGTTTTGGCATTTAATTTTGAATTAACAATGACCAATCATCTACAAAAGTCAACAATATCTATATTGAAAGAACGACTTGGATTACTTGAAAAACCATCATCCTCCACTCGTCATCAACAGAGAAAGGCTGATTTACAAGGTTTTTTGTCAACATTAGACGCGGATTCTGAGGAAGACATGCCAGTTGACTCTGATGAAGAAGACGGGTGTTCCACTTCATCAGCTGAAAACGAGAGTGTTGAGAATATGTCAAGTTCTGAATTGAGAGGCATCAGTGAAAATTCCTTAGAAAATGTACTTTAAAAAAAAGAATGTGCAAATATAATTTAAGTTATTTTGTATCTCAATGGGCTTTCGAGTTTCAAAAATCATTTGTTCTCTTGAATTATTATTTCATTTGTAATTATGATGGTTTTATGAAGTTTGCAACAAAAAACTTGTAGCTCTTTATTTAAAATATGTATTTTTTGGCTTTTTTTAAAAACAAAATTTAGAGATTTATTAAAAAAATCCATGATTTTGGCCTTAAACTAGGACCATTAAAAAACACCAAAAAAGATTACTCTTTTTCAGGTCAAAGTCCCAAAACAAATGTCATCGTGTTAATCCAAAATCCTTCGTTAATTGAAGGTATTAGAGTGTTGTCCACATATACAGCTACAATGATGATGTTTCCATCTGTAATTCTTACATAAACATTGCAGTTAGCTACTAGTGGCTTGAATCCTAAAGATTTCAGGGCTTGATCCTTTTTCTTATACCATTGTCGCGCTAATTGCTTCAGACCGTAGATACTCCTATGCATTCTGCATGCATAAGTAGGAAGCGAATTCGAAATGTAGCCTGGAGGTTGATCCATTTATACTTCTTCGTCTAGCTCACCATGCAAGAATGTTGTCTTTTCGTCCACGATGTGAATCCTAAGATCATAAGTAGCTGCATATGCAAATAGTAGACATAGGGACAAATGTTTCACGACAAGAGAGAAGGTCTCAGCATAGTCGATACCATATCTCTAAGAATCCTTCGCTACAAGTCTGACTTTATACCTTGAAATGTTTCCATTCGGCCCATACTTCAACTTGTATACCCACTTGCATTGTACAATCTTTCGCTTATCTAGCAATGGCTATAACATCCATACATCATTCTTCTTCATGGGTTCCATCTCCTCATTCATGGCTTGGACTCATTTGTCTTTCTCTAGACATTCAATTGCTTCTTCGAATGTCCGTGGTTCTCCACTGAATCCACAAAACTCTTCTGATGTAGAAGCTGTGCTGCCTGGCACAAATCTTGCTGGTGCTCTTCGTTCTCTTGTCGGTCTTCTAGAAGATCCTTCTGGTGCTGCAATGCTCTTGTCTTTATTTGATTTGCTAGGTCCGGTACCATTTCGGTTTACAGGAGTTGTCGTAGTAGGCTGGCATGTGAATCTTTCTTCGTCTGATTCGTCGCTCGAATGAGGTGTGACTCGAACATCTTCGTCTAAGTGTTCGTCCTCTGCTCCCTCTGTCACAGTTGGTAGATCATAATATTGTCTTCCAAGGACTTCATAACTGACAAGATCATTGTTGGCCATTGTTCTGCTCTCATCGAATTTGACATCTTTGACTATCTTCACTGTGTTTGTCTCTGGCATATAGACTCTGTAGTATGATGAATGATTGTCATATCCTACAAGATATCCTTATCTGCTTTCTCATCAAGCTTCTTTCGAAGCTTTTCAGGAACATGTGCATATGTTGCACAGCCAAAGATTCGAATATGAGTCAGATTGGGTTTTCTACCCCACCATAATTCATGTGGTATTGTATGAGGAACACCAGATTTTCTTGTCCTATTCTGAATGTAAGCAGCTGTAGCTATTGCTTCAGCCCACAGCACTCTTGGAGCATTCGAATATGCCATCATGCACCTAGCAGCTTCCATAAGAGTCATGTTCTTTCTTTCTGCAACACCATTCTGCTGCGGAGTATAAGATGCAATTTTTCTATGAATGATTTCTCGATCATTGCAAAAATCAGTGAATCAGTGTGAATTTGTCAAATGCTTCTGATTTATTGTGAATAAAGTAGACTCTGGAAAACTTACTGTAATCATCTATAAAGGTGATTTAATATTTTGAGCCTCCTATTGAGATCACGTTGAAAGTTCCACAGATGTTTGAATGTACTAGCTCTAGAATCTTTGTCATTCTGTAGGAGTCATTGACAAAAGGAGTATGTGATCCGAGGAAATCATCGGCGATGGAAGTACATCGGTCTCTCCAGAAAAAAAAAAAAAAAAAGAGACAATTTGATCAAACTTATCCTTAAATACCATAGTATGGTTTTTAAAATCTATTTCTAAAGAATCTGATTTATCAAAAAACAATTCATAGCCCAAGATCACATTAGTCCGGTCTAGATTCATGACATGGAAGTCCAACGGCTCAACATGGTCCTGCATCCGAAGCTCTAAGTTTGAGATTTTGACATCCATATTTCAGTGTTTGACCCTGAGGCAAGACGGACCACATAACGGTGATCACTGGCCATGGTGGGCACTCAGTAACCAAGCATAGAGAGAATTCAGATCATAGAAGAATTGAGCAATGCTCTAGCATATTGGAATGATTGTAGTGGGGTGCCAACCTACTTAAATAGTTTCTCTAATGAATGAGAAAAGCTAAGATCCTAAAGCAAATAGCAAAATAGCAAAATAGCAAAAGCTAGTTGTTAATAATACTACCTATATTTGGTAGACACTAAAAATGAACTTCTACCTAATCTGTTAGTAGTGCACCAACCTGTATGCATAAGCAATAAAAAATGATTTTACTATAAATAGAATGGCCCCTATAATAGCACGCAGGCATGGCCAAACTATCATTAAGGGGTATCAAATAAACATTAATTCCTAACGGCACTTTGCCTCATCTGTCCTTCGTGCAGATGGTGCTAGGTTTGAACCACGAGAACTGACTGTGCTACACTCAATGGGCAGCACATTGTCGCATCAAGCACCCCATTCTGTCAACCACTCCGACCGTGAGCACCCATGTTCTTACACTTTAGCACCGATGTTGCTGGACCCAAGGAGGCTTGGGACATACTGAAGAACTTGTATGAGACGGTAAATCAGTCACGGATCTTGTTCTTGACTAATAAGCTTCACACATTGAAGATGGGTACATGTGAATCAGTAACGGACTACTTTACTCAGGTGAAAGATCTAAGAGGCCAACTTATTGCGATTGGAGAAAGTGTTCAAGATTCAGTGTTGGTATCCATTGTACTTAATAGTCTAACTTTGGCCTATCAGAACTTTGTAATGATGCTATCGTTAAGAGAAACGAGGCCTTCTTTCGATGAGCTAAATGCCCTCTTACTACAGGAAGAAATGAGACGACAAAATATTGTCAACAGGGACGATTTCAAGGAACAGGCATTTTTGGCAAAGAAGCAAGAGCAAAGTTCCAAGAAGGGTGGCAAAGGGAAGAAGAAGAAGAAGAAGCAGCAAAATATGGAGGAGAATCAATCAAATCGACCAGAAGATGGAAAGAAAGTGGTTCAAAAAGGAAACTGATTTATTTGCAGAAAATCAGGACATTATGCAAAGGAGTGCTAGCACAACAAGTTCAAGAAAAAGCAGGACGGGATTTTGGCTGAAGAAGAAGAAACATCTAATGCAAAATTGAGTGCTTTGGATCTTGAAGACTATGAGTGGTTTTCGGCACCAACATCTTCTGGTGGTGGCTTCTCGAAGGAAGAAGAGTATTGGTTTATGATTCAGGAGCTTCAAAGCATATGACACCTAGACGAGAGTGGCTATCTAATTTTCAAAAATTAGATGATGGGTCAAATGTGAGGTTGGGAGATAACTACACATATAATATAAAAGGAGTTGGAAAAGTACAGGTTCAATTACCTTCAGGGAAGATTCGAGACATAAAGGATGTGCTTTATGTACCAAGAATCAGGAAAAACTTACTCTCAGTATCAGCTATTGCAAAGCAACACATGGTGGTGCAGTTTGATGAAGAGCGGGGTCTCATCAAGAAGAAAAATAATGTAGTAGTAGTTGAGGGCATACGTGCAGGGCGGTTGAACAAACTTCAGGCTCAGGTGGTGGATCATCATGCAAGTGTTGCGGATATTGGATCATTGAGTAAGTTATGGCACGAGAGGTTTGGACATCTGAATTACAATTGATATGGTGAATTCATATGGCATAGTCTCCTGTGCCATAGAATATTTGACGAATCATCATGGGTTTGATGCACTTGATCTGTAGGTAGGCGTACCCTCAAGTGATACAGGTTCTTCTATCTTGTGTAATCAGTGTACTGATTCTTGCATCAACAACATTGCATGCTTCGTTTGAGAACGTTACACACATCCCTGCATCAGCTATTCTTTCTACTAATAGCAAGTTCTGCTGCAGTGTAGGCACGAACAGAACATCTTCAAGTCTCCTATCTTTGCCATTTGTGTTGAGCCATAGTGAACCAGTATCATTCACTTGATGCTTTGATCCATCTCCAAGACTAATAAATCTTGATGGATCTGCACTTTGGAAGTCAAACATTATCCGTCCTGATGTAACGAAGTGCGAGGTAGCTCCTAAATCAAGGATTACCTACTGTGTGTCAGGTGTTGAAACTACATACACGTCTGCACAAATGTAGGCGGTTGAATTTCCATGATTCAATCTTGGAATTCTCAATAACAAGATCTACACTAAAATTTGCATCAATCCTTCAAGACATCGTGACACCTTCTTTGCAACTCAATTTTTGCTCTTCAAAAAAGTCCACCTACCAATGTCGATCAAACTCGTCAAAAAATTGATATGCTACTTGAATAGTTGTTTCCAAAAAGTTAAATGTCGCAAAGGGAACAACTAGACAATGTTTTTTTTGAGCTTTTTGCTCTTCCAAAATAGAAGTTAGATGACCCAACGTAAGAAGAAGACATGCTCTATAAAAAAATAAAATCCTTCAGAAGACAATCATGCCACAGAGTTTGAAAATTGCTTTCCCCACAATAATGTGACGCCACCAACAGTATTTTTAATTTTGAACTGATGTTGGAAACTAATATCATTTATTGGTGTGATGCAGTATTCTTCGGACATTTTGATGTAATCTCTAAAATCAAATGTGCATCGCAATAAAAACATATTTGGTGTAGGGATGTACAACTATTCGATAAAACCATGGAGTTTGATAAAGAAAAAGCTTTTTTGTGTCTTAGCTTTTTAGAAAAGAAGCTAAACATTTTTTTAATTTGATCGTGAGTGTGACTGACCAATAAAAATCCTATTATAAATCAACTCTCGACCCGTGCTCAACAGAGGTCCCGCTCTCGACTTACGCTGAGCATAGGTCGTCTCTCAACCCATGCTCAGCACAAGTCTGTTCTCGACTAATGTTGAGCATAGGTCATCTCTTGCCCATGCTTAACATAGGTTCGCTCTCGACTAATGTTGAGCATAGGTCGTCTCTTGACCCATGCTCCGCTCTCAACTTATCCTGAGCATAGGTTTCCTCTAAACCTATGGTGAGCATAGGTTTCCTTTCACAACCTATGCCACGAGCATAGGTCTTGTGTGTTGCCTTGTGAGATTTTTATATGACCATTCTCGTTGATGCTAACATACCTGCTTTTCGGTTTTCAGATTCTTACAAATGGCTCAAATAAAGGTTTGTGAGATTTTTATACGAACATTCTTGTTGATTCTGACATATTTGCTTTTCGGTTTTCAGATTCTTACTACAAATGGTTCAAATAAAGGTTCATCCACTAGTTAACCCTTCTAATCTTCAAAAAGTGGACATTACAAAACATATGTTTTATTTTACAAAAGAAATTATAAGGACACGTGCTTTACAAGGTAACGATGGAAAATGAGAAAGATGGCTTTACTAATGTTCTTAGACAAGAAGGTTTATCTGTACATTTTGGAGGACGACTTCATGAAGATTCGCCTTTGTGAATATGCCATTTTGAGAAATTTTTTTGATGAAGCATTGAAGACCATTGTAAGTTAATTTGCTTCCTCTTACTTTAATTTATTTTAGTTAATACATTCTTCTCTATGCTTAGTATGGGTTTTGTTTAGCAAAGTTATTGTTCTTAGACATTGAAAGCTTCAATTTTGATCGCTGTCGAAGCTTTGGAGAAAAAAGAAGACACTATTTTGACGAAGTCTGTCAAGTCAATGTTCTCTCACAAAAGCTTGGTCTCCTCTTCACAAAAGAATTCTCAAGCACTTGATTTCGCTATGGAAACACAAATTCTTTCACCTCCGAAATGACCCAATCACTAGTGATAGGTCAGAGAACCAAACCCATCTCATGTATATAATCTCAAAATAAAGCTTAAGGACCACACCCAAGCTATAGTTACCCACCCCATTTATAGTTTACAAGCTAGAAAAGAGCTTTCAATTGAGTATCCACACATCCAATCATTAGCATGAAAATTTTTGATGGCTTTAATTTGGAGGAGGCCAAGCTTCTTGCTTTGGGACCATAACATTGATCAAGACTATTGTAATAGATCCTAACACCACAGTAGGGCAAACACTAACTGATCCACCCAACCTTGCCTACTCCCTGATATAGAGTAAGCCCCTCCTAGCCCAGTGTGAGGACTGGTAGCATGCAACTGCCAAGTGTCGACCACGTGGCACTGACGTGGCCGACTGCACGTCGGGACCCAACTGGGGGCCCTATCCTGCTGACAGGGTCCCTAGGCTGTGTTAGGCCCGCCATAGCTATGGACCGTGCTGGGGCACACTACTCACACTGTCTTGCCCTGTTGGTCATGTACGCTGGACACGACCCTGACTGTGGTATCTGACCTATCTGTGTTCTCTAGGGTTCGGCACTGGTTACGAGCTCGTAACACTCCCTCCCCCTTAAGAACCGTCTTGGTCCTCTAAGACAAAGTCTGGAAAAATCTTGCGAAGGACGCTGCCTCTTTCCCAAGTGGCATTCTCAACAGGCTGATCATTCCACTTAACCAGATATTCTCGGTATAGAGTATGACGAGTCTGCGTCTCTCTACTATCAAGAATCTCCTCTGGTTCATGTGGAGGTTGTTGAGGATCCAATGGGAGAACTAGAACACTGTCCCCTACCAGATTATCTGATCTGGTTAAGGCTTTTCGTAACTGACTTACATGAAAAACTGGAAAAACCTTACTGCTGTGTGGGAGTTCTAGTTCATAGGTGACCTCGCCTAGTCTCCTACTGATGGTAAAGGGACCACAATACCTTGGAGACAACTTAGCACACACTCCTGATTTGAGGGTTTTAGAGTCAACTGGGACTCTCAAGTAGACTCTCTCACCAGTGGAGAACTGCACATCCCGTCTGTGTGGATCTGCATAATGCCTGGCTCGATCCTGGGATTGTCTAATGCTACGCTTAGCATGTTCTATCATCTGGTTTAGGTCTTCTAAAAAGTTTCTGGCTGCTTCAACTTTTTCTTGTTTAAACCCTACAGCTGTGGGTGAGCGTGGCTGAAAACCGTACATCAGCATAAATGGGCTGTATCCCGTAGCTGAATGTTTGGTACTGTTGTAAGCAAACTCTAATATCGAGAGATACTCCTCCCAATTAGTCTGCCTCTTGCTGACGTATGCACGAAGCATATCCTCCAGCACTTGATTTACCCTTTCTGTTTGACCGTCCGTCTGTGGATGGTCGGTGGTACTCATATTAAGTTTAGTATGGAGATGATGGAATACTGCCTTCCAAAAATTTCCAGTAAACTTACTGTCCCGGTCGCTGACTATGCCGGAAGGTAGACCGTACAATTTAAATAGCCCGTCTACAAACAACCTCGCTAACTCTGGAGCTCTAACGGTTGTTTTGGTCAGAATAAAATGAGCCATTTTGGTCAGACGGTCAACTGTGACCCATATAGCGTCATTACCCTTTTGGGTTTTAGGCAGGCCTACTATAAAATCCATGGAGATACTCTCCCATTTACCAGCTGATATTTCTAAGGGATGCAACAACCCTCCTGCCTTTAAACGCTCTGCTTTATTTACTTGACATTTCTGACAACTGGTTACATACTGGTGGACGTCCCTTTTCATACTGGGCCAGAAAAATTGCCTACGAAGAAGCTCATAGGTCTTCTGTATGCCTGGGTGTCCCGCGCTAGGATTGTCATGACATTCATATAGGACCTGCTGCCTATAATCCTCTGAATTGGGGACACATACTCTATCTCTATAGAGCAAGTACTCATCCTGAATGGAATACTGTTTCCATTTGAATCCTTGAGTCAACTGACCCTCAACCACTGGGGTTTGCTTGGGTAATACAGGCTCAGAATCCTCAACGTCATCTGATGACATATACTCGGACTCATCATCATCCTCAACGGAAGCTGCCGTATTCTTGGATGAACTGGCACCAGCCCCGGGAACTGGTTCTGGAGTCTGTAACTGTCTGTTCTGGACTGAGTTCCAGATAATAGAGAAGAATGCATCATGCTGGCATTTCCCTCTCAAGGACTCGAGTAACTCATTACGAATCTGAGTAAAACTCAGCTCGTTTATCATAGGCATTCTGCTAAGGGCATCTGCTACTGTATTGAATTTTTCACGCCTATATCTGATAGACATGTCAAACTCTTGCATCAACTCTGCCCAACGAGCTTTCCGACCTCTAAGCTCAGGTTGATTGCAAAGGTATCTGAGACTCTCATGGTCTGTCAGGACCTCAAAGTTGGCACCATACAAATAATGCCTCCAAGTCTTAAGGGCATGGACTATAGAAAAGAGTTCCTTTTCATAGGCACTATACCTAGTCTGTGCTGGCTCGAGTTTTTTACTCTCGAACGCAACTGGTCGTCCACCCTGAGTTAGCACATCACCTACTGCAAAGTCGCTAGCATCTGTTTCGACCACAAATGGCTGATTGGGGTCGACGACCTTTAAAACTGGTGCTGTAGCTAAGGCTGTTTTGAGAGCATCAAAGCTCTCCTGTTGTGCGGACTTCCAAATGAACTCCTTTCCCTTCCCCTTAAGGAGATTTGTCATAGGGACTGCTATCTGAGCATATTCCTTGACAAATCGTCTGTAATATCCCGCCAGACCAAGAAAGATTTGAAGTTCCAAAATATTCTGAGGTCTCAGCCAACTGAGTATGGCTTTAACCTTATTTGGGTCCATCTTAATCCCATCTGAAGAGATAATGTGACCCAAATATGCTACTTCTTCAACGAAGAATTCACACTTGGATTGTTTAGCATAAAGCTTATGCTTTCTGAGCAGTCGAAACACCTTTCTGAGGTGTTTTAGATGCTCCTTCCTCGTTTTGCTGTAGACGAGGATGTCATCTAAAAATACGACTACAAACTTACCCAAGTATGGTCTGAGGACACTGTTCATCAAGGTCATAAAGGTAGCTGGAGCATTTGTGAGCCCAAATGGCATCACCTTAAACTCATAATGACCGTGACGAGTCCTAAAAGTTGTTTTCGAGACATCTTCCGATTTTATACGGACTTGATGATATCCCGATCTGAGGTCTATTTTGCTGAAAAACTTAGCCCCGTCGAGTTGATCAAACAACTCGTCTGCCCGAGGCATAGGGTATTTATTCTTAATTGTGACTTTATTGAGGACTCTGTAATCTACGCAAAGACGCATAGACCCCTCCTTCTTTTTCACCAATAGGACTAGTGAGGCCCATGGTGAACTACTGGTCTGAATTTGGCCTTTCCCAAGATAGTCTGTTAACTGCCTAGTTATTTCTTCATCCTCTGTTCGGCTGACCCGATACGGAGGTTTAGAAACAGGTGCTGTACCTGGTACTAGGTTTATTACATGATCTACCTCTCTGCTAGGTGGTAAACCATGTGGCAAATCTTCAGGAAAAACATCTTTAAATTTAGACAATAAAGTTTCTAATTTACTGATTTTCTGCTGAATAGAACTGGAAATAGAAACTTCAGGAATAAACTGAAAGTCACATAAGAATACCTGATGGTCTTCGTCTCCGATTAGCTGACAGAGCTCTGAACTGCAGACCATAGGGCTGTTGGGAACATCATGTTCCCCATGCAACTGGATCTCTCGGCCTTTATACTGAAAGCTGAGGGTGTTCTCCTGATAGTTTCTGTGGAGGGAAGGTCCTAAACTGTAGAGCCAATCTCTCCCGAGAACAATGTTTGTTCGATCCAGGTGCATTATCTGAAAGTTTATTTGATCTTGGTACCCCTGAATACCAAGATTTAACTTACTTACCATAGTTTCCCATATTTTTTTATCTTCACCCTTAGCTAATGAAACTATGTACCTATGCTGACTAGGTACTTCTGGTAGTTTAAGCTTTTTAACCAGGGTGTGGTTGATGAAATTATGGGTTGCCCCATCATCAACCATGACTCTTACTGACTGGTTACCAACTTTCCCATGCATACGTACTAGGTCATGCGGCCCAAAGCTGAAGGGTCTCGCTAGCATTGCAGAGGTCAGCTGGCAACAGTGTTCATGATCTTCATGATACACTTTGATCTCGGAAGCTGCCGAGTCACTGGGGAAACATACAGTCTGAACAAGATGAACTTGTTTTTTATCTTTTTTAGTGAAAGGCCCCTTGGGACACTGTCTGACTGTGTGTCCCTTGCCCATACACACAAAGCACAAACGTTCTTGTTTGGCTTTCTCAAAATCATCTGGTTTTAAGGGCTGTATGAGTGAAGGGCGTTTCTGAGGAGCTTCACCTTTAAATTTATCTTCTTTCTTTCTTTTTAAAAATTTCTTTTTAAATTGAAAGTCTTTCTGAGGAAGCTGCTCAGAAAGTGGTTGCTGTCTCGCTCTCTTCCTACCCACTGAATCATCATAGATTTGAGCATATCTGAGAGCTTGCTCAAGGGTAGTAGGCGAGTTTCTCTGGACCTCTACTTTATATTCATCTTTGAGGCCACGGACAAATCCCCTGATTTTTTGATAGTCATCCATATTTTTAATCTTTAAAATTGCTTCTCGATACTGCGAGATATATTGGATGAGGGACTTGTCCATTACTGTTCTTTCCCAGGCTTCCCAGGCTCTATCAAGTTCATTCTCTGGTAGAAATTCTCTTAGGAAAGCTTCTTCAAAAGCTTTCCATGACCGGGGAGTCTGCCCAGTCTCCTGGAGATTTAACCACCACTTATAGGCCATAGGCCCTAAAGAAAGACTGGCCTCAATTGCTTGCAAATGGTCAGGGGTCTGTTTAAGAGCATGAATGTTCTTCCATTTGCTGAGGAAGGTTTGTAGAATATCTGCATTTCTATCCTTCTCTTCCCCATTAAAAGTAGGAGGCTTTAAATCTTTAAAAACACTGGGGTGAGACCGTAAAGTCTCACCCGAAACTGATGGAAGTGGAGAAGGGGATAACTAAGAAGTGGAGGGAAGGCTTCCTTTTGCGGAACTCAAAAACAAGTTTTTGAGTTCAGCGAACGAGTCGTCCACACTGGACTTGAAATTGGCTAATGCCAACTTCAGTTCATCCACTTCTGTTACCAATTGGAGAAACTGCTCCTTGGTAACCAGTTCGTCGAGTTCTTCGGCGAACTGTTCCTGTTCTTCCACTTTCATGGGTTCCTTCCCTTTTTTGTAAGCCAAGGCTTCTGTTTCAAGTTCGTCGAAGCCTCTCTCCGGGGGTTGATCAGGTCCCTGAGGAGTGGTCATCTTCGGAACTGAAAGAGAGCTACCTTAACTTCTGAAGGAAAAAAAGTCTAAAAGACTAATTTACAACTGTACAAGGAGGGAGAGAAAACTTAGCTCTTTCTGAGAACTGTACTTCCACAGAGAGAATCAAGAAAAGCCCTTTCAGCTCTTCCTCCACTGCTTTCAGATATGCTGTCCGGAAAAATCAGAGATCAAGGTACCAAGAAAAAGAAACAAACTTCTGATCGTCTTGGCCCCTTCCCTCGCTGTCTGAGGTGTATACTTTTTGCTCCAAAATTCCCGTTTTAGGACCCAAAACAGTTGCAAACTTGTGGTTCCTGCCAAAGACCTTCAGCGCTGGACCTGCACCCACGATTCTGTCTCAGATCCGCTCCAAATTCCAGAAAATTTCACTCCAAATTCGAAGTTTCCACCCAATTTGGCAGCGCTGGACCTGCTCCACGTTTTCTATTTAAAATGTGCTCAAAAATCCACAACTGATACATAAAAATCAAGGGTAAATCCCTGATTTTTCAGCGCTGAGCTTCTACAAGGGATTGTGCCTCAAACAACTGTAAATTCCCAGCAAATTTCAAGGATTTGAAAGCTGTTCCTACAGCGATTTTCCTCCTCAATTCTTTTCTGAGAATCTGAGAAATCTTTCCTATCTTCTGATAGCTTTCTCTACTGCTGTCCTGAACTCCCTACGATGGAGATGGCTCTGATACCAGTGTAATAGATCCTAACACCACAGTAGGGCAAACACTAACTGATCCACCCAACCTTGCCTACTCCCTGATATAGAGTAAGCCCCTCCTAGCCCAGTGTGAGGACTGGTAGCATGCAACTGCCAAGTGTCGGCCACGTGGCACTGACGTGGCCGACTGCACGTCGGGACCCAACTGGGGGCCCTATCCTGCTGACAGGGTCCCTAGGCTGTGTTAGGCCCGCCATAGCTATGGACCGTGCTGGGGCACACTACTCACACTGTCTTGCCCTGTTGGTCATGTACGCTGGACACGACCCTGACTGTGGTATCTGACCTATCTGTGTTCTCTAGGGTTCGGCACTGGTTACGAGCTCGTAACAACTATAGACCAAAATGACAGTCGTAAGAGCCAGCAATTCAAGTTACTTATGGGTCTAAAACAATGGCCTTGCCTTTTGTCACGTTGCAAGGCTTTCAAGTTTATTTTTGTGGGATGATCTTATGTAGCAGTCCACCCACCCATGTGGCAACTCATTTTAGGAATAATAATGATCGTGTTGAACAAAAAAACTAGACATTATGTATTTCATTTTCACACAATTTCAAAGGGGGACATCTCTCCTCTTCAAAATCTATGTACTCTCATTTTACAATTACCATGTACAACAATAGGAGGGAATGGTTCCTAGAAACCCATCAAGAATGGTTAGAACACCAAGAAATTAGTTCACCTTGGAGACACCCGCTCACACAAAATTGAAGGTGAAGGTAATGTTAGAGTGTGTTAGAGAAACTAATGTCATCTATATTTTGTTGAGATGTTCTACCTTTTGCTTTCATATTATTAGAAGATGTAATTTTTTGCATGCATGAATGCTCAATGCCGTGTGACATTCTATTATTACAACACTCATTGTTGAGCTAGCATTTCAGCCTGGCAGTGCCTGGAAGATGGGGGAAGGACCCTTGGACAAGAGCCTCCTTTCTGTGAAAAATGCAAAAATTAGCCTGATTAATCAGGTAATTGTGCATTGCCATACAGATGTCTAAGAAATCTTCATCAACGCTCTTGAAAACATGGACATGAGTACAGAAAATCTGATAAAAAAAACCAGCAAAATGAACGTTATCAAATACAGTTTTGTACAGGAAGCATGCAGTAATTACTAGAATGGCATCGTGCCTTGGATCGGAAGAACAAAACAGATTTCATGTACCAGTTGAATAGCCTGGAAACAGATTTCATGTACCCGTTGAATAGCCTGGAATTGACATCAAAGAGCTAAAGGTGTCTTGCAAATTATCCCCTTCAACAGGCCTTAATTTTGTTTTAGCATGATGATCTTTCTATTTCATTTTAAGTTTTGTTTTAGCATGTCGATGATCTTTCCATTTCATTAATTTGCTTCAGCGAAATCGCCTCTTGAAGAAGGACTGTTTTACGCGTACGTCCTTTCTGCCTGCACTTCTTAAGGCACAACATCCCACAGAATACACCACAACGAGGAATACAAACAGCACGACGGCGGCGATTGCAACCTTACGCCAATCCTGTTTGATGTTTTGTATCACGCCCGCCCTGCATGAAGTGCAATTGAAGCACAGCTCTTGCTTGTTCCAGGTGGAGCAATCTTGATCGGCGGATATATTTTTGGGATTCTTCCACACAGTTGCATTTACAAAGGTGAAGCGACAAGCTATAGGAGGTTTGCAACATCCAGACTGCAAACCAAAGAGACAAGCTCTGTTAATCAGCCATTCTTTCCTCTGGACGTGTGCTTGCATTAGAAAGACAAGAAAGGAAACTACAAGGAGGCTAGCTTTTACGACATTATAATTCATGAGGATCTCAACTTTTACACGATAAAGTTTGATTTATTACAAGTTTCTAAGGTTAATAATAAACATCAAAGAAATATTCATTTGTGTATGTCACAATCATGATTCTAGTCTACACATGCACTCTGATTTCTGGATTTACATTTTACAATATCTATCGAATCCATTCACTACACCATGGACAATCTTACGAATATGTGTGCATTATAATTTTCCGCAGCGCCTCATCTTTCCAGAAACTTATGTACAGTTAACAGCTTTTGCAGAGTCTGCCCGTTCTTCCTGCTGACACTGTGCAGTGGTTTAAAGTTTTACATCATTTGAAACATGCTTACTGACGTCCTCTGTGTGTTTCGTGTATAAGATTTTAAAGGCATCTTAAAGATACGAATAGATGATGCAGATTATAAACAAACGATCCTCTCTCACTACTTGCAGAGGAGTTTCTAACTTCCCAAACTGTTCACTTTCTAGTCTGTTCTAAAGTTATTGCAAATGTTCCCATTCTCTAATGCAAGGCTAGGTAATTGAGTGTCAGCTTTCGTTTCAAATGGTGTAGCTGCCAATCTCTCTCTCTCTCTCTCTCTCTCTCACACACACACACACACACACACACACACACATCCTGAACATTATCGAAGCACAAGCGCATAAGCGTACCTGAGTAGGTGACAAATGTGAACTAGAGAATGCTTGTTCTGTAGGATAGTTGCGGTTCAAGCTGTTGCAGATTTGAGTGTCCATCAGACAGCTCTCGATGTGACCCCAGTTTTTCTGATTATCAACTACTTTTTGCAACCATGTAGAGTAATCTTGTAATCTGTACTCATCAAATCCTTTCCCAGCTAAAGCATGTCCCGCCCCTGGATTGGTGACCACAAAAGCAAACACCGTAAAGGCAACTAGCAAGATGATAAGCAGAAACATCATGAAGAGGTAAATCCAGAGCAACCACGACACCCGGAAACAGCCGCCTATGAAGCCAGCCATAGATATTAACAGCATAGATGCGCCAATGATTATCAATGGCCATTGTAAGAAACTCACGCAGTCTGTGTGATGTTTAAGTGCCCACCAGATCCCAACGCCGATAATTGATAAAGAGAGCAACATTGTTATGAAATTTAAAATACCAGTGAGGTAATTGCTGAGGCCCATCTTCAAAACCTTTCTGGATCTAGCGTATGCAAATATGGTGGTGGTGCTAATAACTTCTACAGGTAACGGTTGCCTTTAGTGAAAATCTCCGTGTGTAGGATTGTTTCTTGGAAGATTTCACTGAATATGCTGAAAGGCACTCGTTGATACTAATACGAAAAGCCAAAAGGAAGATCTGAGAAATCTTAGATTGAAGCTGGTATGTTGGATCTGCTTGCTAAGTTGCAATGGAGGAACGAATCATAAGGCAGATGGAATGTAATGCCTCATGAAAATAGAAATAAAACCATAAACCATATAAGTTCTAAGAAAAAGCCATAGACAAAAAAGTTAATTGTTCCTTGTGCAAGCCCAATCAACGGATAAAATCATGGCAAAAAATGTACCAGACACACCGGGAGGAGGTACCGCTCATGAACAGTTAGATGAAGAGTGAGCCAGATCGCATCAACCCACTAAAACTCATAAATTTGAAGTTCATTATAACTTGGAACCAACTGCATGCTGATATGTATAAATAACGATAAGAAGGATGCTGCGGCAACCTCGAGACGTAAGACTCTAACAATTTATCCGCAGCTTCCTGGCCTGCGTGGTTGTCCTCAGAATCAACAAGAAGACGATGGTTAGAAAACGAATGAACAGAGAAAAAAATTGGAGGATGAAGACAAAGCATCAATGGATTGTGCAGATAGAACACGAAGATCGGGCTCAAAAGGGAAAAGACGAAGGAAGACTTTTTGTTAGCTTTGTCGCCATGAAGGTAAGATAACATGACTATTCTCTCAAAGATGACGCATCTTTTCATGATGGGCTTGAGTGTGTTATTCTGATCTCTTTCAAATGCAAATTTTTTTTCTACCAATTTTTAACATATGCCCACAAAGCTGCTCAAGCCTCAATAGACAATATCAATGATGATTCCCTCAAAGTGAACACATCTTTTGTAGGCAAGTTCAAGTTTAAAATTGCTTTGTTTTTAGTTCCTTTAGATTGATTGGCATAAACAAATCTAGATGCAATGTGGTGAAGAGTTTCAAGAAAATTCGTGGATTCAAGCTTCTTTCTTTCAAACATTTTCCAACTTACATGGCAAAGATCCTCAAGATCTTCCAATCGCCTTGTTTAGGACTTTGCTTGCCTACTTTGGTGTGATACATCTACCCCATCAATTTTTTATTTTGAAGTGTTGCTTGAAGGCCAGATTTTTCTTCGACATTCCCTTAAGCTGACCTAAAGTGCACTATCTTATGATTGACAAGTGCAAGTACATTTTAAGTGGCAAAAAATAATTATTCTCCTTGTTCATAAGGTGTGAACAATAAAATTTTAACATCAAATGATTGCCTTATGTGCTTGATTTTCTTTGTTAAAAATTGCATAGGACTTCTACCCTCAATAATGTGGTGATGTGACCCTACAACATGCCACAACTTCCAATGGAGACCACCTTTGGAGCTTGGAATGTCAAGTGGTGATCCCTCCTTAGGCTAGCCCCAAGCAAACCATGGGTACTTGGGGGTTTGGGGGCAATATATGGTTGTTTCATATAATGGCATTTCAATCTCACAAGCTTATTGTAGCCAAATATTTCTACAAGGACCTTAGAGGTTTGAAGAATATTGAAACTTCAAATTTTTGATTACTATAAACCTACACAATTTATCGTAGAATCTTCACAAAGAGTAGATGTAATTCTATACATGCCATGGTATAAATTGCACAATCCACCTATTGTTTACAATAAACATTTGATTACTTGGAAGCACTATGGCAAACTCATGAATGTGCACTTGAAAAATGGTAAGTATGCAATCTCACTTAACACATCTACCTATTATAAGATGTTTGAAACAATATTCTAGAAATTATGGAATTGAAAGCAAACTTGGACTTCAAAATTGATCATTCATCTACTCAAGTCACGGATCATAATGGTAGAAATAAAGAATAAAGATTTGAAATGGGCAATGCACTGTGCTTATTCAAGAAATAAGATTTGAAAAAGTCTGTACAAACAATTTAGTTATTGCATCTCTGATATGCTTTTGTGACAATCTGTCAAAAATTCTAACGTAGATAATAACCCTAATTCTCACAATATTGTCTGCTACAACAACCTTAAATCATTGATGAGCTACTCCTATTTATAGTTGTATATAAATGCCCTAACAATATGTGCTAGCACTGGCTTTGTTATCCAGACAAAGCAACATTCCATTGTCACTATAGTGTCTTACAATTGCATTTCAACCTTGGGTCTAATTCTATTCATTTGAGAAGTTTTGAATCCAAAAAAGACCCTATAAGGATTGCCAACTAGGAGAGATAAATTTTAGACAGAGAAAAACTCAAGGCTTTCTAAATATAGTTGTGGGAAACTATAGTCTATGCTCACATTATGGGAACTTGTGCACATTAGTTTACTCACCTTAGTTTTGAATAGTTCTAGATTTGCCCAATGGGCAACTAGAGTTTATGTTCACATTATGGGGGTTTGTACCATTCTACATAACAACACACATGGACACACACTATTGGGCCATGTAGGCATAGAAGAGTTGAAAAGTCAATAAAGGTATCTTTATAACGGTCTTTTTGGAGTTAAAAGTTCTTCTAACGTCGACCCTAGAATTTCGATTGGAGTTGCTTCAACTCTAAAATCTAATTTATTTCGACCCTGGAGTTTAGATTCGATTCGATTCAACCATCCTGGGATTTATTTTGACCCGAAAATTTAGATCCTAAAATTTTGATCTGATCTGATCCAATCTTGTTGGATTTTTGTAGACTAACTTATTTACAAATATGTACAAGTATTTACAACAGATCCACATTACCTTTGACTCTATCAAAGATAGAAATCTACCGCTTCCTCTTAATGTGGATCTTGGAAAACCTTGACTTTCATATTTAACAAATTACTTAACTTGATATTATTTCAACAGTGATAATGCCTTTGGAAAACTGTTCGTTGCCATAGACTAGGTTTTGCAAAATGCAAGTGTGATTTTTTAATTAAAAACTTTGTCTCTAATATAATGTCACTATATCTCAATGTGTTTGGACTGAGAATGACACTTGGGATTAAGAGATAAAGCGATAGTACTTTGATTATCACAATAATTTGTTGTAGGTTGTGATGGTGCAAGATCAAGATATGATAGAATACTTCAAAAGGAATCCTGACATGTTTTCTTATGATACAACTTTGACAAGCCATGGCTTCCATATTACATTCTGATATAGAATCAACTCTTTTGTGAAGATAACACTCTAAGTATGAACATATGTTAAATTTGGTAAGCCTAAATTTTTTATTAGTTTTATGTACATTTTTAGTTTAGTAGTTTTTAATTTTCCGCTTATGGGACAGTGTGTGTGCCTTATCTATGACACAAATAGATACTAAGTGGGAACATGTGTCCCATAATGGGGACTATTTTACTATGCACCGATACCCCCTAATATGAAAAAATTTCCAGAATTCACACGTGTGGGGAATGTCCACAAGAGTGATTGATCTTGATTAAACTTTGTGATTGGCACTATAACCTGATTCTAGATTGATCAACAAGATCTAGTTCAGAAGAAATGGCTAATTCACAATCTAGCATGCTAATCAACAGAATATAATAGCAATGAATCAAAGAATGAATAAAAGTACATGATTTCAGTGTATGAGCATTAGCCTCAACACGAGTTTGAGAGAGAAAGCTAGAGAGATAAGAAGCAATATTACTTTAGATCCAAAATGGCATGAGATAGCTACAAAACTTTGGTTCTTCATCATTGATTGTGTGGAGAGCTACACATATTTATGGAGTTTGAGGTAGCTTGAGGTAGAACCACATCCATCCATTCCAAAATGACATCTAGAGTCTATGTGACATTTGTCACTTGTCATCATGAAATTCTACCAACTTTTTACAAGTCTACTAGTTCTAACTAGAAATGTCCAAATCATCATGCATGTGTCCATTACACTTTGTGCATGCCTTGCATGTCACTATGGATTACTTACAATAAATGCATGTGAATTGCCATGAGTTTCTACAAGCATAATCATGCTAATTCTATGTCTACAAACTATATGCAAGTTGCATTTATCAAACTAGATAATACATAACCATGTAGCTCGAGTTCTATGTAGGCCAAACTTGGCATTTTGCATTAATGAGCTACATACTTGCATGGTACAACATTTGTAGCAAGCCAATAAATCAATATGGATTGTTTTTCAATTTTAACATAATAAAGCCTATCTATATGTGTACCTTATTTTTCTCTTTATGATATATATAGCTTCTGAGAGTTATTTGGGTGGTGATGCACTATTTTCTTCTGTCAACTATGAATTTGATTGATGATTAGCCTGATAGATTGCTGGTGGAAACTGCAGGATCGATTATTAACATGGTATTAGAGCATTGGTCAGGTGCAGTTTTACGTTAGTCAAGAGTCGAATTTTGGGAGAATTCAAAGAACCATCTACGGTTGGTCAAGCAAGCTATCAAATTAGTTCTGAGGAATCCCCTATGTTGGGATAAGATGGAAATATTGGGGTCAGTCGACTATCCTCAGTGCATGAGTCTACATCTATCAGATTCAAACCACCTTCGATGAATAGAAGATGATGGTGGAGCCTCTATGTATGTAACCGTAATAGAGTGTTCAAGATATAGTCATGATCTATCTTTTGTCCAGGATCCCTTGATGTTCCTAAAGCAACCAAAAAGTGAAAGCTTCAATAGAAACGATAACACCGTAAAGGAAGTCGGAGACCTGGGTTTCACCCCCCACTTGGTTGGCTTTACGAACATTGGAAGTGTTCTTCATAGGTCAATTCCTCGCAATCTTTAGAGTGACCCAACTACTCCCCTTGGTGTGGTGGTGGTACTTAATAGGGTATTAGGAGAACCAACCAAAGCAAACTGCTTATGGAGAAGTGCGCGCTGGTGGGGTGCGAGTCCACCAACATCGAGATGCGTCATGTCGGGTGGGTGGGACGGGGCGGCATGCACGAGGCAATGTGCTCCCCCCTCCCAACAACTATATGCACTGCCAATTGAAGAAATCGTAAACGAGCTGGAAAGGGCGGGCTCCATAGAGAAAGGGAGAACCAAGCCACATTAATTGTGAAAGACAAGACGTGGATGGCAAAAATTAAAGAGAACCTCTATTTTTTGTGCAATAAACCTAGGCAACATGCTAAATGGTGTCCCAATAAGAAGAATAAGGCATCGAACCTCCTGACATTATCTTTCAAAACTAATTAATTGTTTCGAGTTAGAGACAAGATCTTAGGAAAAGACATCAATGTACTATTTGATTTAGGAAGCACTCACAATTTTTTGAGTTCTCGACTTTGCAGAAGCTTAGGGTGCCCACCATGGCCAATGATCACCATTATGTGGTCCATCTAGCCTTGGGGTCAGACACAGAAATTTGGGATGTCAAGGTCCCTGATTTGGAGCTTCAGATGCAAGACTATGCCGAGCGACTTGACTTTCACATCATGAACCTTGCTCGCATTGCTGCCATCTTAGGTTATGAATGGTTTATAGTAAATCAGATTCCTTAGGAATAGATTTTAAAACCCATTCATTGGTATTTAAGAATAAATTTGGTAAAATAGTCTCTATATTGGAGAGACTGATATACTCACATAGCCGATGGTTTCCTTGGTAGAATTAGTAAAACATTTGCATGATTCAGATTATGAGTTTTTTCATTTTGTTTTGAAATCTCGATTGCATCAGTGATATTGTTGATGATTCTGATGTGGATGTGTTTTCTCTCAATAACACTAAAAATTCTCATCATGAACAATAATTAATGCAAGATTTAAAACAAGAGTTTAACGATATTCTTTTTAAACAACTCCTTCATGGTTTACCACCCACATGGTTCGTGGACAATAAAATTGAGTCTAACAAATGGTGAATGATTTGTTTGATTCTTTTTAGGAAAGTTTGTAGTAGTGTTTCTAGACGATATGTTGATCTATAGTAGAATACTAAAAGAGCACGTAAAGCATGTATGTATTGTCTTACAAATTTTAAGACAAGAGAAGCTCTATGCTAAAGAATCAAAGTGTGAGTTAAAGACAGTTGTGGAATGGCCAATTCCTCAAACGGTCCGTGAACTCAAGTCATTTTTGGGTTCCATAGTATTCTTTCGTAAGTTTCCAGAGGACTATTCTAATTGCCACACCTCTTAACAATGTGTTTAAAGGGGTAAAAAGTCAGAAAGGAAGACCAAGTCCTCCCATTAAAATGGAATGTGAAGTTAGATGAGATTTTATTGACGCGAGTGATACCGATATTGGATTTGTTTTCTACAGGATGATCAGTCCACTGCTTTTGAGAGCAAAAATTTATCTGATGTGCAAAGTTACAGATGAAGCCACAATTGATCTAGAGCTAAGCTATGAAAGCATCACATAAGCAAGACTTAACCCTAGAAAGCATGAAAGAGAGAGAGATTAAGGAGACTAAAAAGAGAGATCAATATCAGCAGATGAGTAACAAATGAAATAGATTCCCTACCTATAGCCTAGAGGAAGCCCTAAAAGAAAGCTTCAAGTGGCTAGGGCCCAACTGGGAGGGATAATAGTGAGCCCTCCAAGAAGGCCCCCACTCTCCAGTAATATGTCCAAATGTCCAAATAATAAATAATAAGTGTCGGAAGTCTGGTTGGCTAAGTGCCTCTTCGACTGTCTTCGGTTATCAAAAGATAGACAGACTCAGGAGTATACCTTGTGGGATGTGTGCGCACTCGACTTGATTTTCTTGGAGGAATTAACTGATGAACCATTCTTGGGACTTGTTGCTGGGTAGCTGCAACATCTTCATCTGACTCTGTCGTGGCTTACCAAACCAAAAGGTCAGTAAAAGTGTAGTATAAATGATTATCATTCCCACGGGGAGAATCATAAAGAGGTATTCTACATCCATGATTCTGAAGAATCACCATGAATTTCCTAGGATCAGTCAGAAGAGACCATTGAGAAACCGAAAGTGTCTGTCACCCACTCCTTCAGATTCTTATGAAAATAAAAACTACATATACAAGGTTGGTATATCACTGCATTCAAATTCAAGCCGACGAAGACAGTAGATAGTATTTACAAAAGGAGTGCGTGACATCTTACCCTTCAGACATGCATCACAGGTCATCGAACTGGTTGCATTCGAGATGCTCACCTCTGTGATTGCTCCATGATGGCTTGCTTGATATAGTGCCATTGAATTCATATGACATAGTCTCCTGTGTCATAGAGTATTTGGCGAATCATCATGAGTCTAATGCACTTGATCTGTATATGCATAACAGCTACAATATTATCTATTGATCTTCTGATTTCAAGCACTGTGCGACAGATCCACACAGTGCATTGGCGTGAGAGAAATAGAATTCTCTCACGAATAATCTCGCTTACTAGCGGACTTCTAGATCTGCTGATCCTCTTACAAAATTGTCTCGCTCACAGGCGGACATGTATTTAGTATATTTTCGTCTTACAGTATTATGCATCAAGCAGAAAGTACATAGTTCGTGAACTTTTTCGTGTCGCGTCGTGTAACTTCCAGATCAGAAAGATTAAACATCTACAACTAATCACGGATTACAAGAGTGGCAGATTAGCCACGATCTAGAGTACTTCTGCTGATGTCATGATATGTGATCAAATACTTGTACCCCATGGTACTTGGCTGATCGTTTTGATCCTTAGTGGAGCACGAATGATTTTGTGTCGCGAAACAATTTCGTGTCGTGTGTCGCAAAATTGTTCGCGCACAATTTTGTTTCATGTGTCTTTTCTGTCAAAATCAGGATGGAGAGCTAGCAAGGCTTTGGCAATAGAAACATCTTGTTTCTTCAGTCGATAGTAGATAATGATTGGATTACTTTATGTTCAAAAACAAAAAAAACATGACAATAAGGATGGGAGTAGTTGGATATAGTATATCCTCATTTGAAATAAATAACTCACTTCCACACTAGTAATAAGGAAGAGTACTTCAACATCTTCAACTTTGATTGAATGTATTTGAGATTGCAATTCTTCTCAACTTTAATCATTGCAACAAGATCATTTCTTTTCACATTTATTTGAAACCACTGATGATAATACTAACTTTTGTAACAAGGATGTAACTACTGGATCTAGACATTAAAGATAACCAATGTTTCTAACGAACTTGAAGTTGTACATGATCAAAGAGCTTTAAGAGAAAGGATTGTGTCAACACTTGAGTATTTTATTCCTTTAAAAAAATATTCAAACCCCTCTCTCTCTCTCTCTCTCTCTCTCTCTCTCTCTCTCTCTCTCTCTCTCTCTCTCTCTCTCTCTCTCTCTCTCTCATTATGTGGCATAGACTTGTGATCAATTTTGAGCTATTCTTGATTGGCATGGTAAATATAGAACTAGAACATTTGAAGATAATGTAGCATACATGCAAGCTCTTCGGGCAAAAAGTTGACATTATATAATTATCTAGATGAACTACTGCTAAATGGCATGCCAAGAAAGGAGGTGTCTACCGTTATTTATAAGATACATTCCTCTCATGGAATCAGCCCAGACTTGTGTTTGTATCTTATAAGCAACAGTAGACACCTTGTTCAGGCCTATTCCATGGTCAATCTCATGCATTTAAGACTCCAACAAGCACATATTCTGACATGAGAGAGAAATTGAAAAATCTCAAATAGTCATCAATCAAATCCTTCAATCATAGCTTTGATATTAAATTTTGTTTCTTGGCTATTTTGAGGCTGGTAAAACCACATTCGCAGACACTGCTGCACGAGGCTTGTCAAATAGTTACGGAAAAATGCATGTTGACCCTTGCAAAGTACAGCTTTGTTATACTAAAACCTAGGTAACATATCACCATTCCAATTTCCCAGTAACATTCCCAATGGAATCGTTGAAATGATTTTCCATACACAACTATGTTCAAACCATAATTGCAATACACATTCCAAAATTGAACTTTTTTTTTTAACTTTTCCTCGAAAAAAATTCCTTCTATTTTTTTAGGGAAACTGCCAAAAATGAGCTAAACTACAATAAGAATAATAATGCCCTAGAATACTTACCTAAATATCTGATATTGACATAAGATATTCATTTCCAGACTAGTAGTTGTTTCTCAGTAGATTGGGGATGCTGTGAGGACAAAAAACTAATGTAAAATGGGGATGCTATGAGGACAGAAGACTATTGTACTAACCATTTTAGACTTACGTAGCTAGTGGCCAAGCTGTATGGCACAAACCCTCTTGGGACCCAATAAGGCTGATCCACGGTTTCATGAAAGTCTTCCTAGCCTCTTGACTAAAAAGGATCTTATAATTATGAAATTTCTAAGCATCTCTACGATTAGTAACAAAAAAATTCAGCAAAATCATGATTTTTCTTAAAAAATCAAAAAATATTGAAAGCATTCTACATTCGAAAGCGCAGATGCACAGTGGGCAAGTGTTCACAAAATACATCCCAAAGAGTTGTGATCTAGGCATACCTAAAATTCAATGTAGTTTAAGTGGTTATATTCTAGGTTATTAAGCAACACTAAAGCTCTGTGCTATATAGTTTAATATGATACCGTGGTTTTGCCCCTAGGTTGATTGAAAAAAAGAATTCTCGGGCCTAAAGACAAAAGCATCGACAATGGGCACCAGGGCTTAAAAGTAATGAAAAAAAATTAAGATGGCATTTTGCTTGCAAACACTTTGGACTGCTCATTCACAAATAACTATGAAAATCTCAATAGAAAAGCATGAAAGTCAAAGAGCCAAGTTAGCACCAAACAAGTTGCCAATTACTCTCATCAAGCATCGGCTAATTTTTGAAATGCAACACTTAAGCTGTCTTTCTTGATAATCGTAATTAGTAACTTCAACTTTTCCAGCCTCTGTAAGGTTTTAGGCTGCTTATGAAAACCAAAAAAAACATGTACATAATGTTTGTCGGACAAGAATAGTGACACAACGTTCTTTCAAGCGCCTGCGAAGTCAATAAAAATCGCTCTAGGCAATAACAATTTTGAATGTTCTTTTGATTCATGAAGTTTGGTTGTTGATAAAACGTTACACTTAGCATACCACCTGCTTTTCGCGAGAAACTCTTGCTGAATTATGTACAGCTCACTGCTATAGGTATACGCATGAGCCTGTCCTTGTCATCCATCAGGGTCTAGATCTGCTTTTGTCTGAATTGCTGTGATAACTTCGATACCAGTGGACAAACTTCTTCAGACCTGTCTCAAGGTCTGTGGTAGGATTATATGATAACTGTCGCTGAGCAAGGGTAATGTTTGCATGTGTGAAGGGAACATCACCATTTCTTGGCATACTGACAATGTTGATGTGAGCCTTTCTTTTCAGATGCTTTTCAAGGATCTTCACCATATCTGGCACTGTTACAGGTTTTGTATTGCCTAGATTGAACATTCTCAATTGAGCAGGTCCCTTTTTCTTTCCTCCACTTCCAGTACTTCTTTGGGCTGTGTCAAGTGAAGCAACACACCCTTTTACAACATCATCAATATACGTAAAATCCCGGGCTAACTCAACACCATTTGGGCCTTGATAAACATTAATTGTCTTGCCTTCCAGTATTGCTTTTGTAAAAAAAAAGTATGCCATATCTGGCCTGCCCCAAGGACCATAAACTGTAAAGAATCTCAAACCTGTGATTGAAAGCCCGTAAATATGATTGTAGGTGTGTGCTATCATCTCTCCTGCCTTTTTGGTGGCTGCATAAAGACTTGCAGGTTTATCAGTTCTGTCAAATTCTGAAAATGGGACTTTTCTGTTAAGACCGTACACTGAGCTTGATGAAGCCCATACAACAGCAGGTTGTGGATTTGCATTCTTGCAAGCTTCAAAAAGACCCACAAGGCCAGCTATGTTGCTGTGTACATAAGAGCCTGGATTTTCCATTGCATATCTAACCCCTGCTTGGGCTGCAAGATGCATAACATGAGTGAAAGAAACTAAGCTAAACAGAGTTTGCAAAAGAGCAGCATCATTTATGTCTGCTTCAACAACAAATATGCCTTGCTTCTCCAATAAAGCACGGCGAGCAGCTTTCAATGATGGATCATAGTAGTTATTAAAATTGTCAATTCCAAGAACACCATCCCCACGCTTTTTAAGATACAGGGAGACATGACTCCCTACAAAACCAGCAGAACCAGTTACAAGGACCACCAATCCATCATCTCTTTTCACATGACAACTGTGCTTCACATGCTTCACCCAGGGATCTGTTAACAATGAAACGTGCCCAATCGTGTGAATCCCTGAAAACTTTAACCGGAATACTGCAAAGGCAAGTAAAAAGACAAGCACAACGAGCCAGAAAGAAAATTTTGCCGATATAGACGAATGCCATCGACTTGTTATTTTGGTAAAGCCAAAATAATTATTCCTTTCCATTTTTGCTTTTCCAGGAGTCGATGGAAAATTGTCTTGCACAGAAAGGGGCATTGCAGCATGAGGATATTGTCCAGGTTTAGAGACAGATCCGACCGCCATGGCCGGGCTCAAACCCCTCTTGCACAGTGCCTTGAATTGTAGCTTTTCCTTTGCTGTCTTAAGATACCACCAATGGACTTTAACTCGATCTTCCCTACTTGGATCGGATGTCAGTAAATGCTCATGCATGCGCCCAAAAAAGTATCCACTGGCAGCAAGCCCGGCATGAACTTTCTGGTTAACATTACAAGGTTTAAATTTTCACTGAATGCTTATCCTAAAACTATGTGATCTGAAGATAATCAGCATTCAATTAACCAAGCTTGAAATGCGTTTTGGGCAGAATGTAAGAAATGCGAGCAGATATCAATGGGATATTTGTTATATCAACAAAGACTACAACTAAACAGAATCTCTAAACTAATATTTCTGCTACTGAAAAAGTACCTCTTTTATAGTTGGCTTACATATAGATTTTGGATGGCGATATCAAACAGGCTTCACAGCAATTGCCTCCCCTGCTTCAGAGCCACATACATTGATCTGGTCAGGTAGCGACTCAGCAATAACCAAGAGAAAATATAACTCTAAAATTTCATAAAAAGTATCATAAAGTGAAAGCCATGAGCCAAGCCCAAGCTTATTTGGATCCATTGTAGGAAAATGATCAAGCTATGATTCTCTACGATACACACTAAAATGATCTTCATCGTTACAAAGTCTGCTTCCTGTTCATGTGAGCAACAAGAGCTCTATAAGTTCTGATAAACCATGCTAGCCCAAGCTAAGATTCATGAGGCTCCTAGGTATCCCTTTTCCTCACCAAGATGGAGCTTGCACCTTATCAAGGGATGCAATAGACACTCCTATTGAACTCGGCTACAGCAGGGTGTAGTTTGAGGATTTCAAATAACTCGCTGAACTAAAAGATAGATTATTCACAGCGTAGCAAGCAAACAATAGGATGTTACTCGAGATACACATGCTTTGATTTCATGTCTGTATTGATGCATCAAGGATCTGCTCAAAGGGAAATAAACTTTGCACTTCACTATATTATTGCAAGTCCACATAGCAAATACCACAGGTGGTGTTCCACATACCAAAAACAGGACAATCAAGCAAAGGCTTAAGAATAAAGCGCTTAAAATCAGAATGAAAGGGCTTTACCCTCACTGGCAATGCAAAGAGCTTACCCTAGAAAGGCCCCATTTGCTGATGCGGTGTAAGAGAAGAAACCTCCGCTTCCCAAGTCTCCTATAACCCTACCGACACCCTAGGCTTCCCAAACGATGCACACAAGGAATGCTGACTATACGGGCTGCACACAGGCGCAACAATATCTGAAACACAGAAGAACCGTCCGCAATTTTCCACAAGCTCTACAGCCCACAACCAAAAAAATGCCCTTCTTCTTCTTCTGCTGCTGCTGCCGCCGCGCTATACCTTTTGTCAGAGCCCAGCAGCACACAACTAAATGTGCTCAATCTCGCAGCCGATCACTGCGTGAATACGCCCAAAGCTCTAAATGCGCCTTGCTGTGCAGATAAGGATAGCAGGGCAAGGCATGGATCTTGCCTTTCCACGATCAAATGCAACAAACACAGAGAGTAACGATCCTCTTTCTGCCTGTCTGTCTGTCTATCTGTATCTCTCTCTGTCTATCTGTAATCTGTGTATCTCTCTCTCTCTCTCTCTCTCTTTTCTCTCTGTTTTTCTTTTTCTATGCATATATATGTAATACATGAGAGAGAGGATTTAAATATTATTACAGAAGAAGTGAAGAAAGAGGGTGCTCTAACACGAAAGGGCGACCGATGGCTTTCAGGAAAATAATAGGAGGCGATTTTCGCCGCAGCGAATAGGATATCGCCACGTGTGGAGATGACACCCGGAGACATCCCGGTGGTTGCTGGATGGAGACGTGGCAGAATCTGGAAGCTGTTGACAGAGTCCAACGGCGCGGCCTTAGCTCCTCCATGGTCCCATGAGGGTGAGAGGGGAGACGCGGCATAGACCGGGTTGCCATCACACCTTTTCTATTGTTTTGTTTTGGGGGGGTTTTTTTATACCTTTTAGGTTTGCTACTTGGCCCTCCCTGGAGGGCACACCGCCAACAGTGAGATTAGTTTGCTTACCAAAAGCCTTTTTCTTCTTCAAGCATTCCGAAGCAAAATGCCCCTTCTTACCACAATCGAGTTCGTGTGCCCAGGTAGGCGTGTAATGAGAGGAGAGAGAATCTTCATTTTAGAGAAAGAATGCCAGTTTTTTAAGAGAGAACATAACAACATTTTAAATTAATGGAGAGAGAAATCCAAGTGCATATTTCTCCATCCGGAATACAATGGACACTAGAGTTCCTGGCATTACGAGAGTGGTAAGATACTATGATAGTATGTTAAAGGCTAAGATGTGACTCTCAAGTTTTGAGCAATAAAATGAGTTTTTCTCTCATTTTCTTCTATTCTTCTAGATTTTTCTTGATATGTAAAACCTTGTCTTCTCTTACTAAGGGAAAGCATCACCACATATCATCATGAGCTCATCGTTACAAATGGATCCAACAACTAATCTTATCCAACAATGTATTCTAGTCCTCTAGTTCTAATGTGTATATTAACTCAATAAAATCCAAAAGAAAATGTTATTTACATCAAATGAATTAAGTAACTTTCTACAAGTTTAACCTATCTCCTTGCATGTGCATTGAGAGGTAGAAAAAGGAGAGGGAATATTCTTAAAAGAAAGCTTCTAAAATGTACTTTTTTTAGTACCTTTGTGTTCCATACGTACTACATTACTATGGTTAAGGTGTCCTAAATGTTGTAGGTGGGGATCATATTGATAAGATCTTGTATGGACGGAATACCTTATCATTAAATGAGAATGTGTTTGGGACCACCGTAAGGTTGAGCATCCTCTTCAGGAATTGATAGACATAGTGGTCAAACCATTTATGTTCTTAAAACATGTCATACACTTAACATGGAGTCCACCTTATGCTTGATAGTTTCAACTCGAAGATCTCTAAGCAAGATTTACCTATAGGTAAGGGTGGTTCAAATATAGCTTGTCATGACTATGTTTTCTAGCAATGTCTAAATTGGACTTGTAGTAGACCATATATATACATGTTCTATGGAATTTGTTATCTTATCTGTAAAATTGTTTGGTACTTGGATTTTATTATGTGCAATAGTATAGTAGAGAAGGAGTATATTACCCTCAACCATCACCAGAGCTGCCCTAGTTCAATATGTTTAGATGGTTTAGTAACAAGGCATTAAAGGAGGGTAATCACATGTGTCTTACAAGGTTTAAGAATAGCCAACTTTTCCATAGACTCTACATGTCATGCCTCTTTTCAAGATGAAAACCTTAGGTTTTAGCTTCCCCAATCTCATACTTATGCCCCTAGTACCTGTGTAGAGAGAATAAATTTCTAGATTGTCCTTCCTCTTATTAATAATGGCAATCTCTTTGTTGGTGGAGACCTCAACATTATGAAGAGGAAGGTCCTTCAGTTATCTCATCTATTATTTGGTTTGCTGAAATCCTTGGCTCTTACATCAAACTTATTATATTCCTTAACTATTTCCAACAACTTTAGCCACCAGTTGGACTAAATGTTGATTGGGAATATACTTTCATTCAACATGTCTTGGTAGATGATGTGTTTGTTAAATGATATCCTGTGGAAATGATGGGCTTTGGTACTCTATCTAATCACTCCTCTACTGGATGTGAGCATCACCTCACCAAACTCCCATGTGCTATAAAGAGAATTCATTTACATCATGAACAACTTTATTTCATTCATAAAAGCAACTACCAATGCCATTTAATAGACTTAAGAGTCTCTTAACTTCCAAAACTCCAAGATAAACTTCTAATTGATCAGTGAGTGATCCTTCCTTGGGCATGGAAATCTTACAAATCCAAAGCGAGTGCCTTCATGTATTTTTGCTTGAAGACATCCTTTCTCACATACTCAGAATTAGAGAGCATAGGGCCATTCCAATCTTATTTCACAAATTTCAACTTCTCTATCTTACAAAACTATAAAAAATAGGTTACAAGGGCATTGTTTTATTGCATAAATGCAATCTTAATTGGCTAGAAAAAAAGATCTCTCTTCTTCCTTTCTTGATACCTTTGATTTTTTGAAAGAAGCTTTAAATTTTCACATGGTTCTCAATGAAACTGAGATAATTCATCTTGGTTCCATGAATTTCCTAGCATCTCGTTAGCCCATTTTTCCCTCGACCATTCCTTCCAAAAAAACATGCATGGAAAATATTTGTTGAATGAATATGGCCTCATGATGTAATGATAGGTGATCTTCCTATTTGTGCTTGAGAAACTAATAAGATGCTCTCAAAAATTTCTCTCGTCTTGAGATTATCCCTATAGTCTTCCTAAATTGGTGGGAGCACATCAAGCACAAGCTCCTAACCACAATAACACAAGCTTCTTATATGTGAACCTTTTCCTCCTAGATTATTGTAAACTTATCTTGGCAAGGACCTTAAACTTCAAAGAAAATAGCCCATAGGTTTGATGCCAATAAACTATTAAAACTAAGCTCAATGAAAATCATAGCATAATACAACATAACGTAGATAGGCCAAAAAGATTGTCCCATTAGAAAAAATTGTATTATATACAACCAAGCACCTATGTAAACCAGTCACATGGTACTTTAAAATTCATATATCAAGATTTTTGACATCGATGTGTGCCTTGTGCAATGATTGAATTGAAAACTTAGCCTTCATAAGTGGAGGAAAGGCAAAAGAGACAGTTCTAATGTCAAACTTCAAGATCTTCATAGTACTTTCATTTTCTCAGAGAGAGAGAGAGAGAGAGAGAGAGAGAGAGAGAGGAGGGAGGGAGGGAGGGAGGGAGGGAGGGAGGGAGGGAGGGAGGGAGGGAGGGAGGGAGGGAGGGAGGGTTTCTATGCACAACGAAATGAGTTCTTGTATTGGGAATTATTTTATCAGCTCTGATACCACTCTTGGGAATTATTTTATCAGCTTTGATACCACTCTTGTTGAATGCGAGATCCAATCAAGAGAAAACTCAACATATAAATTATAATAGAATCTTTACCGATATGTTGATTCAGACTATTACTTAGATCATCGGCAAGAGGAATATCTTAGTAGGTGTCGAAGACAACCATGAAGGGAGCAAAACAGTTAGGCATCTAAGACAACCATGCTTCCTTTGAGATTAGATATTCCGAATGAGTTGTGGAATGAGTATCAGTGTGAGAGAGAAATTATCAGAAAGCATTCGACAGTGGAACACGTGGAACACACATAAAAAAATAGAGAATATGGATTAAGCTGTTGTAAACACAATGATCATATCACGATTCTGTGCCCGAGAATGGTTCATGGTAATAGCACACTATGTGTTGTGATCTTACTATGCTAGTTACAGATTGAATACTATCTCTACTTTTTGAATAACTTTCACTCATTCTAAAATCTCTGATCCTATGGAATCAGATAATTTTGATACAATGGAGTTCACGGAGGAACTCTGAATCATGATTCCATAGATTGACTCTGATTACATACATTCATGTATGCATATCACTTACTATCAATAGTGTGTTGCTGTTATACCAAGATGTCGAGTCGGTGAAGTCGATGTCATCAAAGTCGATCATGCTTCTGCTTCAAGTCGATGTATTGCACAGACTATTCGACTTATGCGAGTAATACTACATGCCTTTATAGAGAGAGAATATTTACATAATATACTTGGACTCAGGAAATGGATGTAGGTGAGTAGGAGTAAAGATTAACTCCAGCACTCCCCCTGAAGCTTAACTCCTAGGATCTTGAATGAAGCTAAGTGAGTTGCATAAATTAACATGATTTTTCCTCGATAGAGGCTTAGTCAGTATGATAGTAACTTAAATCGACAATCTTGTTTAGAACTTTCTCTCTAAGAAAATGAAATTTAACTTTAATGTGTTTAGTTTTAGAGTGAGTTCGTGGGTTCAGAGATAGAGTTATATAGCTCTGATTGTCGTAATAGAGTATAGTTGGTCTGAATTGAGGGATCATAAGATCATGGAGCAATCTTCTGAGCCAAATGATTTCCTTCACTGCAGAGGTGGTCGCGACATATTTGGACTCTGTGGAAGACAAAGAAATGCATTTTTTCTTCCGACTATTCCATGAAATGGGTCCTCTTGCTAGAAAGCAAAGATAGCCAGAAGTGGATTTTCACGTGTCCACATCTCCAGCCCAATCAGAGTCGGAATAAACAAGTAATGTGAGAGCATCCTCTGTAATTTCATTATAACATAGAGCATAGTACTTTATGGCTTGAATGTATCATAATACTCTTAGTAGAGCTTTCTAGTGAGATAGGTCAGGATTCGACATAAATTGTGCCAATGTGCTAACTACATAGGCAAGATAGGGTCACGTGCAGACCATGGCATACGTGATTGATCCAACTATTGACTGATAGGGGTATTTGCACTATTTTTATCCCATATGTACCCGATGTCAAATGCTTACTATAGCCCAATCTCCATCAAGGTGATTACCTCTCCGAGGAAAAAATATGAATAGATATCTTAGCTGATCTTTTGATCTTGTAAGTAATCCTTCTTTTAACCGATTAAGTATAACTAGAATCTGAACTATGATTTTTCAATCATAATTCATCGGATTCTTGTCCTATACTCAGTAAAAGAAGGTAACTACCAATGATTAGAAGAACTTTAAGTTCAGAGTCATCTCTAGTTTAGCGAATACGGCCGACCAAAAGTGACCAGCGAACTTCGAATCACGAATGTTCATAATGCCACTTTGGTAATCCATAAAGCCAAAACAGATACTCAAATAATTACTTGGTTTTTATCCAGATAAACATAGTCGATTTGGTAAGATGGCCAGTCATTACCAAAATTCCACTATCTCATTTATTCATCCGGGGTAATATACCAATCACAATCCTTTCTTATGGATTAGGTATATCCTAGAATCTGAGCTAAGATTCAACAATCCCAACTCTCCAGATTCCCAAAACCATACCATATCATAAGAGTACATCAAGAGAATGCATTACAATTCTTAAAAGACACATGAGTTGTTCTTGAAAGTCCTTTCCATCTGGAAATTTCAAGACTTTTACAACTCACACACGGTGCCAATATAAGAATTGTAATTTAAAAAATGCCTTTACTTTAGACATGGCACAAATTATCATTCCAAAGTTAGGGTCTCAATAAGAATACGTCTAGATTTTCCTCTTAAGTTCTAATCTAGAATAACTTAAGATATATCGGAACCTCATTATATGAAGTTCTAACTTTTTGGCAACCAACAACTATTCAACTCTTATGAGTCTTCCGAAATAGCATTCTATCAAATCCAAACAGGAAAGGATAAGACCAAAAAGTCTCGTGTATTCTATGCACACACATTTTGTAAAACGAATCCAAAATGACTCATAGACGTTGTGACTTATAAGCAATACATTTCAACAATAATATCCATAAGTAGGATTTCTATTGTTGATTTACAACAACTAGCTCAGAAGTAGCGCTCCTGACTCGACTAGCTGTATCGAATTTAGAAAATATTTAAATGTCTCGGTGTGGTACCAAAACACCACATTTAATCTGATTCTAAATCAATTTTAGGTCAATATGCAAATCTCAATGAGAAATTACTATAACCCAGTGAGAAATTGTCTCAAACACAATTCTCATCAATATGCCTATGTACCAACAACTAGTTTATGCATGCAAATTAACTTAGTTCACAGAATACTTTGTAGATCCACAGGCTTAGAAGTTTGTACCAAAGGTTTTAATGATCCCACAAAGATTCTCTACATAGCATATTTCTATAGATAACTCCTGATCTGTACATAACACTTTCATAATCGAGAATCATGTAACTTGGTTATCCTCTAAGAGAGAATATTTCTCAAAGAGTGCTATTTCATATCCAAAATCTCAACCAGAGACTACTCAAAAGAATATATTGCTAGCATGAATTTCCTTCTTTGCATCAACCCACGGATCTCAGTTTATACTAAGATCAAGTTGACTATTATCAGCAAGGAATAGGTTTCAAGAACCACCATCTTGCAATAGAATTACCAAGTTCTGACCCAAATTAATCGGACTTGTTATCAGCCACTTTTCTACCGCAAGAGTACTTTCTTAATTTCTCCCCTTTAAATTTTCAACCCAGATATCAACTATAATCCATAAAGGATTTCTGTGGTATCTAAATATCCTATCGTTTCTGATTCATATAATAGGTCCATCATCGATATAACAGATTCCTTGTTGAATCTTAGACCGATGTTTCTCCTTGATAATTCTCTTTTCTTCCTACTTCTCCCCCTTTTTAACAGGAAACACCACGAGTTTATAAGGGGTGCAGATCATTTGAGATTTTCACAGGAGAAGAGTCTAAGAAGAGATCCGAGAAAATCTTAAAATCCAAAAGAAGTGTTGCATCATTGTAAATAAGAAAAATTGCCTACATTGGCAAATCTAGCCATGTAGAATATTGTACATTTTGTCAATATTGTTTGTTGGTTACTTGAATGGCCAAAGTGCCACTTGTACATACACACCTAAAGTAGGTTACCACGAGTCAAGAGGAGGGGTTGTGTCCATTTGGTAGTGATTCCTACTTTGTAGGATCTAGACCATGATTTATGATGAGATTTGTACCTACCATGCACCTACCAAGTATGACTCTTGGATCTAGGCTAGGGTTTTCACATTAGGGCAAGAAAATGGAGTCTACTTCCTTATTACATGCTGGATTTTCACCTAACTTAGCAAAGGAAGTGTGTTTTACTATGTATTCTCATTCTCCATAGTGAGAAGAAAGAAACTTTTTGGAGCCTCAAGGAGAAACTCGAGTTTCCTCTCATTGTATGGTGATTACTCTTGATTTCCAATAAAACCCAGCTTTGGCACTTTGTAAACACTGTCTACAGGCCATAATATAGCCTTATTTCAACACGTGTGGAGTTGGATTACACTAATTGATCAATGCTTTGATTGTCTCTACTTGTTTCCCATCAAGCTGCTAAATTAGATCTTGTTTTCTGATGACTAGTTTATGATAGATTGTTTAACAAGCATACAATCACCTTGTGGATCATTCAAAGATCCATTTATGGTCCTTAGTACTATACTTTTCACATGGTATCAGAGCCAAGAACAAGGCCATTGATCAGTGTTTGAATCTAATCCAATTTTAGCAGGTTTTGGTGCAAAAAGCTAGTTATGGAAGGGCGAGCTGGTATCCAGGTTTTGGTGAGGGAATTGGATCCCAAACTTTTTCAGGATCAAAATCTGTATTGTTCACACGTGTGGGCATCTCTGAACCAGCATTTAATAACCCATATTCATTGGATCATAGAAAATTCATCTGGTGTCAGTTTGATGTAATTTTTGGTGCAAATCCTAGGATAAGCTACCAAGATCACTTGTCGTTGATTAGTTTTGAATTTCTTTCATGAAAACTAATTAATCTAGGCTGATTTTAGACCTTCTTAAAGTGGAAACCAGGTCTTGAAAGTACATCAAAGTGAATGAGAGAGATAGAGTCAGTTTTTGTCCAAGAATAGCCAAGATTGGCAAGATTTGCTTGAGAGTAGTTTTCATCTCATCTTATCTTCATTCCAGCTTTGTGAGGGAGTGATAGAACTGTGATTACAGGTCCATCTGTTGGATTAGAAGTCAACATTTGAGTGAAACACTGCAAGTTAGAAACCTTTGTGAGTTTTAGGTTCAAACAAATCTAAATCTTTTGTGTAGAATCTTGCTAGTAAGATGGGATCAGTGGGAGCCTACCTTCTAGAAGCTAGTGAGAGGTTAAATTCTACCAATTATGCTATTTGGAAAGTGAGGATGGAGTCACTAATGGTGCTCCAGGATCTTTATGAGTTTCTAATAGATGATGAAGATGAACCTCTAGGTGCACATGATGTGTGAGATACAAGAAGAGGTCTAGGCTTGCACTTCACTGTATTAAGATGAATGTAGGCAATGATCATTTAAGGGAAGTATCATCATGTAAGAGTGCTAAAAAGGCTTGGGAATATTTAAAATCTATCTATGAGTCTAGTAACACTTCGAGGGTTCTCATGCTTAGGAATCAGATTCTACAAAGCATGAAGAGAAGTGATGAGAATGCACAGAATTATGTGCTAAGAATCAAGTCTCTCAATAGGGAGTTAGCTTCCATTGGAGAGAAGATTCAAGATAGTGAGCTTGTTCAGATTGTCCTCAATGGTCTAGGGAGTGGCTTTACAAATTTGGTCCAAAGCTTTGCAATCCAAGACACTTTGCCTACTATAGAAAAGCTACACAGTGTATTAGTGGCTGAAGAGTGTAGGATGATGCATACCAATGCAAGAATGAATGCTATTTCTCTGCAAGATGGTGATGAGAAAGCTAATTTCTCATTCAAAGGCAAGAAGAAGACCAATGGCAAGAAGAAGCACTTCAAGGAGACCAAGGAGGAGGATGAGGCTTCAAGCTTAAAGGACAAGATCAAAGACAAGTCCAAGTACAAATGTTTTCTCTGTGGAAAGAAAGGACATTTTGCTTCAGAATGTCTAAAGAAGAAGAAGGCACAAGAGAGCAAACAAAGCAACATTGCACATCAGGAGGAGGAGGAGGATGAAGAGTCATCCTTGATGGTTTCCAACAAACCACCATCATCCAAGAGCAACACCAATGATTCTTGGTGGATTGATAGTGGGGCTAGTTCCCACATGACATATCAAAAGGACATATTCTCCACTTTACTTTCTTACAATGATTTACATAGATCAATCTATACTGCAAGTAGTCAAGAATGTAAGATAAGTGAAATAGGAACAATTCCCTTGTATGTGGGATCATCCAAAAGGATGAATCTTGATAATGCTCTTTATGTTCCTAAGTTAACCAAGAATTTGCTTAGTGTTGGCTAGTTAATGGATAATGGCCTAGATGTACAATTTAAGCATGGAGTTTGTTCCATCCTTAGAAATGATGAATGTATAGCCAAAGGCTTTAAGCAAGGTAGATTGTTTAAGCTTGATGCTAATGTTGCAGTGGAGAGTGTTAACTTGGCAAAGGTGGAGCTATCAAAGGTGGAACTGTGGCATAAAAGGTTGGGCCACCCCAACTACAAAGCCATGGAATCTATGGTTGCAAAGGAGCTTGAAGTTGGACTCCCCAAGCCTTTGTCAAAGTGTGGGAAGAGATGTGAGGCATGCAGCCTCTCAAAGGCTCACAAACTACCCTTCTCAAGATCTACATCAAGATCAAACTCTCCTTTTGAACTCATCCATTTGGATGTTGATAGTTTTTCACATGAGTCTAATGGTGGTGCCAAGTACTATGTAATCTTCATTGATGACTATTCTAGATTTTGTTGGATGTACCTCTTGTCTAGCAAATCAATGGTGTTTGATTCTTTTGTAAAGTTCAAGACTTTGGTAGAAAATCAACTTAGTACCAAGATTAAGGTATTAAGGAGTGATAATGGAGTGAATATATCTCCAATAAGTTGATTGACTTTTGTAGTTCTAATGGCATAAAGAAGGAGTTGTCATGTCCATACACCCCTCAACAAAATGGAGTGAGTGAGAGAAGAAATAGATCTCTTTGTGAGTGTGCTAAGGCCTTAAGGCTAGATGCTTCTCTATCCAAACCATTTTGGGGTGAAGCAATAACTTGTGCAATAGATTGCCAAACCAAGCCATTGGAGGAATCACACCATTTGAAGCTCTATTTGGAGAGAAGCCCAATCTCAAGGATCTCAAAGTTTTTGGATCCACTTGCTATGTACACAATCCTTGGATAAAAGAAGGAAGGATGATGCAACATCCATCAAAGGCATCTTTGTGGGATATGGTGAGAATAGCAAAGGTTATAGAGTCTTCAATCCCATCACTAGCAAGGTGATAGTGAGTAGGGATGTTATTTTTTATGAAGGACATGCTTGTGATTTGGATGATAATGCTACTAATCATCTTGATGCCAAGGATCATGCTAGGATGGAGGAGGAGCTTCCAAGTGAAGAAGAACTTGAGGATCCACCTCAGAGTCCATGAGGAAGAACTAGGTATGGACATTGGAGCCATTACCACATAAGCGCAAGACTGTCGAATGCAAATGGGTTTTCAAGCCCAAATATGGACCAGGTGGGAATGTGACAAAATACAAGGCAAGATTAGTAGCGAAAGGTTTTTGTCAGAGATACGATATTGACTACTCTAAAACCTTCTCTCCTGTCGTCAAACATTTGTCCCTACGTCTGTTATTTGCATATGCAGCAGCTTATGACCTCAGGATCCAATTATGGATGAGAAGATAGCCTTCTTGCATGGTGAACTAGACGAAGAGGTCTACATGGATCAACCCCCAGGATATGTCTCGAATTCACTTCCTGACTATGCATGCAAAATGCATAGAAGCATCTACGGTCTGAAACAATCAGCCTGACAATGGTACAAGAAGAAAGATCAAGCCTTGAAATCATTAGGATTCAAGCCTCTGTTGGCTGATTCCAATGTATATGTCAGAGTTATAGATGGAAAGATCATCATTGTGGCTGTATATGTGGACGACACTCTGATACTTTGTAGGAGTGAGCAGCTAATTGCTGAAGTAAAGGCAGACATCTCGAAACATTTTGAGATAGTGGATATGGGAGAAGCCAGGTGTTACCTCTAAGCTTGTACACTTGAACGGCCTCTTTGTGAAATTTGATGGCAGTCTTGATGTGAAGAGATCCTATTGAAGTTCTCCTCACAGGTGTAAGCTTGTTGAGGTCTAAAGCAGGGCCAGGTTTGTAGATGAGCCAACTTTGCACGAATCTAGGCTCGACACATTGGAAGATTGCAAAATGAATTTTGCAATATCTTCAATTAATGAGAGATTATGGCTTGTGTTATTGTCGTGATGCAGATTTTAGGATACTTTCCTACAACGATGCTAGCTGGGCATCCCACAAGGACGACTGTAAAAGCGTCTCAGGAGGATGCACCATCACATCAGGAGCAGCAGTTCTCTAGGTCAGCAAGAAGCAGACCGTTGTAGCCCAGTCATCCTGCGAAGCAGAATATGTTGCAGCAGCAAAGATGTCCAACGAGATAATCTGGCTAAGACAGTTGTTGGATGAATTGGACGAAACAAGGAATGAGCCTCTGGTCTTGTAGATGGACAACACCTCTGCAATACACCTGATGAAAGATCCCGTGTTCCATTCCAGAATGAAGCCCATTGTGACCAAGTACTACTTGATCAGGGATCTAGTTGAAAAGAGGATGTTGCAGACCACCTTCATCGGAACGAAAGACATGGTTGCTGACATCTTCACCAAAGCCTTGGACAAAGGACTCTTTGAGAGACAGAGGAACAGTCTTGGGATCGTATAGCTATCATGCTTTGAGAGGGAGATGAAGAAACAAAACATTTCTATTTACAAAGCCTTGCTAGCTTTTAGCCCTCAGCCTGACGAAGATGTTCGCGAACACAAAAGTTAGGAGACACGAAACACAAAAAGTTTCGTGAACACGAAAGTCAAAGGAGACGATCACGAACGGTTCGCGAACACAAAAGATTCACGAATGAGAATCTTTTGCGGTCTAGTACGAGAGAAAGGCAGATGAGCAAAACAAAACCAACGATGGAAACGAAACCAACGACGTGACACAAAAAAGTCACGAAACCCATTTTGCCCTCACGCTCCAAAGAGTACTGGCAAAGATCACGCAAGTACCCAGAAGTACAAAAATCTGATCTGATGTCATGACATCAGTAGATACTCCCTAGGTCGTGGCTAATTTGCCACTCTTGTAATTCTCTGATTAGTTGTAGATGCTTAATCACTCTAATCTTAGATTTACATTGAGCGACTAGACTTACTGGATGATACTTGACATATAGATTAGCGTGATGACAGAATACACACACTGTGTAATGTAGTAGTCTGATGCTAGTAATCAATCAAGACGAAATTACAGAATACATCTCCGCCTGCGTGCAAAAACAATTCTGTCTAGGATTTGTAGATGCAACTATCCGCTAGTAAAGCGAGACGATTACTCGTGAGAGAACCGTGTTTCTTCCACGCCAACGCACTGCATGGATTTGCATGCAGTGCTTGAAGAAATCAGAGAAAGATCAATATAGATGATTCTTCTTGTTGTGTCTGATCTCGAATGCAAATGCGTCTGCTGTCATTCGTATGTTTGAGTTCTCTTGTTCATTTCAATTCCGCACCTTGGCTGAAACTATGTTGAATGCTGCATTAATTTTATAAATGTAGAGCAGTAGTGCTTCTACATTCTGGAGGATTGTAGGAGTGATTTAGCTGGCAGTGTCCAGCGATCGCATCTGAACTCCATCCGAAGCGCAAGAGGATTGCGGTTGCTTTGCTTTTCGCAAAAGCTTCACGACTGATTCTCATCAATGGCAAGGGGTAAGGGCCAAACTCTAAGGACCAATGGCGCATAAGGGCTAAGTGCCAAGATCTAAGGAGTAAGGATTAACGGCCAAGGACTGTAGTCCAATGGTTGAGGACCTAGTGGCAAGGGGTAAGGGCCAAACTTTAAGGACCAATGGCGTGTAAGGTTCAAGGTCTATGGACTGAGGGCCAACTACTTAAGGACTGAGGGCCAACTAGCCAAGGGTCGAGGGCCAATGTCTACGGGCTAAGACTAAGGGCCAACTGGCTAAGGGCCGAGATATAAGGGCTTAGGTCCAATTGCTAAACCCTAAACCCTAAACCCTAAACCCTAAACTCTAGACCCTAAATCCTAAACCAAGTGACAAGGGGTAAGAGCCAAACTTTAAGGACCAATGGCGCGTAAGGGCTAAGTGCCAAGGTCTAAGGAGTAAGGGCTAACGGCCAAGGACTGTAGTCCAATGGTTGAGGACCAAGTGGCAAGGGGTAAGGGCCAAACTTTAAGGACCAATGGCGCGTAAGGGATAAGTGCCAATATCTAAGGAGTAAGGGCTAACGGCCAAGGACTATAGTCCAATGGTTGCTGACCAAGTGGCAAGGGGTAAGGGCCAAACTTTAAGGACCAATGGTGCACAAGGGCTAAGTGCCAAGATCTAAGGAGTAAGGGCTAACGGCCAAGGACTATAGTCCAATGGTTGAGGACCAAGTGGCAAGGGGTAAGGGCCAAACTTTAAGGACCAATGGCACGTGAGGGCTAAGTGCCAATATCTAAGGAGTAAGGGCTAACGGCGAAGGACTATAGTCCAATGGTTGAGGACCAAGTGTCAAGGGGTAAGGGCCAAACTTTAAGGACCAATGACGTGTAAGGGCTAAGTGCCAAGATCTAAGGAGTAAGGGCTATCAGCCAAGGACTATAGTCGAATGGTTGAGGACCAAGTGGCAAGGGGTAAGGGCCAAACTTTAAGGACCAATGGCACGTAAGGGCTAAGTGCCAAGATCTAAGGAGTAAGGGCTAACGGCCAAAGACTATAGTCCAATGGTTGAGGACCAAGTGGCAAGGGGTAAGGGCCAAACTTTAAGGACCAATGGCACGTAAGGGCTAAGTGTCAAGATCTAAAGAGTAAGGGCTAACGGCCAAGGACTATAGTCCAATGGTTGAGGACCAAGTGGCAAGGGGTAAAGGCCAATCTTTAAGGACCAATGGCGCGTAAGGGCTAAGTGCCAAGATCTAAGGAGTAAGGGCTAACGGCCAAAGACTATAGTCCAATGGTTGAGGACCAAGTGGCAAGGGGTAAAGGCCAAACTTTAAGGACCAATGGTGCGTAAGGGCTAAGTGCCAAGATCTAAGGAGTAAGGGCTAACGGCCAAGGACTATAGTCCAATGGTTGAGGACCAAGTGGCAAGGGGTAAGGTCCAAACTTTAAGGACCAATGGCGCGTAAGGGCTAAGTGCCAAGATCTAAGGAGTAAGGGCTAACGGCCAAGGACTATAGTCCAATGGTTGAGGACCAAGTGGCAAGGGGTAAGGGCCAAAGTTTAAGGACCAATGGCACGTAAGGGCTAAGGAAGATCCACTAATATTTAATAAAGATATTTAAATTACATAAAACTATTTCGAGATAATTTCAAATAATCTCAAAACCTGGGTACATTTATCCAGCTATTTACATTGTGTGTTATAAATATGTATGTTCCAACGTATGTTGACATCATAATTTCTCTCTGTGTGTGTAGGGCTTGCAGTGAAAAATGATCGTGAGAAAAATGTTCATGTTGTTTTGCTATATCGAAAAGAAGTCGTTGCATTCGGTCAAATTTTGAGTACTGAACCAAGCCAAATGTGTTTCTTTCGCGAAATTGGCACAAATAAATGCATGGTGAGTATACCAAAAGTGCTCAAGATGGATTTTCCATTGCCATACCCACAGACGGGTATCACTCATCTTGCAGACATTTATGATAATTTGTTGGAGTTAATGACAAACAGATTATTGTGGGATAACAATGACGTGGTGAAGATTGACGATCTTGTAGTTTGGGCATGTCATATTCATAAAAACAATGATATTGTTGATTGTATGGATTTTGATGGAAAAATAGTTTGTCCAACTAGCTTCAAAGGTTACTGCAGTTTTGACAAAAAACAATTGTTTGCCACTGTAAAGTTAATATCGGGTAACAAATGAAGGATAGGTGCATCCTCTACAACATTGTTTTCAATTGCTTCTAGACAACATGATTCAGATTTTTCTATGTTTGATTTTGATAAAGGTAGGTAATTGGAATGAAATGTTAAAAGAATCTGTATCAAGAGTTGGTCAATCACACAAGAAGAGTTTTGAGAGTCCAATGCAACATTATCCAAATTTCGAATCTTTTGGAGCTTCTGAAAAATTGCAAAAGAAAGCGTGTGCTTGCATTCATCACTCTAAAAAAGACAGATTCTGTTTTATCGCCAAAATATATAAAAGAGACTTTGATGTAGCCTTGTTGTAAAAAATTATGTATATGCAAAATCACTTACAAAATTATCCTATGATTTTTTATAATATTTTTTGGGTTTTCAGAAATTTTATTTTTTTGACACTCGTTTGTTTTTATTTTATTTAATGATTTCTTTTGTGTTATTTTCTGGTTTTTACGAGAAATTATTATTTTTGACAATATTTTGTTTTTTTTATTCTATGATTTTTTTTATGTTATTTTTTTGGTTTTTTTTCAAATTTTACTTTTTTTTGACTCTATTTTGTTTTTTTGTTTTTTTTTTCATAAATTTATTTTTTTGACATTATTTTGTTTTTTAAAGGTCTTTCCAATTTTTTATGTTTTTTTTAGTTTTTTTGAATCCTTAGTTCTTTTCACACCATTTTGTTGTTTTTAGAATTATTCAATTTTTTTTTTTTTGAGATTGTTTGTATAAAATGGTGTTTTTCTGGATTTTTTTATAGTATTTTGTCTTTTTGGATTGTTTTCACCATTTTAATCTTATTTGAAATTTTTATGCTTGTTTTTTGGTTTTCTTAAGATTATTTTTTGATCTTTTATAATATTTTAATATCTCTTGGTTTTTTTGATTTTCATGTTTTTTCCCCTACTTTTGTATTAGCAAGTTCATGGAAGGGATGAGAAGAAAGGAGAGCACAATTGAAGCACTTAGTAATCCCATAAGCATTTGGTGCAACATTGACACTTTCCAATCTATATATACACTCTTCAACTCATGGATTCTGCAAAAATTGGGAGCATAAACTTCCATTTTGTAGAATGGTCTCCCAAAAATGGAGATCTTGGGTCTTCTTGAGATCTTATGTCCTCATGACACGTGGCATCCCATTTTTCCCATAAGTATTTATGAAATTTAACAATGGGAAAAAAATATAAATAAACCCCCCCTATAATGATAATTTACATTGTCTTTTGAAATTTTTAAGCTTTCATATAATAGAGCTACTTTCTTCAGATTTTCTTGCTTCAAATTTTTTTGCTAATACAATATGGTAAATAATTTTTTTAGTTAAATAATGTTAATATATGTATATATATAAATAAACTACCCCCTCGCGGATAAATTAAAATTTAAGTTTATTGCGGCCGGTGGGCAGGGGGGGGGGGAAATTACATAAAAACGGTGGGTGGGGGGGGCTAGAAATTTAAAATAAAAACATTTTTTTTTTAATCCCCCCCCCCACCCGCCGCGACGGATGGGCGAGGAGAGAGGAATATAAAAAAAAAATTCCAAAAATTTGAATCGTTCCAAAAATTCAAGTCGTCAGAAATTCGAGTCTTTCCAGAAAAATTCGAGACTCTCCAGAAATTCGAGTCTCTCTAGAAAAATTCGAGTCGTCGGAAATTCGGGTCTCTCCAGAAAAATTCGAGTCATCCGAAAATTTGAGTCTCGAAAAATTTGCGTCTCGAAAATTTCGTGTTTTTACAAAAAAATTTGAATCGTTCCAAAAAGTTCTAGAAATTCGAATCGTTCCAAAAATTCAAGTCGTTAGAAATTCGAGTCTTTTCAGAAAAATTCGAGACTCTCCAGAAATTTAAGTCTCTCTAAAAAAAATAGAGTCTCTCCATAAATTTGAGTCGTCGGAAATTCGAGTCTCTCCAGAAAAATTCGAGTCATCCGAAAATTTGAGCCCTCTTCCGCGTCCGCCTCCGCGTCTGACCCCAGGACGTGGGGTCAGATGCGTCCATTTTTGTTTTTTTTTTTTTTTTTTTGGGTTGGACGCGTCCGAACCCCAGACGCGTTTTTTTTTTTTTTAAAAAGGACAAGGGCCCTTCGAACGGTTCGCAAAACCCGAGACTGCAGCGAAAGAGGGCGGAAGAGAGAGAGAGAGAGAGAGAGAGAGAGAGAGAGAGAGAGAGAGAGAGAGAGAGAGAGAGAGAGAGAGAGAGAGATGGTGTTTGTGTGGGTGGGTGTGTGTGTGTGAAAAGATATTGTTGATTTATGTGCATAAAGTTGTGTGTGTGTGGTGATTTGTGTGTGAGGGAGAGAGAGGAAGAGACAGAGAGTGTGAGAGAGGATTTGTGTGTGTGCACAGTGTGTGTGTGAGTTTTGGATTTAGGTTTAAGGGTCATTGGGTTTGGGGTTAGGGTTTAGGGTTTAGGGTAGGGAGAGATTGGATTTGAGTGCTTCTGTGTGTGTGTGTGCGTGAGAGAGAGAGAGAGAGAGAGAGAGAGAGAGAGAGAGAGAGAGAGAGAGAGAGAGAGAGAGATATGGCTGCCCGTCCCATTTGGGATGAGGTGGAGGTGATGCCCGACAAAAAGTGACGTTGCCCTTTTTGTCGAAGGCAGTTCACAGGGAACGCCTCTCGGGTTCGAGCACATCTGGGGGGGTTGCGAGTCCGACCCATGGGGGGACGCTACGGAATCGGCATTTGTATGGTCATCCCCGCTGCGGAGAGGGCTCGCATTATCGAGACATATTTAGAGCCAGCTACTGAGCTCGGCGAGCCATCCAGAGATGTCACGAACTCTATTTCTACTGGTGCACCCACTGCCACCGCCCCTACCACTGGTACACCTAGCGCCACCGCCCCCACCATCACATCTGCACCCGCCACCGCCACTGCATCTACACCCGCCTCCGCCTCCCCCATAGCCACCCGTAGCCCCTCCACCATACTCCCCATGGATCCACAACCTCCACTGCTGTACCTACGCCTCTGCCATCACCGTCAGATCTGCACAGCCCGTCCACATCTTCCGCTTCCGCACCTGCACCTATGCCACCACCTCCAGATCTGCATCGTCCATCCACATCCTCCCAACCATCCACATCTCGAGGCACCAGACAGATGTCCATGCCGGGATCTTTCAGAGAGGGGCAGCACAAAGAGGCGACCAGGACCATAGCACAAATGTTCTATGACCTGAACCTCCCCTTTATCATGGCATCATCCCGCATCTTTCGAAAGGCTATCTCAAAAGTTGCAGTCTGCGGGCCCGGCTACACACCACCCACAGTCGACGGACTACGAGGCCCTTTGCTCCAGGATCGGGTTGCATCAGTCAGAGAGAGACTGGCCGCACTGCATGAGGCTTGGGATAGATACGGTTGTTCCATCATGGCTGATGGGTGGACTAATCGTCGCACACGTCCACTCATCAACGTGATTGTTTCTAGTTGTTACGGTTCCATGATCTTGCGCAGCATCGACGCCTCCGAGGCAGGGAGAGTGCACTCGACCGAGTACATGTACGACATCATTTGTGCAGCAATAGAGGAGGTCGGGCCACAACGCGTTGTCCAGGTATAATCTTCTTCATTGGTTGCTTGGTCATTTACTGCTTGATGTTGATACAATAGTTTTGCGTAGTTTTCAATTGACTGCAATGTGTTTCCAAGCTGTGAACAGATCGTGTGAACATATCGCGAAAGGTTGTGATGGACAATGCGTCCAACTGCCGCGGTATGGGAGAGCTTCTTATGGCAGACTACTCCTCCATTGTCTGGACTCCATGTGCCGCACACTCACTGGACCTCCTCCTGCATTCCATCGGGCGCCTGCCTTAGGTCAATGACATTTTCACGAGGGCACTTGCGGTTGTGGACTTCGTCACACGCAAGCGTCGCATGACGGCCCTTTTACACACATTCAGTAGGTAAGCTGCTACGATTTTTTTGGCTCATTCAAGATGCTTCTTTATTTTTTGCTCGTTTCATGTGTGTCTCTCATTTCGTTTGTCAATGCAGGCTCGACTTGAAGAAGCCTGCTCGCACCCGCTTCGCCTACCAGTTCATCATGCTTGAGCGGCTACACAAGCTCAAGGGTGAATTGCGGCACATGGCCACTTCGGTAGAGTTCACCACCATGAACCTGTCCACGACCCTTGAGGGCTTGGCCTTTCCACAATATCTTATTCATGGAGCCTTTTTGGATGGATATGCAGCAGCTGATGGACGTCATGCGCCCCATCTACTCTGTTTAGAGGCTCGTTGATCGCGAGGGGTGCACGATGGGCCTCATTTACGATTTCATGGACCGCATAGGCGATTCTCTCCAGCGTTCCGAGCTGGACCCTACCAGGTATAACTTTTTTCCGTCTCACCATCCTTACTTCCATTTCGCACTCTGTTTCATCTTGCTGCCGCAACACGATGGTATGTAGCTGTTGCCTCCACGTGGTTTGGTCCACAGGTTGGAGCCTATCGGGCGCTTGTGGCAGCGGTGATGGGATAAGTTTCCCATTCACAGTGTGGCCCACATACTGCATCCGCTATTTCAGAATGAGAGGCATTACGACGATGCAAAGCTGCGTGTAGACTGGTTCACATACATCCGCCTCCTCAGCAGCGACACTGGGTTCCGCAGCAGGCTCGAGGTGCAGACGCTCTTGATCTATCGTATCTTGTCGTTCATTCAATTTCCCTACGTGGGATCAAGTGTACTCAAGCATATCGTTGCTCAACTACAGACACTCTCTGGGACTGGTCGGTGAGGACCTTGCATGTGTTCGAGAGAACAGGCTCTTGCCTGTATCATGGTGGGAGAGCTAAGGCGCCGGGCAGCCAGACCTGAGGACGCTCGCGCTCCGAGTCCTTTCACAGGTATGTTGTCTAATCTCATTCATCCAACCAGTTTTTGCATTTTCTCTACAAGGTCGGTACTCACTCGAGTTGTTGCCAATTAATGCAGGACTGTTCTGCTTGCGTGTGCGAGCGGAACTGGTCAGCGTTCAGCCTTGTTCACACGAACATGCGGAACCGTCTGACGACGGAGTGATGCAATGATCTGGTGTACTGCAACACCAACACCAGGGTGGTTCGACGCATCATGGAGAGCATGAGGGCAGGAGGCGCACGTGCCCTACTGTTGCAGGTATATTTCATTGCTCTATCATTTTGCTTTCGTATTGGTTTAAGACATTCATTTTAGTGCCCTCACAGTTGCTTCGACTATTCTCGCGAATGATTGACTTGTGCAGGTCAATCCTAATGAGTGCCTGGTTGCAGCGGCAGATCATGAGCCAGAGCCAAAGGTTGATCTAGACGATGCCGTTTGGAGTGCTCTACGGGGTGAGCCCGAGGATGATGCCGATGCCGATGAGACCACCACCCTCCCGTTTGACGTTCCATTGCCCTCCTCTGATGATGAGCCCACATATGATTCAGACGAGACGGTCGACCTAGCAGGGGATGGTCCACGTGCCCCACCCAGTACCCCCGCATCACGCCCCCTTTCCGGTGATGGCTGGTCAGAGTTTGCGAGGGAGACAAAGGCTGCTGCCCAGATAGAGCAGAGATGACTCAGAGCATCACAGACAGGCAGTTCTTCCCAGAGATCCTCCTGTGGCAGAGGGAGATCCCCAGGCAGGAGTGTACCACAGAGGGTTCCTTCCGGCAGACCCAAAGGCAGACCAGCCAAGAGAGGATGCACTGATGATTTTTCTAGTCGTCTCTTGGTAGGCGTTGGCCCAGACTTAGAGGAGTCCCAGATGCCTCCAGCCTCTCAGCCAGACTTTGTATTTGACACCCCTGTAGATGCATCTGGCACACAAAGGGATGATTTTTTTAGCACAGACTTGTAGATACTGATACATACTTTTGCATCATGTACAGTGGCATCAGATGAGATGTATATATTTTTTACAGTATATTTGTATCATGGCTAATTTATCGTGGTTGTTTACAAATGGTTAACTCTATGAAATTTGAATGGTTAGTCAGAAATGGTTTGCATCATGCAAGATGAGAGAGAGAGAGTGAGAGAGAGAGAGAGAGAGAGAGAGAGAGAGAGAGAGAGAGAGAGAGAGAGAGAGAGAGAGAGAGAGAGAGAGAGAGAGAGAGAGAGAGAGAGAGAGAGAGAGAGAGAGAGAGAGAGAGAGAGAGAGAGAGACCAACATCTGCATCTCATTCATAACATATGCATCATGTTCAACCATTTAACATAACATGCTAAACCCGACACCCCAACAAATGGCACAGTTAACATAACACCCTAAACCCTAACAAATCATCCTAAACTCACAACCCCACAGCCATAACCATCAAAACAAGCCACAAGCATAATCATCATAACCACATCCATAAACATCATCAACCCCACCCACGTCCTCATTGTGTTGTAGGCATTGCACCACAGGTATGTGCAGATTCAACATCAAAGCTGCACTTGTATAGCATACACTTAAACCTATATAGAATGTATTAATGGTCCAGGAATACAGTCTACTTGTTCGTGAAGCGGGTACGTATCCAAGGGACCGAGCCTGGCTCGATTCAGGCATCATGGACCTATTGTATGCTTTAGGGCCAAGAGCTAACAAACAAACAACGAAAAAAAGGACATCAAATACACTGTTGAGCAAGATTCTTCTGATGATGAAGAGTACATGCCTTCAGATAGCCAAGAAAAAAGTTCGATCTCTTCCATAACTGGTGAGTGTGACAAACATACTGAAGCTGTTTGGTTACCGACGGGGATGGTGTAAATGAAAGCCAATTAGAGCGAGTTTTTTAATCTGTACAGAGTTTGAAAGACAGTTATGTTGGCTTTATACTATTTTATGATTTAGTTCTGGCTTCACTGCCCGTTTCCTGAACTCAGACACCCAACAAAGCAGTATATATCAGGCAATGTATACTACCTTTCCATCTTGACATTTGGCCAAGAAGCCTTGCAAGAAAGCAATGGTCAACAATGTCTTTCCAGTGCATGCAGACGAAAGGAGTGGTTGCATCGCCCTTACGTACTCCCGGATTTTACCACGCCATTAATTGTTCCATTTTCGACTCCACGCCAAACGCTTTTTGGTGGGCCTTCAGAGAAAACACCAGCTGGTTTTTGATCAGTGGATTAGAAACCAGCGGGTGTTGTCTCTGTCGGCTCACCAAAAACATTTTACGTGGAGTCGAAAACAGAGCAATTGGTGATGTGGCAAGATTCAGGAACACGTACTGGCGTCAGAACCACTTCAACCATCTCCATGCACTGGAAAGACATTGTTGACCATTGCTTTCTTACAAAGCTTCCTGGCTCCAAATGAAAGGGTATTGATCATTGTCTGATTTTTGCTGTTTTTTTGGGTGTCTGAGTTCAGGAAATGGCTATTAAAGCCCATAAAATTTCTTTTCAAACTCTGTTCTTATTGCCAAATATGCTTTAACTGGCTTTCACTCACAGCGTCCATATCATATACCAAGCAACTTCAATACTTCTGGCACACTTCAGACTTATGGAAGAGTTGGAACTTCCTTCCTGGCTAATTCAAGACTTGTACTCGTCATCATCAGAATCCTACTCAACAGTATCTTTGGTATCCTCCTTCTGGTCGTTTGTTCCCCAAACCCTAAATCCCAAACTGAACAAAAGGCCAACATTTTAGCGCATTTTGAGGTGTTTGTGTGGTTCGCATCCCCAATTCCTTAGCACGATGAAAACAACTACAACAAAACTACTGCTAATAGTGGTGAATGGTCATCAGAATCGTGCCATTCACTACAGAATGGTCACCAAAAGAGTGGATGGTCATCATAACTGTGTCATTCACTACAGGGAACCAGAAGACCTACTGGCTGGCCCGACGACGAGGAACCCTTTCCTTGACCATGGCCAGTTGTTCTGCGGTGAAGTTAATTCCAATCCGTTGCGTTTCCTCACCCTCGCCAGCTTGGGCAAGGGGTAGCAAGTCCGAGGACTGTGAGGGCAAGTAGCTGCAGCTCTGGTAGTCAACTCATTATCTCACCCTAACATCGTGAAATTCTACTTCTTGCTTCCGTTCGTTGTGTCGGCAAACATCTACCAGGACATGCTCCAACTAGTTGCCCACGTGATGTTGTACCACCCCGAACCCTAAATCTATCTCATCACATAGGCTATGGTATGGTGTATAGTCCACAACTTCGTGGGATCAAGCCTGGTTCGATTCGGGTATCGTTCAGCCAAAATGGCCCTTCGATTGGAGAGAAGCACAATTAGGTCAAGCGAAATGGACTAGTTTTGCAACTCTCTGTCCGGCGACCCCGTTTTTCCAAACAGGATCCGTTTTTTATGTCGTCTGTTTCGGCCAGTGGACAACCTCAATATGAACTTGTGGGAATAAACAGGACAAGGAAACGACCGATGGTCGGCCTGCAACGTCCGTTTGAAGTTCGACGTTAAACAGGGCTTCGGGGACGCTTTGTCCGGTTGGACCTGAAAACAGAGAGATGTTTCGGAGCCCCCGTGCTGGTATGCAAAATTTTGACATCGTATTGTATCGCGTTGAAGTAGTGCCATAAGTAATTAGTAAGCTGTTGAAGTTCATCCGGGAAGAAACCGATCTCATCAACCGAGTCACAATAGTGTATAGGTCTTCTGGTTTTCTGTAGTGAATGACACAATTTTGCATAAGTAGTTAGTAAGCTATTGAAGTTCATCCGGGGGGGAACCGATCTCATCATATAAGTCTTAGACATAGTAGTGTGTCGGTCTTGTGGTTTCCTGTCTTGAGAGCTTGTCACTCTTCTGGTGAGCCCTAATTTCCCCCAAAAACTTCTGCTCTTGAGAACTTGTCACTCTTCTGGTGAGAGTTCACCTCTCCCCAATCCTCTGGTGAGCATTCACTTCTTTGAGACAGTCATTGATGCACCCTAAACCCGAAACCAGTAATATGTTTGCCATACAAACCATCATCTTCACTCGAAACCACTCTCAGATTTTTCTTTGTCGCTTTTTTGGAGCTTAGTTCCCAATGAAGTTTCGTAATAATTTATGAACTGCTCATTAGCCATGGTTGTTTAGTAATATCTCAGTTATGAGACGCATGGCCCAGTGGTTAGGTCTGTTGCAAATTTTTTTGCAAATTTTTTTGGTGTGGCTCTAGAAAATTCTAGAAAGAAAAAATTTACGAAACAACAAGAAAGATAACAAAGTATCCAAAAAGAGCAAAACAGAGAAGGAAAGAGCTTGAGAGAATGTAAGAGATAGATTGGAGGGAGAGCGCGAGTGAGATTGGTAGTGAGAGCCGTAGATGCTGCTTGCTACTAGAAGATGATAACAGGTAATCGAGAAAGAGAGGAGGAGGATGGCTGATGTGAGAGAGAGAGAGAGAGAGAGAGAGAGAGAGAGAGAGAGAGAGAGAGAGAGAGAGAGAGAGAGAGAGAGAGAGAGAGAGAGAGAGAGAGAGAGAGAGAGAGAGAGAGAGCAGGGAGTGATTGATCGTTGATAGAGAGAGGGAGAGGGGGGTGGAGATGTTGCGCGCTGATAGGACGAGAATAGCTGATCGGGAGGAGAGACAGAGAGAGGGCGGGGGTGTTGCGTGATGCTAGGAGGACGATGAGAATGGTCGATGAGAGGGACGAAGAGACGTGAGAGAGAGAGAGAGAGAGAGAGAGAGAGAGAGAGAGAGAGAGAGAGAGAGAGAGAGAGAGAGAGAGAGAGAGAGAGAGAGAGAGAGAGAGAGAGAGAGAGAGAGAGAGAGAGAGAGAGAGAGAGAGAGAGAGAGAGAGAGAGAGAGAGAGAGAGAGAGAGAGAGAGAGAGATCCATTTGTCCCATAATATTTATAGAACTTGACAATAGCAAAAAAAACATAAATAACTCTCCCCTTCCCCCTACAATGCTTATTTATATAGTCTTTTGAAATTTTTAGGCTTTCTTATATTTGAGTGAATTGCTACCTGCTTCAAATTTTTTTGCTCCTACAATATGGTGAAAAACAATTTGACAAAGCCTTCGAGATCCGATTTTTGTGAAGTGTTCGCGGGTTGTTCGCGAAGGCTTCGCGAAAATCAGATCCCTCGAAAAATGTGACACTGACCCTCGAAAAAAATAAGACACTGGCCTTCCCCTGCAGAAAAGTTTTTTGCGAAGGCATCGGGATTTTTGAGATGCCTTCAAGGATTTTCGCGAAATTTTCACAAAGTCTTCAAGATAAATTTGACGAAGCCTTCTGGATCCGATTTTCGCGAATCTTTTGTAGATTATTCATGAAGGCTTTGTGAAAATCTCGCGAAGGCTTTGCAAAAATCGGATTTCAAAAATTCCTCAAAAAATGCGACACTAACCCTCGAAAAAAATGTGACACTGGTCTCCCCCTACAAAAAACAATTTCACAAAATTTTTGCGATGCCTTTAGGAATTTTTGCGAAATTTTTGCGAAGCCTTCAGAGAAATTTGGCGAAGCCTTTGGGATCCGATTTTCGCGAAGCCTTCGCGGGTTGTTCGCGAGAGCTTTGCGAAAATCGGATTCTGAAGGTCAGATCCCGAAAATCCCAAAGATCGGATCAAAAATCCCTCAAAAAATGGGACATTGACCCTCAAAAAAAATGTGACACATGCCTCTCCCTACAGAAAAATTTGTCGCAAAATTTTTGCAAAGGCTACAAATTTAAAATAAGAACTTTTTTTTTTAATCCCCCCCCCGTCCACTAGCCATGGCAGGTGGGCCGGGGGAGGGGGGCGGGTGTTCTAATAAAAAAAAAAATTATATTTCCCTCCCCCATGCCCACCCGCCGCGGCGGGTGGGCAAAGGGATTTAACCATTTTTTTAATTTAGAAAATTTAATTTAAATGGATGGGAGGGTTTTAAAAACTTTTTTTCTTTTTTTTAACAATAATCACATATGAGATAATATATGGTTATATATTCATATATATATATATATATATATATACTGTCATAAACTCATATATATACTTTCATATATATAATGTATATATTAAAAACTTTATGTTTTCGTCTTCTCATACGAATGTTGTTTATATGATGAGCATTTGCAGGCTTTCTACGCAACAGAAAAGACTGTCCTCATCATGTCCGTTGGTGATGCGAATCCAATTTTCTTTACAAAGGCATGGAAAATTGTTCAGAAGTCTAGTTTCAGCGGGCAGTACATCTTCATCGTTGTTTCCAAAGTATCGGTTGGTGAGCCTGAATTTTCGATGGAGGATGTTGAAACTATAGGTGTGGTGCGGGCAATTATAATGTTTGAAACCATGCTGATTGAAAGGATTGAATTCATGACCCGGGGTTCTAATGGAGAAGAACGCCATTTTGTTCTGTCTTGTTCGGATACAATGCATTATACAGAGGCGCCTGAAATTCATGACTCAACTGGTGCATTGCGTAGATATCATGGAAATTTACTTGATGGGATGATTGCTCTTCACAATTTGCATGAAATGATGTGAGAACGTGAAGAAACAATGATGGAGATAGCTGAAATTGCCACGGCCGTAGTCAGCGAGCTAAGAGGAACAGAAGTGGTATTATTCTCTGAGACAGAACCGACACTATCCTCAGCTCCAACTCTATTTGGAGGCAGAAAACAAGCCCGACGAAAACTTACATTGAAACGACGCCACTCAAAATACGAAATTTTTGTTGGTCGAAGGACAGCCAGGCCGGTTGGACAGGTTGGAAAACGTCCATTGGAGCCAAGGGTTGATCTGACTGGAACAATATCTGGAGGCCTCTATGGCATTGTATCATCCTTTGATAACGATGATGCATTGGGTGAGTTTGAGGAGGAAACAAATGTCAATCTCGATGCATATTCCTCTGATGATGTTGGTTACATTTGGGACAAGCATATGTATCAAATTGAGTCAAAGAATATTTGTCAGGCCTCACTTTTTACAAACCAACATGCCCTTGATTTTTCTTTTGTTGAGCAGTTGTATCAATCAGTTTGCATGACAAATGGGCCTGCACCTACTTCCATCAATGTCACAATGCGGCCGATTTCTTTCAAGAGTGGAGATGAACCTGAGGTTTTGTTTGACAGTCCAGAGAAATTTTTAAAGATGTACCGTGAATCCAAACATGTGGATATGGTGGAAGTAGTGCAATAGTATTTAGAGATGTTTCCAAAAGAGACGGACACCAATGAAGGTTCCAGATTGGATGGGCTATGCAAAAATAGGTTCTTATCTCATTGTACTTTTGAACCTATTGATGGTCAACATTTTTGTTGTGCCTGTAACGAGTTAGCGTTGACCGCAGTTAGAACCGGTGATCTTTATAGCCAACTATACAATAGGCTATTTGCATATGTGCATGTGTATATTTGTATATATAAAAGCATGCCCCACTACATACTAGAGTCCAACAGGTTAAATTATGAACCTGAGAGCAAACGTAAAAGGAGCAACCTGGCTGAAATAATGGAGCATGCACGAGAGCTCTGGATCTCGTTGGACAGGCCTCAATACATCAAAGGAGTGAAGCTGGATCAAGAGACGAGCAAAATTATGGCCCAATTTTATCAGGGATTGTCAGGCATTCTCGGTAGTATGACAAAGAGGCAATAAAGTGCCTATCCTTGTCTATCATCAAAAAGTTTGCCTATGATTGGATTAGAGCAGCTACAAACAACAGTAGAAGCATATCATCTAAGTTGCAGACTGCCATACCACTCTCTTTAACACGATTTGTTGAGAAAATAAAAGAAAAAATAAGTCAGAGACAAAGTCATGCGGGGAGCTGCGCTGGCACTTCTTGGAGATTTTTTTTGCAAAGTGAAGACCTCCAAAGGAAATGAAACAATTTGTTGTGGGGTATATGAATCAAACTTCATGGCCGTTCCTTCATCTGCTTGGGAGAGTCCTACACTGTACATTTTTAATTATATCGAGTTGATTAGTTCAAGTTACATCACCACATTGGTGCGACACTGCCTAGCCACCCTCATGGCAGAACACAAATTGTGTGTTATTGTACTATTTTTGGAATAAAGTATTAAAGAGGAAGTCAAGAGAAGCTTAAAATCAATGCACGACATAAAACTCTCGATATTTGAGAGTTATTATGAGCTTGCTACCTCTCTAAAACAAGGTGGAGTGCAAATGCAAAATTTGCAACTTGTTCTATATGTCTTTGTATAATGCTGATGCACCAAGTGATTTGAGCGCCTGTGTGCATAGTAAACTCAAATTTTTGAGTCTGTGTTTTGGCGACCAAGGGAAGGTGCCTAAAAAATTTGTGATTTGTAGTCCGGTTGTTAAAAACAAAGCAAAACATTGGGAAGGCATCAACTCCATTGTTGAGTCTTTCTCTGCTCCTGAATGGTGGGTTTGCTTGTGCAGGTTGTCTTACTGTGTGGCTTCGTTGTTAAATGTCATGGGTCACAAACTGATATGCGTCAACACTCTAAAAACATCGAGGTGACTAATGTTGGAGAAAGAGGGTGTGTGAGTGTGAGAAATGAAACCAGCTCGAAAAGAAAACGAACACGAAAAAGAAACGAACTCAAAACTCGAACGAAAAATGAAATCGAACAGAAAGTGTTCGTGCGTAGCGGAATGAGCTATATTACTCTTTCCCTAAGCATGACTATGCCTATCAGAAACGAACATAACGCTAGTGATAAAAATCACGGTCGTTCTGATTACATAGCCAAACATTAACAAAACGTCAAAAGAATAATTTGTCGTGAACAGCTAGACAAATTATTAGTTGCCAATGATTCGTGAAGAGCTAGACTGAGCTCGACTGATAATCAGTCGCGAAAGACAAGACTAAATATTAGTCATCAAAAACTAGACTAATAATATTTCCCTAAGAACAGATTACTAGATTGAGCAACATCAGAGTCAGACAGAATGAAGAAAAGCATAGCAATATCGACACAAATCTGAATACAAAACAACAGAGCTGTTATCAGATTAAGTATAGCAAAATATACATGTCAATAATGTTGTGGAGCACAAGACAATAGCGGACAAAACCGCGTGTGCTACAAAGCTAATTCAATCTGTAAAAGAAATGAACCTATTACTGACAATACAAAAGAATCAATGCGCAAGGCATCTACTTCGTCTATCTCTGATAAGCTTCTAATGCTATTATCTTACACACGCATGTTCACTGAACACGCAAATGGTATTCATTACATATACACAATTTTACAGGTGTGCAGATGAAGAAAGTACAAAGTGGATGTGATGTCTGTAGGAGATCGTGGGTGGTTGCTATTGTTGTCAAATCTGTTAGCACAGTTGCATGGGATGAGTGTGAAAAGGTCGTGATGTCAGCCTTTACTGAAATGGACATTGGTGAAGATGCGAAAAATGCATCACTCTGACGAAATGCCTTAGGATTTGATTTACATGGTGCCTTCGCTTTTCCTAGGGCACCTTTGACATTTTATAAGGCAATGTCACCTTTTTCATTTGCCACAAATCACGTGTAAAACCAGTGTCGCGTTTTTCGTCTTTTTTTTTTTTCCTGTGAGAATTTACTTGTATTTATGCAGACAGTCACATTTTATTTGTTTGCCTTATTTTACATGTAAATATGTAGACTGTGCGACAACATGAGTAAAAATGCAGCATGAATGGAGGCAGATTAAAATGGAATTTAGGAGAGTAGAGGAGATAAATCCAACAACTAAGTCTTATCTCGATGTTGTAAGATCTTTGTAGTCGGGTTCTGAAAGCCAGTCATCCGAAGAACCGCAGTCGAGGGATGTGGGTCCTGACAATGTGGAATTAAATTCAAGTTCAAATAATACCTTGGGCAATGCATAGATGCATATCTTTTGTGATAGATTGTAAATGCCCCAGGTGGTAGGGGTTGTTACCACCATTTTCCACAATATAATAGACAAACTCATTTTCAAAACCAGTTGTTATGGATGTTTGTTCAATGTCTTATAAGATGTTTGAATATTTTCATTTGAATGTGATTCAAGACGTCTGCTGGTGATTCACTTCAAAGTCACATTAACTAGTTTAAAAATCTCTTGCAATAGATGGCCGCTATTAGATCAATTATAGACGACCAAGACGCAATCATGACATTGCTTTCAAGCTTGCCTTCTACATATGAGAACTGGGTGACAATCATATCGACACACTCAGACTTAACTCTTACTAGAGTTATCACTATGTTGTTGCAAGAAGACAATAGAAGAAGTCAAGACACATCATCTACCTCCTCCTCGACTATCGTCGGTTCCTATATCAAGAGATAGACAGACTCAAGAGTATACCTTGTGGGTTGTGTGCGCACTCGGTTTGATCTTCTTGGAGGATTCGACTGATGAACCGCTCCTAGGACTTGTTGCTGGGTAGCAACAACTTCTTCGTCTGATTCGCTGTCATGAAATGGGTTGATGATAGACACGCTTGAGCTAGAAGCTCGGACTGTCGTGTCAATGACAGGTGATGAAGGTTCTCCTGGAGCAATATCCTTGCCTTTGAGGTCGACGAATTGATCCTCGATAAAGACTGTATCCCAGCTATACAAGATTTGTTGGGTATCAGGATCATACAGCTTGTAGATATTATCAGATGAAGTATTTTCGATCAGGATGGTCTTGAGACCTTGGAAGTCCAATTTCTTCCTCGTGTCTTTTGGGATCTGCGCGTAGGCAATGCACCCAAATACTCTTAGGTTCTTCACAGAAGGCTTAGAGCATGTCCACACCTTGTGGGATGTCTTGTATGAGAGGGCCTTGGTTGAACATCTATTCTGGATGTAAGCTGCAGTGGAGACAGCTTCAGCCCAGAATCTCTTGGGCAACAATGCATGCGATAACATACATTTGGCAAATTCAGCCAGGGTACGGTTCTTCCTCTCGGCTAAGCCATTAGACTGAGGATTGTAAGGAGTGATGAATTGCTGTTCAATTCCTTGGCTTTGGCAATACTCCTTAAACTCTATAGAGATATATTCTCCACCATTGTCTAGCCTTGATCGTCCGTCCAGTCTCCTTTTCTGCACGCTCCTTGAAGGCTTCTGATTTCTTCTTTATAAAATACATCACAGTCCTTCTAGAAAATTCATCAATAAAGGTTATAAAATACTTGGCATCCTTCAGCAAAAGATTTTTCATTGGGCCACAAATGTCTGAATGTACAACGTCTAGCAATCATCTAGCAATATGCTGATGGCTTGATTCAAATGGTTTCCTAGTCTGTTTACCAACTAGACAGTCTTGACAGACAGGTAACTCGACTTTTTTGCGAGGATACTTGAGATCAAGAACAATAGATTGTCTAGACATTTGATGTACAACAGTATGATTCAAATGACCAAGTCTATAATGCCAAAGTAAACATTTATTTGCATGAATAGAAGAACTGAGTGCTTGACTAGAGGCAGAAAAGCAATGACTTAATTTATACAAGTATCCATGTCTCTTTCCGAGTGCTAGGATCTTGCCTGTCCTTTCAACTACTTTGCATTGATCACATCCGAATTCTACTCTATCTCCTAGATTTGTGATTCTGCTTATAGAGAGCAGATTCATAGATAAATTTGGTACATACAGGACTTTAGAGAATAGCTTAGACTGATCATTTGCAAAGCTTAATCTTATAGTGCCTTCACCTTTAATAGCTTGTGTGCTATTGTCACCAAGGTGAACATATTTTTGGATACTGTAAGGTGTATAGGACTTGAAACAGCCAATGAGGCTAGTCATGTGCTGAGTGGCTCCAGAATCCAGGAACCAAGACCTATTGCCGGATGATCCTTGATGGTTGGTCATGAAGGTATCATGATCTGCTTCTTGAATAGGCTGTGGAGCTTCTGCAGCTGCATTTGCCACTTGATTCGACTGCCCCTTGCTGTTATTCTTTGCTTGCAGTATCCGACAGTCTTGAATTTCATGGTTGTTTTGCTTGCACTATCTGTAGAACAGCTTCTTCTTTGTTTGCGGATTCGACTGTTCTTTATGTTGTGCTGGTTTCTAGTTTGACTTTGATTGCTTCAGGCCTTTTTTCTTCTTCTGCTTAGTCGTGCTCTTGTTGGTGTATAAGACGTGAGAACCAGCTTAGGAACTTGAGGCTTCGTTCCTCCGCATGTCTTCCTACAACAACATAGTAATGACTCTCAAAAGAGTCAATTCTGGATGAGTCGTAATGATCATCATCCAGCTGTCGTATGAGCTTGGCAAGCTTGTTACCAGCTGCATTACTGCATCTTGATCGTCTATGACAGATCCAATAATGACCATTTGCCTTAGCAGGTCCTTGAACTAATTAATGTGATTCTGCAAAGAATCGCCATTCGCCATCTTGAGGGAGTAGAATTTCTTCTTGAGATATAGCTTGGAAGCTATATCCTGCACTTCGTATAGTGTGCTCAAGATGTCCCAAACTTCTTTTGATGTCTGGGCCTCGGATACATGGCCGATTTGGGTATCCGTGATGTTGAGGATGATCAGCGTGAAAGCCTTTCCATCCTTTAGCTTCCATTTGGTGATTGTTGTGTCGTCTGCTTTAGGTTTTCCTTATGCACCTATAACAACGCCATACAATTCTTTAGCCATTAGTATAGTTTTCATCTTAAATTTCCACAGATGGTAATTGGCTCCATCAAGCTTGTCCATAATGGGACTGGCTTTCCCTTGGGAATCCATGTGGAAGAATTAGTCTAAGTGATAGGGAAAACTATTAGTGACTTAAGTATGAAAATCTGATACAGAATTACAGAACAAGAAAACAATTACTCTATCGGTTATTAGAGTCTTGTATTGTGGAAGCTTATCAGGCTATGAAAATAGCTCTGATACCATGTTGGAGAAAGAGGGTGTGTCGTGTGTGAGAAACAAAAAATAGCTCTAAAAATGAAACGAACATGAACGAGAAAACGAACTCGAACAGAAAGTGTTCGTGCGTAGCGGAATGAGTTATATGACTCTTTTCCTAAGTATGACTACGCCTATCAGAGACGAACATGGCATTAGTGATAGAGATCATGACCGTTCTGATTACGTAGCCAAACGTTAATTGAACACCATAAGAGTAACCTTTCGTGAACAGCTAGACAAATTATTTGTCGCGAATGATTCGCGAAGAGAGAAATTGAGCTTGACTGATAATCAGTCGCGAATGATTCATGAAGAGAGAGACTGATTACCAAATTGAGCAACTGGAAAAGTCAGTCAGAATAAAAACAAGCATAGCAATACTGACATAGATCTGAACGCAAAACAAAGAACTGTTATTAGATTAAATATATCAAATATACATGTCAATAATGCGGTAGAGCACAAGACAATAGTGGGCCAAACCTTGTGCTCTACAAAGCTAATTCAATCTATAAAGAAATGACATCTTATTACTGACAATAAAGAATCAATGCACAAGGCATCTACTTCGTCTATCTCTGATAAGCTTCTAATGCTAAAATTTTCACACACTTGATCTTCAATCTCTTAATCAACGATCAATCTGAATACACAATGGTATTCAATATATATACATATTGTTACAGGTGTGCAGATGAAGAAAGTACAGAGTGGATGTGCTATCTGTAGGAGATTGTGGGTGGCTGCAGTTGTTGTCAAATCTGTTAGCGCAGTTGCATGGGGAGAGCGTGAAAAGGGTGCAACGTTAGCCTTTGCTGAAGTGAACGTTGGTGAAGATGCGAAAAATGCGTCACTCTGACGAATTGCCTTAGGATTTGATTTACAGGGTGCCTTTGCTTCCTAGGGCACCTTTGGCATTTTGTAAGGCAGTGTCGCCTTTTTCGCCTGTCACAAAAACATGTGTAAAAACATAGTGTCACGTTTTGTTCACCTTTTCTTCATCTGTGAGAATCTACATGTAAATATGCAGACTGCGCGACAACGTGAGTAAAAATGCAGCATGAATGGAGGGATTTAGGAGAGTAGAAGAAATAAATCCAACATTTCTATCTGTGTACAATGTAGATGAGTGCTTGTTGTGATTTGAATGCACTTCATTGTTGTTTGATCACACTAGTTCACTCACTTTGATCAGAATACGGACGTCTACGACTCCTCAGCTTTTGATCAAACGATGGCTATTTTTTATTCCTGAGGAACTCGCCATTATTTTTGTTGCACTGTCAATGCATTCACAACTAAACTTCTAATTAAATATATTTCCAGTAATACCACACACAAACCATTTCTAATCTCTTCAGTGGACTGTACTCATTTTGTTTTTGTGAGTATGAATTAATTTATACGATCCTAGTGCCCTTAGCCTTCTTCTTCTGTTGCTTGTGTTTCTATTATCATCTTCAGCTGTGTGGTGCATCCACAAGAGTTTCGATCTGATTCCCTTTTGTCTTGACACTTATAACAAACTTCTTTTTGTTTGAGGCTTCTATGGAAATATCTGGGTCATCTTCATGACAGAGCTGGTCTTCATCCTAAACTTTGATCTTTGCCACCACTGGCATCTCCTTCCTATTTGTCTGTCGCCTTGCTATTCATTCTCACATTGGCTCAAAATTGTGAAGTGAATCCCTTTTCTTAAGTACTTGCAAATGATTCTGTTTAATGAAAAGTTATGATTTTGTCAGTGTACTCAACCTGGACCAACTTTTGATTTCTAGTTTTTGCATTTGGATACTTACAAGATAGCTGCAAAATTGCCATATCGCCATTCTGACAACCGATTTCAATAGTAGTTTAGGAGATTTTGAATTTTCCATACCAAATTGTAAAATGTTGAAACCGTTCTTTTTTAAAGGAAAAACCTACTTTCTTAGACCATTTGAAAAGCTGACATCAGAATGCATTGAGATTGTGTCTAACTTATTCGGTGTTTTTTTAAATTTCATATGGGACTATGATCATAAATAATTTACTAAGTTTTGAACAAGTAGCCTTATTATTCACGATCTCTGTAAAGAGTCCTACAACAACAAGCTACTTGTTTAGCAAGTCCAATTGTGCAGTGCATCTGTTAGTTGTGTGCAATTGTACTTCTTCCTCTACGCATGTCTTCAAAAAACAATTTTTTTAATGCCGTATTCTCTGACCTGATCCACTCCACCAAAATTGCTTAGGTTCAGAACCAAATATTATGTTCCAGAGAATTCATGTGCCAACAAACAGAATAGAAAGAGATAGCCTAGCAGAGAGAGAGAACAAGACATATGTGACTAACTTGATCCTCTGTGTTCCTTGTTCTATACCTGTAAATCTCAAACACCTTCACATGACCTATGCCAAGGGACGTGTCTCTGACCATGTACGCATGAACTATGTTTTGTTCCAGCTCTGCATCTTCAAGGAGTTGCACTTTGTTCATTGTTTTGTTTGTTACATGCTTGTTTTACCAACTCTGATATCGTGATGCATTTTAGAGAATTCATGTACCAATGAACACAATAGAGATAGATAGCACAACGAAAAGAGAGAACATGAGAGGTGTCACTAACTACATTCTTTTAGTAATGATTAATGAGAGAAAATAGAACTACCCATACTCAATATAGAGAGTGAGAGGTGGTGGAACCGTCATGTGACGTTTGGAAAGCTTCTCAAGTCATGTGTGAATGTGTACATTATTGTTCTTAACACCAAATTTCAAGGGAAGTACAACCTTATCTTTGTCTGCTTTGCTTTTTCTTCGCATTTCTCCTATTTTGTTAATCTTCACACGAAAACTTGTTCGGTGAACACTTGCCTCCCTATTAAGCCTACGTTTTTGAACAGAGGTGCTGTTGTCTGTCATATTTTGTTGTTGGGCTACTGCATAATCGGAGTCCACATGTAAGTCTTTTATGCCTGCATTTCCCTATCTGCGACTGCACTATTAAGATTCCTTGTTTCTAGGATCAGATCCGTTATGTTTACAAGCTGTACCAGTTGTAAAGGCTTACATAGTTCTACTTGCAGATTGACCATTGTTTATTTGATCATCTGGATACTTGGTCCTCGAAAGACTCATCCGTCGTGCATTCTCATTGCCTCCAATTTTTATTGAATTGATTCGAGGCAACTATGCATTTCAGACATACCACGATCGTAACGTTTCTGGAAACGCAACAGCTCTGCTTCGAATCGAGCAATATAAAAAAGTAGTGCGTGAAACTTGGAATCACTTGTTGAATACATTTCTAAACAAATGTGCTGTGGCAAATGACAGGATGGTGCCTTTCCAATATGTACTCAACTGCATTTTGTTCAAGTTTTTGAAATCACATATGTGATATATTGGTAAATGATCTGACCAATAAACATATAACGTTTTTGCAAATTATTATTTATGCTGAATGCATCAATCTTCATGTCGCCTATTATAATAAGTAGTCTGGTTTTGAAAATGTTCGTAGGTGTTCTGTCTATTCAGATTCAATTTTCAGCTGTTGAGCTGGCTTTTGCATTTTCCTATTTTTGAATCAGTAAGATTATGCCATTAAAAAACCTTGCTTCATCTTGTATGCGTGCAGAAAATTCAACTTTACAATTAGTAAAACTTCACATTGATGTTATCTATTTGAGATTTTTTTGATATATATAATGTATTACATGTACTCATTAAATGGCTACATGACTCAGCAAACTTTTCAAGCTATTGCTTACATATATTACACTTTGCTACATGTTACTGAATTTCTGGATTAGTACTATAACTATTAGATAGCCACTTTTGACAGTTTCATATATTGCACTTCCAAGGCAATGCAATTTTAATGGCAATTAACAAAAAAGCCAGAACATGCAAAAACATGAACAAAAAAGAGATTTTGTATAAAAGGTAGTTAGGAGCTGCAACTATGATACTCAAAAACATAGCCCATAAAAAAAATCTACATAAAATGAATTCAATACTAATATTTGATGGTATACAAAATATATGAGTTTCAGCTTTCCGACTCCTTATACAAAACACCAAAAGTGTGTTTTTGTATAAGAAGTCAGAAAGCGAAATCATGAAGAGACCATACCGTTGCCCCCCAAAACCCCCCCGGGGGGGGGGGGGGGGGGGTTATCCGGCCCCCGAACTCCCCAGGACTTCCTACTATGCAATCTAGCCATCTCCTAACTGTTGAATTTCACACGTGTGGACTGTCCACTACATGTACTTGTGATCTCTTAAGGTGTGTAGATGCACCAAGATCAAGACTAGATTGAGATTCAAGATCAATCTTAGATCCTATGGCAAAAACACACTACTACATGCATTCAATCACTTCCAACTCTCACTCACACGTGTGGGAAGTATTCAAAAAATAATCCAAGTAAAAACAAGCTGCTCTCCTTGGGTAGAGAGAGAAAATGCATCATGAGCTCTCGGGTAGAGAGAGAAAGCTAGAAATCCAATAACTCACAAAATCCATGAAATCACCAAATCAATTAGATTCAAAATGTGGAGTACAATGATACTAGTAGGTCCACGAGCTACCACTATGCTTAACTATGATTGGACCATATTTTGTCACCTCTTGATCCTATTGGATCATTGATCCATGCACCTCTTAATTCTATTGGACTATATTCAAGCACACCTCAATTTCCTATTGGACCTCACAAGGTTCCACCTCTAAATCCTATTGGACCTCTTGGAATTCATCAAACAAAAAACTTTACACTTGTCTACACTCTAATTGGCACGTGTTTAGCCTCTTACTCTATTTTGGCTCAATAGTGGCATTACAAGTGGAAATGCATAATTTGCCATCTATGCCAAATTTATTCCTATCAACATCCTACACCTAGATGCTTGATGTAAAAAACATAAGACCCCTATATCTAACATAGATAATCTTTTTCAATTCTTCACACTCCTCCTAAAAAATTATCTATGAAGATTTGAGCATTGATCTTGATATAACTCCAAGATTAGATCTATGCTTGATGAAAGCACTTTTGCTCAAAGGCTTGGTGAGTAGATCGGCAATACAAGAGGATGAGTTGACATGCTCCAAATAGATTTCTCCTCCAATAAGCTTTTCTCTCACAAAATGGTGTGCCACTTCTATGTGCTTGCTTCTTGCATGAAATACGGGATTATTGGCAAGAGCTTGGGCCGAGATGTTATCACACTTGATCATTGGTAGATCATCCTCCTTGATGCACTTTAGCTCCATTAATAACCTCTTGATCCAAAGCACTTCTTTGGTAGTTGTAGTGAGTGCTTTGTACTCGGCCTCACATGAAGAGAGAGATATAGTATCTTGCTTTTTGGAAAGCCAAGATATTAGATTGCCTCCAAGAAAGATAGTGTATGCACTAATAGACTTTCGATCCATCTTGTCACTTGCAAAGTCCGAATCCGAGTAGCCAATAATGGATAGATCTTCACTTTTATAGAGTAGACCATAATCACAAGATGAAGATACATATCTTAGAATCCTCTTGGCCATCTTCCAATGATGGATCTTAGGATCTTGCATAAATTGACTCAATTTGTGCACACAAAAACTAAGATCGGGCCTAGTAATGGTAAGCCAAATCAAGGAGCCTACAAGACTCCTAAAAAGTGTGATGTCCTCAAAGGATCTTTCATCACCTTTATTAGGATCTTTTACAATTTGCTCCATTGAAGTACCTATGCTCTTAGAATTTCCATATGGAATTTTTTCAACATAGAGTGAGCATATCTAGATTGGCATATAAAGACATGATTTTCATAAAAATTAATTTCTAGGCCTAGGATGTAATGCATCTCTCCTAGATCTTGCATTTTAAACTCACATCCAAGTGCTAGCTTGGTTTCATCAACTAGCTTGATACAACTTCCACAAAGAATAATGTCATCAACATAAATTAGAAGAATGACAATATTGCTATCAACAAACTTTAGATACATGGAAGGATCATAGTCACTAAGAGTAAATTCTAGTGAGATAAGAAAAGAGTTAAGTCTTGAATACCATGATCTTGGTGCTTGCTTGAGTCCATAAAGACTTTTGAAGAGCAAGCACACTTTGGACTCATCCTTGATGAATCCTTGAGGTTGTTCCATATAGATCTCCTCCTCAAGATAACCATTTAGAAAAGCATTGGATACATCTAATTGGAACACCTTCCACTTGAAAAAACAAGAGAAATAAGAATTCTTATTGTCACCATCTTTGCAACGGGTGCAAAGGTCTCCTCATAATCAAGACCATGGATTTGAGCAAATCCTTTGGCACATAATCTTGCTTTATGCTTGTTGATGGTGCCATCATGATTGAACTTGATCTGAAATACCCACTTGCAACCAATCACATGCTTGTTGGATGGAGGATCCACAAGCTCCCAAGTATTGTTGGTGATCAATGCGTCATACTCTTGCTTCATGGCATCATACCACTCCTTGGTATTGAGTGCCTCTTGTACATTCTTTGGCTCTTCATGAGAGACATAAAAAACATAATTAGTGGAATCAAGATCCACTTGTTTGCCTTTGTCAACATATGAGAGCCTCTTAGGCTCGGATCTATCTCTCATGGATCTTCTTGGTGAAAAAATCCGAGGAGAGTCTTCTTCAAATCTCGACCCCATCACATCATGATTGTCTTCAAAATCAATAATTGATGATGCATCCATAGATTTCTTGATCTCGGCCTCTTCAAATGATGAGTGTTGATCTTCATGAAAGACAACATCTCTTCCTTTAATAACTTGAGAAGTAGAGAGTATAAAGACTCTATAGGCCTTCTTGGTGGATGAGTATCCAACCATGATCCCTTTGCATGCACTAGGATCTTCCTTCTTCCTTGTTTCCAAGGGAATATGGACAAAGCATAAGCATCCAAAAACTCTAAGGTGATCAACCTTAGGCTTCTTCAAGAATAAAATTTCATATGGTAACTTTCCTCCAAGAGTTATATGTGGGAGCCTATTGCAAAGATAATTTCACAATTAATGGCTTCTCCCCAAAAGTCTTTGGGCAAAGATGCCTCAATTCTCATAGATTTTGCACATTCACATAAAGATCTATTCTTTCTCTCGGCCACTCCATTTTGAGATGGAGAGTAGGCATAAGAAAACTCTCTTTTAATGCCTTCAAGCTCACAAAAATCTTGAAATTTATTGGAGATATATTCACCACCTCCATCACTTTTAAGAGCTTTAATCTTGAATGAGAATTGCTTCTCTACGTAAGCTTTGAAAATAAGGAAATGATCAAACACCATAGATTTTGAAGCAAGAAGATATATCCAAGTGAATCTTGTGTAATCATCAATGAAAATAACAAAACAAGTGGCTCCTCCCTTGCTTGTAGTTGATGAGAAATGCACATCCGAGTGGATTAACTCCAAAGGATGCTTGCTTTTGATAGAAGATATTGTAAATGGCTTCTTGTGAGATTTAGCAATAGCACAAGCCTCACAAGGCTTGATCTTCTTGGAGAGTGACTTTGGCAAGCCAATAGCTTTGGCTTCTTTGATCATAGAGAGCATGGATTTGTAGTTGGGATGTCCCAACCTCCTATGCCATAATTCCTCCATAGAGAGCTTGTTCACAAGAGCAACATTACAAGCATTCACATACTCATTTGGATCTAGTTTATAGATGCCACCAAATCTAGATCCTAATGCAAGTATCTCATCATTCTTCTTGATAGTGCAAGTATCAACATTGAAATTTACATCAAGGCCATTATCAAGCAATTGGCCAACACTAATAAGATTCTTGGTAAGCTTAGGTACATAAAGAACTCTAGAGAGAGAAAGAACTTTAGAGGATGCAAGCTTCAAGGGAATGTTCCCTATGCCTTCAATAGGACATTCAAAATCATTTGCAGTGTATATTAATTTCTTGACTCCATCATAAGGTGCAATAGAAGAGAAAGAGTCCTTGGAGCTACACATATGTGAAGAGGCTCCACTATCAATACACCATAGGCCGTCCTTCTTGAAAGGAGTAGATGAGAAACTAGAGACCATAAGAGATCCCTCTCCATCACTTGCAATAGTGTCTTCCTTCTCAATGGTAATATTGGCTTGCTTGAGTTGATTCTTCTTTTTGAAGCAATTGGTGGCATAATGACCTTTCTTGCCACAATAAAAGCACTTGATCTTCTTCTTCTTGAGCTTGGATGATGAAGCATTAGAGGAATCATCTTCCTCCTCATCTTTGTCTTTGGATTTGACTTTGTCCTTGCTTGAGGATTGTTGATGTTGGTTCTTGCTCCTCCCTTTGTGCTTATCCTTGGCAAAGAGAGCTTTGCCATCATTATGAGTGAGAGAAAGCTTGTCCATCCTCAAGAGCTTGTACTCATGTCTTGATTCTTCTGAAATTAGCACACTTTGGAGAGCCTCCAAACTTGGTAGCTCCTCCTTAATGGCATAGAATTGGACAAGGTTATCAAATTCACTTCTCAAGCCATTGAGAATGACTTGAACTAGCTCATTTTGATTGATGGAATCACCAATGCAAGCAAGCTCTCTATGAATAACATAACTAGATGCACTCTCATCACTCTTTTGGCTACTTTGAAAGATTTGATTCCTAAGAGTGAGAAGCCTAGAGGTATTCTAAGCCTCATAGATAGTCTTGAGACAATCCCAAGCTTCTTTGGCTGTTGTACAAGTACCTATCTCCCTCAATATCTCATTAGAGAAATTCATCTTAATGTAGTGGAGAGCCATCCTAGCTCTCTTTTTGTATTTTTGAACCTCTTGAAGAACTTATGGTTCTTCTTCAAGGCCAAGAACTATGTCCATCACGTCTTGAAGGATCAAGATGGACTCCATCCTCATTTTCCAAATTGAATAATTTGAAGTGGTCAATCTTTCACTTGGTTCCAACAAGGATGAACCCATTGAAGACATTTGAAGTGAAGAAAACTCAAATGATGAACAATAAATGTTGTTACACACTTTCAATAGGATCCAATAACTGAGTACTATCTCCTCCTATGAAAGATCTTGCAACTATTTGTGAATTGATTCTCACTAGCTACTCAAATCTCTCTAAAACAAGATCTATTTCACATCAAATGATGGAGTATAGGCAAAGTTAGGATCTAACACTCTTAGCACGTGTGAAATACACTAAGAAACCAAATTTGACTCAAATACAATGATATTGCATGAAAAAAAATGGCTAAGATCTCAAAACAGTGCCTAGATCACATATAGATGAGATTGGCAAGCATACAACTGTGATTTTGGATCAACCAGGCAATCTCTTGACCAAACCAAATGTGTCCACCCAGGTCTAGGTGCCCTACCTAACCCTCTTCAAAAGCTTATAACTTTTGATTGGCTCAACCAAATTGAATGAAACTGATTGCAACAGAAACTAGACAAAAATAGCTTCAAAACAAGCTATCAAGCAAGATAAATGGATCAAACATGAGAGAGAACTTCCAAACTGAAATTGGATGTTCCTCACACGTGTCTGAGCACCTGATTCCGTACAGTACCAGGTCAGACCCAATCAATGTCCTTTTGATCTCTTTTGATCCAAGATTGAACAAGATAGCTAGGAAAATGGGCCTTGACAACTTCTAGCTCAAGATTGATGAAATTTTTTTCACTTAGATGGATCAAAATGCATGGTAACCTTAGGTAGGCTATGATACCATGTTGAATTTCACACATGTGGACTGTCCACTACATGTACTTGTGATCTCCTAAGGTGTGTAGATGCACCAAGATCAAGACTAGATTGAGATTCAAGATCAATCTTAGATCCTATGGCAAAAACACACTACTACATGCATTCAATCACTTCCAACTCTCACTCACACGTGTGGGAAGTATTCAAAAAATAATCTAAGTAAAAACAAGCTGCTCTCCTCGGGTAGAGAGAGAAAATGCATCATGAGCTCTCGGGTAGAGAGAGAAATCTAGAAATCCAGTAACTCACAAAATCCATGAAATCACCAAAGCAATTAGATTCAAAATGAGGAGTACAATGATACTAGTAGGTCCACGAGCTACCACTATGCTTAACTATGATTGGACCATATTTTGTCACCTCTTGATCCTATTGGATCATTGATCCATGCACCTCTTAATTCTATTGGACTATATTCAAGCATACCTCAATTTCCTATTGGACCTCACAAGGTTCCACCTCTAAATCCTATTGGACCTCTTGGAATTCATCAAACAAAAAACTTTACACTTGTCTACACTCGAATTGGCACGTGTTTAGCCTCTTACTCTATTTTGGCTCAATAGTGGCATTACAAGTGGGAATGCATAATTTGCCATCTATGCCAAATTTATTCCTATCAACATCCTACACCTAGATGCTTGATGTAAAAAACATAAGACCCCTATATCTAACATAGATAATCTTTTTCAATTCTTCACACTAACCATCACGGTCTCACAGTAGACCCCATACTAACAACTGTGCTCAATAATGGCTTCTCCTCATAATGGGGACCTTACAGATTTCAGCTCACGGTTAACTAGTGACTATTAAAATAAGAGGTGAATGTTTACTTATGTCTAACAGTTCTTGCACTTTAGTTAACTATGAATTAGGTCTAAGATCATAAAACTTCCAAGATTCCTAATAAAACCATCAAATATGATTTCAAATGAGATTCTTTGAACTAGTTTCTAATATGTCCAGTATTGAACGTATACCAAATGCATTCGCCTACCACCTTATACCAGTGAATTGATTATGAAAGCGAATCCGAGCAAAGATAAATCGCTTGATCTTCGATTCCTTGATTCTGAAGCCCAAGTATAAAGTCTCCCTTGACTTTATTGAATCCTATTTCCAATCGGCAATAATGAAATAGTCCTCTCATGTTGTTAGATCTATATAAGGATTCAAAAACATTTATTTGTACTAATACAAAGTAGTATGATGTTCTTAGATCTATATGAGAACTCAAAATTCTGAATTTATACTGATATGATATCATGTTCCGTTAGTTGCCATGAAAAATAAAAAACCATAAACATGTATTGAATCAATTATTTGTCTTCGTATTTATCAAACTAAAGAATAAAATAAATAGAAATAAAATAAAATAACCAAACTAATCTCTTCAAATATAACCTTTTGTGTGTTACGATTAAAATAAGAACAATATTTTAATACTAATTTAGTTCAAATAATAGGAACCTTAAATCTGCCATTCGCATTCATAATAGAATAATATGATGTACTTGATACTGATAAGGACTTTAAATTCATGAATCATAAGTTCCGTTTTTCATTCTATTAGTTTTTTAAATTTATATTCGTGCTAAGTCATGTTACTAACATGCTTTTGCATTCCTTTTGCAGGTAACAAAAATCTGAATAACATTTCTAATCACACAACAACACTTTTTGGTAAAATAAAACAACATAGCCACACCAACAAACATTCAACTTTGACACAATTCTAATCCCTGTTTCCACAAACAAAACATGAGTACAAAAACAAATATTCAAGCTTCACAAAATTCTAATTTGAATAAGAACAATGTAACTGGACATCTACAAGTGACAGACATACTAAAAACATTACTTGGAACTAACTCCAATTGTACTCGAAAACAAATTGCAACAAAATTTCAACACATATTTCATGAACCACACCATACTACAAGAACTATATTTTATCGTGTAAAAGTATTTAAAAAACAACACAAAACTAACAAAAACTTGTTACCAACATGGGAATGTGATATGACAAATTATATCAAACAATCTGTGCAACAAACACCGACACTATCCGAAAAAGATATTATCAACGAATTTCAAACAAAAGTTTCTACTACAATAAAAAACAATCGTATTTTATATCATATACGGAAAGCATACAGTAATCATAAACATTTAAACAATGCACTTGTTACGAATAGTAATGACTCTTCTCAAAAACCAAAATTCAACAAACAATATTGGACACGACCTTTATTATCGGTTATCAAACAATTAATTTTACAACATCCTATGCTATCAGCAAGACAACTCATGACTTAATTTCTAAATATGCATCCTAATGCAACATGTACAAAACAGTATTTTAAATGGAATCACATGCACTCGACATCATATACTATGTAACAAAACAAAAAACATGAATTTCAAATCAACAACTGTCAATCAAACAACCAAACAACTTGACAATCGTAACTCAATAAAAAGCTACGAATGTATTGAAGATGCTCCTCTTTATCCGTGTATCAATTGCGAGTCCATCTGCTTTTATTTTCAAACTCACATTGCAAATGCTAAAAACATAAATTTCATAAAAACATTCAAAAACATCTCTTCTGATCTATATACAAAAAACATCTTGTAGAAAATACGTATTACAAAACAAAGTTCCCAAATTTTTAACGCCTATAAATATGTGTTTAAATGCTGAAATACCTTCAATTGCAATACTCATTGAATTAGAAGAATGTCTACTAGCTCCTAGAATTGCATTTTTACAAATACGTGAATTTGCACATATCAAGGACAACTTGGAGCAACTGGAAGCATTATAAATGTACTTGCTAATCTTGACAAAATACAAAACATATTACCATGTTTTATTGACAATGACAGTGCTATGATTATTGGTCTTAAAAGAAAACTTGAATACGACCCATGAAACTAATGGCTACTCTTATTGATCTTTCCCCACCACCCGTTCCCTTGTGTTGTTGCTTTGATGGCATGCTTAGACTAGTATCCTGTGGTGAGGACTTTACAGTGAAGGTCAAAGTCCTATTGGAATATTTCAAGATCCATATGTTGAAGAACTTAATTACCCAACTCTATATTTTGGATCTTGACGCATAGTACCTACTTATGATAAATATACATACCAACAGATCGCAAAATGTAAACTATTGCATTACAAACACAAATTTGCACAGCATGCCCAACGGATGGCTGATCCGTGGGTGTGTCACTCTCTCTGGCAACATATGTCGAAGCATGTGGTGCATCTGCTACCAAAGAGGAGGGACGAGAAGCACTCACTGCTGCTGAACCAACATGCTCATCTGATGGTTGTGCTACTGTTGCGAATGGAACTTAAGGTGCTGTACTAGGCCTTGCACCTGAACCATGCTCTGCCCGTGATGTACTGGGCCCTGCACCTGTATCATGCTCTGCCCGTGATGTACTGGGCCCTGCACCTGTACCATGCTCTGCCCATGATGTACTAGGCACTGCACCTGTACCATGCCCAGCCCGTGATGTACTACGCCCTGCAGTTGTACCATGCCCTGGCCGTGATGTACTGGGCCCAATACCCATGGTAGGCCCTGTCTGCTTGCTTGTGAGCCCTCCTGCATGCCTGCCTGTAGCTGCTCCTGCTACCTGTCCCTGTCTAGAACCCTGTGATGCAGTACCGGGCCCGTACATGGTAGACAACCTCTGTAGATTTTCATCAGAAATCATGGGGCAATCAGATATGCCCAACGTCCGCCCATCTGGCCCTCTGACCCGCAGCAAATGAGCCCTAACCCTGGTGAGTGATCCAGTGAAGTGACCACCGCAATACAAGCATCTCCATCTGCGGGTGCCTGAGCCATGGTGTGTGCCCACATCCCTGTCGGTAAGCTCAACTTCGGCCCAAAGGCCTCGGTCCTGCACTGACATCATATCAACATGACTCTAAACCTACAAACAACAAATAATCAAGCAAACGTTCAGTAGAAAAAAATACATTGCATTGAACAACATTACGAAGCTCAAAAATACCAGAGCATACATCAAAATGATTCCAGTTCACACATCACATCAAGTGCCAAAGAAGAACATGAGATTAGGGCGTGGGATAGAATAATTTCAATATGAGGGATAACAGGCAACTAACGTTAGCGTCGGAGTCCGTGCAAACATAAAGGAGTGCAGTGTGGGCCTAAACCGCGCCCCTAGTAGATGTTTGAATCAGGGCATGAAAATTGAAATTTGTGATACGGACGTAGACGGGTGGAATGGAGGTCATAGGAGATCTTGAGGGTAATGATGATCTATGTCCTTCTAATGATTACAAAGACGGAGATGAATGGCTAGACGAGACTGAAGCCCTGCAATCAATCATGTCTAAAAGCAGGGCATACCAGGCAAATTTGCCCAGTGAGGAGGAATTTCTGAGAATCCGGAGCAGATATGTGTCACAGTCTTCGAAAACTAATCCATCAACGACCATTGTTGTTGGTCATGATCTACATACTGCTGCACTTATTCAAGCTGATGAGCGTGATCTGGTAGGTAAGTCTGGTTTTATTTGAATAAGATTTTCATTCAAATATAGTTATTTTGTTTTTCAAGATATGTGACCTTTGCTCGTATTTTACAGGCTACTGTGGAGGTGGATGCCTTTGCAACAAGGTAGGGATATTTGAGGGAAGGCCAGGGATCACGACAAAGGGATTTATCTATGTCCCATTATTTGAAGTGCTTTGTACATAAAGAGGTTTGCATTCATCATAGCAAATTTTCTTCAGATGTTGAGACGATAATAATGGAAATTACAGCGTTATCCTATTTCTTGAACGGGCATAAATACCCTCTGAATACATATAAAATTATTTTTGCGAATCATTGTCATAAAAGTATTTGGCTGTGTAGCTGAGAAAGTTCCTAAAAGGTCTTTCTCCTTAGCTGTTTTCTCCGGATACATTGACTTGAGCAAAAGAAGATCCATTGATTTTCTAGATCCATATGATAGAAAAAAATTTCTTCATGACCACACATCAAAGCTGATCATTAAAGACAAAAAGAAACAATGATTTTGCCTTGCATTGTACTTGAGATGATGCGATATAATACATATACTTTTTTCGTCTGATATCATGAAAATTACTATGAGTTGAGTCTTGCATCAATATTATTTTCGTCTATAAATTTGCACGCCTTTCTGAATTTTTGGTAATTTGTTGATCTAGTTTTATATCGGATTTGAACACGCCTGTAGAACTATTGAAATAGCTAGATGATGTAACTATATTTTTGAGATGTTTCACCGTGTTGTGTATTTCAATGAATTGCTGCTCTGGCTTGCCAATGCGATTTTTCCATTCCTTGTGATGACCAAATACTTAGACTACCGTAACCTTTTTCAAAAACTGATGCATGATGTCGTAAAATGTGCTACAATATCAGAGATACAAATATTGTCATATTAATCATTTTAAATTTAGCATATGTGCAATGAGATTATAATCTAAAGAGTTACTTACATTGAAAAGAGATTTACAATATAATGTGTAATATGACTTTCACCCCAGACGTCTTTAACTGCATCCACAAACTCAATTGTTGATTTTTCAATTAGCAGGACATCAGTATCAAACAGTTTATCTTTTCTGAGCAATTTGACCATGTTGTCAATCTTTCTCCAGACTTCAACTTATTTGATCCTCGTTGTTCCTTTTTCTTCAAAATCCTTTGTGCCATTGAGTACATCTATCCAAATTGAGTAATGGATTTTAGTCGGTTTTCCGGAATTATTTGATAAGAAACGACGAGCCTTGGATCTGTGAAAAATTGCCTACATTGGCAAATCTAGCCATGTAGAATATTGTACATTTTGTCAATATTGTTTGTTGGTTACTTGAATGGCCAAAGTGCCACTTGTACATACGCACCTAAAGTAGGTTACCACGAGTCAAGAGGAGTGGTTGTGTCCATTTGGTAGCGATTCCTACTTTGTAGGATCTAGACCATGATTTATGATGAGATTTGTACCTACCATGCACCTACCAAGCATGACTCTTGGATCTCGGCTAGGGTTTTCACATTAGGGCAAGAAAGTGGAGTCTACTTCCTTATTACATGCTGGATTCTCACCTAACTTAGCAAAGGAAGTGTGTTTTACTATGTATTCCCATTCTCCATCGTGAGGAGATAGAAACTTTTTGGAGCCTCAAGGAGAAACTCGAGTTTCCTCTCATTGTATGGTGATTACTCTTGATTTTCAATGAAACCCAGCTTTGGCACTTTGTAAACGCTGTCTACAGGCCGTACTACAGCCTTATTTCCACACATGTGGAGTTGGATTATACTAATTGATCAATGCTTTGATTGTCTCTAGTTGTTTCCTATCAAGCTGCTAAACTAGATCTTGTTTTCTGATGACTAGTTTCTGATAGATTGTTTAACAAGCATACAATCACCTTGTGGATCATTCAAAGATCCATTTATGATCCTTAGTACTGTACTTTTCACATGGTATTAGAGCCAAGTACAAGGCCATTGATCTGTGTTTGAATCTAATCCAGTTTTAGCAAGTTTTGGTGCAAAAAGCTATAATGGAAGGGTGAGCTGGTATCCAAGTTTTGGTGAGGGGATTTGATCCCAAACTTTTTTAGGATCAAAATCCGTACTATTCACACGTGTGGGCATCTCTGAACCATCATTTAATAACCCATATTCATTGGATCATAGAAAATTCATCTGGTGTCAGTTTGATGTAATTTTTGGTGCAAATCCTAGGATAAGCTACCAAGATCACTTGCCATTGATTAGTTTTGAATTTGTTTCATGAAAACTAATTAATCTAGGCTGATTTCAGACCTCCTTAAAGTGGAAACCAGGTCTTGAAAGTACATCAAAGTGAATGAGAGAGAGAGAGTCAGTTTTTGTCCAAGAATAGCCAAGATTGGCAAGATTTCAAGATTAGATCTGTCATGCAAAAAGTTCATAGTTTATGGACTAGTCAAGCTAGTATGCAAAATCTTGGTAATCAACTTTTTTGCCTATCTTGTGATCTTGATCTTCATGGTCATTATGAGGCATGGAGCCCTCGGATTTCCATCATGGTTCAGCTATTTTCAAGGGAGAGGAGCTTTCAAGTCAAAGGTCTTTTTCAAGCATGGAAGGAATCGAAGGAAAAGATGCAAATATGGTGGAATGATCAAGGAAGGTGGTATTGGATTTCCACCAAACTTAATTCCTATCATGGATTTGGTGAATTTGCTGCTATCAAGGGTCCCTTGGCTAGTCTTCACATCATATTCATACCCTTGGATCCACTCAACAAGTATCTCAAGTTTCTTGTTTGATCTAGTATCTCATCAAGCTAGTTTTTGAGAAGTGTGAAAAATTGGCAAAATCTAGCTTGATCTTTTGCAATATCATGTACATAGTGAAAATTCACATGTGTGGAGCATGTTCCCACGTGTGGAGGGTAGTCATAATCTTGTCAGTTCATTTATGATGACTTTAAATAGTCAATAGGCCTTAATCCTGAGTTTGGGAGGTACTTTGACTTCTCAACCCAACCACACATGTTAGTAGGTGATTAGACCAATTTTGGTGTGTGATGTAGCTCGAGGTAGGTTAGGCTTCTTACACATGGCATGATAGTAGAGGGCTAGTGACACTTTCTCCTGTGTTGTCATGAAGTCATGTGACCAATCAAAAGTAAAAGATCCATGAAATTGGTCCAATCATAATCTAAGGGTCCTTATGTCACTAGACCAATCAAAGTTAGAGGAGCAATGTAATAGATCTAATCTTTTTACTTGCTTTCTACTCCTCTTGGATCTCAAACCACTATATAGAAGAGCTCCCTCTTTGTACAAATAATGAACTTGAGAGTTAATGCAATTTTGGTTCACATACATTTTTGGTCTATTCTCTCTCTACTCAAGTATGAGTATATTTTCTCTCTCTACTCGAGAGCAACATGCTTGGTTTTGTCTCTCATAACTTGAATTTCACTTTGTGTTTGCATGTGAATGTGAAAAGGTAGCTTTTTTTTGGATGATCATAACTTTTGTTGTAGATGAGCTCTTGCCTTGATTCAAAGCTTGATAAATAGCCCTTGAAAATCCGATTTGATCTATCATAGATGCATCCTGTGCAACCCCACATGCATGGAGGTCGTTCTAAATCTTTTCATGGTCCTCAAATCTCATTTTTTAACAAAAGCTTTATGCAAAATTTAAAATAAGGAAACTAAAATTTTGGAGGTCATCAACCTACCATCATATGCAAGGCAAATTCTCTTCTTATGGGAGCTCGACTGGTTGGGCCCCCACTATCCACATAATTTAAACTTATTAAAACACACTATAGCGAAATTTCATCACATCACACGGAGGTGGCATTGAGCTCAATGACTACTCATGACAGGGATAGACGTACAAAGGAAATTGCTTTCAAGCTTCATCTCCCACAAAAAAAATCCATATTAACAGACCGTACCAACAATAACATCCCTAAATGCTTAAATCTTTCAGGTATTCATTCACTCTCTTAGCTGTGCAGAAGGCAATGGATTGGACTGTTATCATGGGATTAACTCCAGAGGCAGTTGGGAAGACACTAGTATCTCCAATGAACAAACCCTCTACGTCCCAGCTTTCACCCTTGGGATCCACGACAGAAGAGCTGGGATCAATTCCCATCCTGCAACTTCCCATCTGATGGGCAGAGCACAAACTCATAGATACTTGTGTCAATGATTTTGATCTAACTCTCCACAAATAATCCTCAATCTCAGTTATTGTGGCCCCTTTGATTTGAAGCTCCTCCCCATCTGGATGATGTGTACCTATCTCTTGAGCTCCAGCAGCAATCAATACTCGAAGTGCTTTATCCGCCCCTTGCTTCAAGCTCTCCTCGTCTTCAGGAGATAGTTTATAGAAAATGCTCGGATAACCTCGCTTGTCTACCTTCACCATGCCGCTACCCTTGTCACGAGCAAGCACAATGCAGTGGGCAGTCCTGGAGTAGCGAGATATCCTTCTTTTGGAGTCAGCCCCAGAGCACCAAGGCATCAAGCCAGCAAAGCCACCTGGTAAAAGGGCAGGTACCTCCAGCAATGCTCCATAGCCAGAAGATTCCCAATTTGCTGCTGCTTCAGAAACTGCAGTCATGATTGTCCCCTCATAGCAACGTCCCTTTGGCCCTGATTCCTTTGGAAAGTAGCCCCAAACCATCTGTGTGGGATGAATATGCAAAAACTTGCCAATATTTTGGTTCTGTAAACCGCTTTTTTGTAACAGAATTGGAGTCATTAATGAGCCACATGCCACGACTACCGATTTTGCCTGAATGAACAGTCGGCTGCCGTCAGATAGTGATGCCTGGATACCCTCTATCCGGGAAGGCTTTTTGTTTTTGTCCTTGAGAGAATTGTATAAAACCTTCTCTACCCTGCACCCTGTTAGAATTACAGCATCTGCAGCTGCGGCATCTACCAGCCATGTTTTTGTAGTGGCCTGCTTTTCTCCACTCTTGCAACCGAGTCCACAGAAGCCACAAGCGTGATCTGGGCCTGCATTCCGTGGAATATTTGCCACATGGTAACCTAGTTCTTCACAACCTTTCCTAAGGACGGCGTTTTGAAAGCTTTCTTCTCTGACGCTAGCCTGTACTCCAAGCCTCTTGCACACTTCCTGCATGGCTTTTTGATAATCTTCACTGGCGAAAAAGCTTAAGCCATGATCCTCGGCCCACTCACGCAAAACATGTCTAGGTGTGCAGATGGAAGCAGACCAATTCACTGCAGAGCCACCTCCTAAGGTTGATCCAGCTAAAATATTTACCCCCCCATCTTCTGTACCCATCATGCCCCCACCCTCGTACATAGACTGTATGGTGGGACCTTCTAGTAAGGATAGATCTCTTTCAGAAAAATACTTGCCTTTCTCTACAACCAGCACAGAGTAACCCTTCTGTGCAAGAGCTCCAGCAATAACTGCCCCGCCAGATCCTGAGCCCACCACCACAACATCAGATTTAATGCCAATATCTTCATTGAGAACAGGGTTATTGCAAGATGCAACCAGGCAAGATAGATCTTCCAGGGGCGAGCAGCCAACATGTGTCAAAAATTGATGGAGCGCCTTCACCCCAGCGTCTGCATCAAATACTCTTGATTTCAGGACACTTTCATAGGATGAACGACACATTCCCGAGTCCTGCTGTTGTGAATCTATGGATTTGGATTGTAACGATTGCATAGTAGCTTTACAGAAACCTATTGCTTTCCACACTTGATTTTCACCATTCTCGTCAGCCTGGAATAAGAAAGCAAACGTTCACTCTCTATTGTCGTAAATCCACTATGGAGTCAAGAACATGAAGTTCACATGAAGCTGTTAAACTTCTCGGCTTCTCAGATACACAATGAATGTAATCTGTGACATTTTGTTGTGAAACAAAGGGTGGAGGGTTGATACCGTGGCGTAAAAATTCCATAGGCAGAATGACTTTAAAATTTTGAACAATGATTGAAAAGCTGAAATTGAACTTCGCTTCCACCCCAGCAAAACCTGCTCCTTCTTGTGATTTGAGAGCTTGGGAAAACTCTGAATATATGGAAAATGTTCTGTGAACGATAAACTTCCACATAACATCAACGTGCCAATCCTTGTAGACAGAAGCCATAAAATGATGCCTAACGAATAGACTAAGTGCGGTTTCAGCCATTTGAATATCATACCTGCCACCTGAAACACGATCAGAAAGATAATGATGAGTCCAAAAACAATGAAAAACCTCCGACACATAATACTCGGTATATCAAACATCTCGAGCTCTTTCTGAAAAGTATGTCGTAACAAATCAAATATATATAGTCCTCCTAGCTCCAATAGTACCTCCTCCGGTATCTTCAAATCTGATGCGGAGGTCCTATATAGAGCATCGACATCCTCCTCGGAGCAATATGCATCAACAGCCTTTGTTCTAACCATAAAGGTAGCATTGAGAGCCTCCACAGGGAGTGACGGAACAAATGTGTCACAAATGGCACCAAGAACTCTTATCTGATCTGAATTCCAAGAATGAGCATAGGGTGGCCTGCCGCCTTTGAGCAGAGGGTGTGCATCACAAAGCATTGATTGGACATCTGGAGATAAATCAGCACTCACCATTTCCAGTTGTATGCGTTCAAAGATTCCTACTTCATTTGCTGACTTTCTTGATATGCCAGGCCTTAACAAGATTTATAAGAGCAACAAATTTCTGCCAATACCAGATATACGCAATTGCCAACACGTTAATGCCCAAACTACAATTTCTTTACTTTAGTTGTTTCCAGATTGCCGACTACTGAGCAATTATGAAAAGCATATGTTTCCAAAAAGGTTGGAAAGAGGTGGATGGAATACCACAATAGCAGAAATAGGTTCCAAAGAAAAGCTACATAGAAGCACTAATACGTATTTATCTGTTGACTGCAGGAAGGGATGGTGACCACAGAAGATATAATATGTCCAATATCTTACTTTCTTATATGTTTTACTTTATGAAGGACTATTCGCCAGCGTCAACAAAATCAGACACACAGTATCAGCATACTAGGAATTCTCTAACAGACAAATTAAAACTTACAATATAATCAAGAGATACAACGACACATTCATGTCCATATCTAGATATAGATGTGTCATGTGTGTGTGTATGTGTGATGGACGATTCGCTAGCGTGAACATACAGATGTGTCATGTGTGTGTGTATGTGTGATGGACGATTCGCCAGCGTGAACATAGTATCAGGATACTGAATATTCTCTCTAGCAGAGAACGTTAAACGTATAATATGTTCGTAAGAGAGATTTCGCATAAACATAGATATCAGATATGGATATACCAGAACGAAGATAGATGACAGAATGCAACGGAGTACATGTTTCCAATTAAAAGAAAAGAAAATATGTTCAAAATTTCGATTTCAGTTTTAAGAAAGCAGTAAGTACAACGTTGTTCAAAACTTTCCGATTAGTTCGTTTCTTTCTCCTCACGAAAAATCAGATCTAGGCTTCAAATCCGCACTT